>JAAGEH010002534.1:46621653-46901832 GCA_011751065.1 Lasiurus cinereus | reverse complement strand
TATATATATATATATATAATAAAGTGCTTATTTGACCTATTTTTCAACTTGGGTAGAATTTTTCTCTCATTTACACAGTGCTTTCGACCACTTAAAAAAAGTCAAAATATTTCTGTTGAACTGAATCTCAGGTGATCACTTAGCTTTCAAATGTGTATGTGTGACCCTGATTTTAGTATTCCTCTCTCCTGCTAAGTTTTTAAAGATAACTTCTCACTAGGATATTCAGGGAAAAAATTGTATGCATTATATCAGTTCTATGCTACGATTGCCTTTTTGTGCTGTATTTTTATCTAAACCTAGGCTAAAACTCCGGATTAGTGCTAAAAACATATCAGAATTCCCTTAATTACCATCTTTCTTCTCATAATGCTTTTACTAATTTTATATCTTCACAAAATTACTGTGGTAAAATCCTAATGTGTTCATCTTTCCTACTTCTACTTTACCATTTACAAAGTCTAGATAGTTATAACAGATTTTACCAGGAAGTTGATATATGTAATAGAAGTTACTATGTGGAAGACACAACATGCATTTTGAATCAGACTTTGAAATATCATATTACAGTAGGTCCCCGAGTAATCGGTTACATCGGAGGTCTGTTTCTAGAGTGAGACATAATGAGATTTTCGCCGTAAGTGGGAACCCAACTACATAAGCACCTATGTTACTCAAATGGAGCACATACACAGCAGTAATAAAGTGATATAATAAAAAAATTAAAAGAAAGATAACAATTCCTGACCTTTACTTGTGGCAAATGCAGTAAGTAATTAAAAAACAAAAAACAACAACACATATGTACATGTCAAAATGACGCAATTTTTTTAAAATAAATAAATGGGAGGTGGCAATGTAACCACGAAATGGCGTACATTGAGCCTGACATAATCCGAGGACTGTCTGTATTCATAAACTATGGCAAGAGAACAAACAGGTTAAAACTATTTTAGATCTCATAAATGTACCTCAGAGCCTTACTCTTCAGCTTTCAGGACCACCGCAAAGATTTTCACTTCTCACACTTCTGCATGTAAATCTCCATCTAGGAAACTCCACTCCTGTTCTTGCTCTATTTTGGGACATAACAATTCCCAGAAAGCTATGAGGCTGAGCTCTAGCCCTCCAAATCTTGTTTCTTTGGAGGATTCCCTCCAGTAAGACATGCCTATTCCTCTTCATTATTTTCTGGTGTCCAGTGGTTTACACATATATGCACAAATACTAATGGCAAGACCAAAATCCATGTTACAAATAGAAACAATCCTCACTCTGATTGTAATCCTGCAGAACCATCCCTCAATGAATGGGATAAAAATGCCTCTTTATGTCATTATGCTGAGCAGTGCTAGGCTTTCTTTGTATCCCTTACTATGTTTAGATTATACTCAGTCTTTCCAGTACATAAAAATAAGGAGTCATTATGACATTGGAAACTGTAGCATGTCCTTTTCTATTGACTTAAGAGAGAAGAGGAAGAGAGGAGAGAAAGAGCGAAGAGAAAGAGAGAGAGAGAGAGCGCGAGCGTGATGGTTGCCTCCCATACACACTGACCAGGGATCAAACTCACAACCTGAGTATGTGCGCTGACAGGGAATCATACCTGCCACCTTTTGGTGTATAGGATGATGCTCCAAACAACTGAGCCACACTGGCCAAGGCTATAACACTTCTTATGTGTGTGCGTTTGTTTGTTTGTTTTTTGTTAATTCTCACCTGAGGATATTTTTCCATTGATTTTTAGAGAGAGTGGAAAAGAGGGGGGAGAGATAGAGAAAAACATCATTGTGAGAGACACATCAATTGATTTCCCCTTGCATGCACCTGACCTGAGCCGTGATCAATCTGCAATCTGTAAATGCCCTTGACTGGACTTGAACCCTTCAGTCTGCAGGCTGATGCTCTAACCGACTGCGACGCTGGACAACACTTAACGTACAGAATATCCACAGTGACTTCGAGCTTTTAGGGGTTTAACATTTTTTATATCAGATCAATTCTTAATATGTGTTTGTGTGTGGTCTGAGGCACCTTAGGAAATAAATATACTGAGCAAATTGTCAGTAATTTCATCTGTTTCTCATTAGACCAGGAATAATGGAACATCAACTATAATGTTTTTGTTGTTGTTGTTAATAAGATCCATTCTTGTTGTTAACAATCATGTTGGCATTTCCAGAAAATGATATTACTACACTAAAGAATCAAGCACTATAGCACAGGCATTCTTTCCAGTAAATGTACATTGTAGTAAGGAAGGGAAGAGACTAGGGAAATATTACTTACTCAAGTCTATTAGGTGCTGGTCCTTTTATACATGTAATTATGCTTAATTCTCATAGTGACCCTTGTAGGTAGGAATTATTTTAAGAATAAATAAATGGTTGATTTATTTATTCTTAAGATAATTCCTACCTACAAGGAATTAAATCAATCAACCATTTATTTGATGAACTGAAGCTAAAATAATTTAAGAAACTTAGTGTTCACAAGTCAAATAAAAAAAATAAAAATGAACTCAGTGCTTTCAAAACTTTAGGAATAACCAAAGTTCGCAACACTCTGTGTTCATACAAGAAAAATTACTGAATGTTGTTGAAAAACAGCATAACTGTGGCTTGGAACTTCTTATATGCCCATCCCCCTGTCTTTTATACCATGGTAACTCTGAAATTCAACAACTTTTTAGCCAAGTAACCATGAAATCCAGCCACTTAGAGGTCATTAGAGAGGAAAAGAATGGGTGTGAATATCTTCAAAATGGCTCATCCCAAGAAAATGGTCAATATTTAACTTTCCAGATTCCTAGAAAAGTCATTCAGAGGTTTATGTCTACCCTGACTTGGAGTTCACTCAGTAGAAGAAGACTTTTTTCCAGGAGTGTATCAAAAAACAAACTATCAGCATTAATACAGTAAGTCTTCATTTAATGATGTCAATAGTTGTGAGCTTTGAGTGAACTGATATGTAATAAAACCAGATGTACCTAGGTTTTTTGATATAAACACGTGTTAAGTTACTACTGCACCTAATCAATGTTAAAATGTAGAACTAAATGATATTATTTCAGGACTTGAAATAACTGAGAAAATGATACCAGTTGGAGAAAAAGAAGAGTCACTGGATACAAAACTCAAATGGAAAATTAGAAAGATTTTATATTTACAGGAGGATTTTAGAAGCTTGAATATATTATAGGGGATAGTAAAGGCTGTGAGCATGTGTTGGAGAGAGTTGAGAGAGCCCGAATTTTCCCATTTGGCTGAAAATAAAGCTCTGCACAAGCTGGAAGCAAAGGCTAAGGGGAGATTTCTAAACTGCTAAACCCTCAGCAAAGAGCAGGGGATTAATTGGTGGAAGGCATTTAAGGAAATCTCTGTCTAATTGTTAGCCTACCATTAGGTTAGCCAAAATGAGACTTCAGTATCTGCACATACAGAAATAAAGACTGTTAAGAATTAGTCCATGAAACTCACAAGCAAATAGTAATTACTACAACAACAAAAACAACAAATAGTAATGAAAAGCAATTTTAAGGATTAGGAATCTCATTTTTAAAGTTGCTACATTATAATATTACTAAAGGCCTCATGTACAAAATTCATGCACTCAGCAGGGGAAGGGATCTCTCAGCCCAGCCTGCACCCTCTTGCAGTCCAGGATCCCTGGATCGATCGCCTTGCAGAGGGAGGTCACAGCCAACCTGATGCAGCACTACTGGCCATGTAGCCTGGGCCTTCCTCTGTGGGGGTGACTGTGGGGCGATGATGAGGCCCCTCGACCAATCACATCACATGTGCCTTGGCTGGCCTGGTGCCAGTGCATGTCATAGTGTGGTCTTCTGACGATCATCCAAACAATCATTATGCTGTTCAGGTGTTTGGTCAATTTGCATATTACACTTTTATTATTATAGATAAATCTAGTTCTGGGACAAAAAAAATGTATAAGGGAAAGAAAGGAAATCTGGTCTGTGCACAGGGTTAAAATCAACCAATGAATACTGGAAGCCTAGATATTGAACTTAATGGAGCTTGAACTTTAAATAAGCTATTGAAAAAATTTAAAGAATTAAAGGAAACCATGTCTTAAAAATTAAAGGAATGTATGATAATGATGTCATAGTAATAGACTATCAATATTTCAATAACAATTATAAAAATACATAGAAATTTTAGTGTTAAAAGTACAATATTTGAAATGAACATTCACTAGAGGTACACAATTGCCAATTTGAATTGGTAGAAGAAAGCATTAATAAACTTAAATATAGGTCAGTTAAAAATATCTGTTTGGGCAACAAAAAACAAAAAATAAAGAGAGAGAGAGAGAGAAAGAGAGAGAGAGAGAGAGAGAGAGAGAGAGAGAGAGAGAGAAAGCCTCAAACCTCAAAGACCCATGTGGCACCAACATATGCATATTATTTGCTGTATTTACCACAGGGAAAAGAAGAAAGGGGCAGAAAAAATATTTTAAGTTTAATGGTTGAAAACTTCCCAAATTTGGTAAAAAATATGAATCTACACATTAAAAGAGCACACTACACTCCAATTAAAATTAACACAAAAATATTCAACACCTAAACACCTTATGGTAAAAATGTAGAAAACAAAAGCCAGAGAAAAATCTTTACAACAGGAAGAAAAAAAGTGATTTATTATCAACACATATTGCTCTAGATGATCAACAGTTAACATGAAATAGACTTGACTAGTATTATAAACCATCTAGATATAAAAGATATCTATAGAAGGTGGGAAGGAGGTTGGAGAGTGGGGAAAAAAGGTGAAAGGATTAAGAAGTACAAATTGGACTAAAAAAAAAATAGTGGCAGAATAGTCAGACATGTGCCAAGCCTTGTTCTGGAGCAAATAAAATGAACAGCTAAAGGTCACATAGGGAAAATTGTTTGGTGAGTTAAGGGACAGTTATACTCCAGGAGAAGGTGGGGGAATGCTAGACAGGGCTTCTCTGACCAGACAGCCCCCACTGCTCCTGTATTCCTTCCTGGAGCCATAGGCTAGGATGCGGAGACAGTGCCATCTTGAAGAGGAAAGTATATGCTATTGGAAACCTGAAAATCTACTACAGCACCCATCAAACAGCCGCAAACCCAAGAACACTGGTCCTGATTTGGTGCAAACATGCAGATTCAGAGGAGCTCGACACTCCACCACTGAAAGGTCAGACTATGCCTAGGATAAGGAGAGAACTATATAACCAGACACCTGGAGAATAGAGACCATGGGGAGACAAAGAAACAGCCTGCCTATGAAAGAAAAACAGGCATCATCAGAAAAGGAAGTAAACAAACTGGAGGCAAGCAACCTGTCAGAGAAAGAATTCAGAGAAATGATCATAAGGTGGCTGAAAAGAATGAAAGATAAATTCGACAATATGAGAAAGAAACAAGAGGAAAGGAAGAACCAAGAAGAAATGAAAAACGACATCACTGCTATAAAGAACTCAATAGAAAGCATCAAAAGTAGGCTAGAAGAAGCAAAGGACCGCATTAGTGAGCCAGAAGACAAGTTAGGAAAAAATACTCAAGTAGAGCAGTTTCTAGAAAAGAAAAATAATAAAAAGCAGGAGGAGAGCCTAAGGGAACTTTGGGACAACACAAAACAAAACTACATCTACATAATAGGGCTCCAGAAGGAGAAAACCTGTTTAAAGAAATAATGACAGGAGAGAAACCATGATGGTGGCATATGTGAACAGTTAAACTGCTGCTTTGCACAACTATTTCAAAACTACAGCTAAAATACAGAATGGACGTCATCCAGAACAACAAGAAAGCTGACTGAGTGGAAATTCTATGACTAGAAGGAAAAAGAGGGGCTCACGGAGACTCAGAGGAGCTGCAAAAAGCTGAGGTATGGAGACACGTGCATAGAGAGGACGGGCGGCAGAGTGCCTGGCTGGTATCATCTAGCAGGAGGGAGATGGAAACTCCTGACTTCACTGAACCCCACTTCTGACTGCACTGAACCCCAATTCCGGGAAAGACTCATGGGGGAGGTCTGGATTGTTGGAAAAGAGAGGATTGCATGAAAACTTAGGGGAGTCATGAAAAGCAGAGGTCTGGAAGCTCACAAGCATGAGTGCACACATGGAGGGATAACTGCTGATTGCGCCACTGACTTTCTCAAGCGAGAATAAGACAGAACCACCCAACTGCACTGAAATTTACTTCTGACTACATTGAACCCCAGTTTTGGGTGAGACCCTGGGTACCCAGACTCATACAGGTCCCTGGAATGCACGGAAACTCAGGAGAGCAGGAAAGACAGAGGTCTGGAGGCATGCAGGTGTGCACAGAGAGCACTGCAATGATTATTGAGGAGCACTGAGACTCAGGGGCCATGTATGACAGGGCTAACAGGAAGCCACGTCTGTCTGCTCATCCCTGAGACTCCACCTCATCCAAGCTAAACACAGAGGCAATTGCAATTTTGCAAATCTTGTATCATAGGCTGATCCTCACAACCAAATGGCTTGGAGGTCGGTTTCCCCCAGTGATACCAACAACAATCAAGACTTAACTATAACAAGGCTGTACACACAGTCCACAGAGGGGTGCACCAAGAGAGTCCACCTCAGGTAACCAGAAAGGCAGAGCAACTGGGCCATATAGGACACTGAGAACACAAAGTTACTCTACTAATTGAGGGAAGCAGTGAAAATGTGGAGACAAAGGAACACATCACAAATGAAAGAAATGGAGGAAAACAAATGACTAGATATAGAGTTCAAAATCACGGTTCTAAGGTTTTATAAGAATTTCCTAGAAAATATGGATAAATTTAGTGAGATACAAGAGGAGATGTAAAAGGACCAACTAAAGATGAAAAAGGACCAACTAGAAATTAAACATACACTGACTGACATAAAAAATATTATACAAAGACCTAACAGCAGACCAGAGGAACACAAGAATCAAGTCAAAGATTTGAAATACAAAGAAACAGAAAACACTCACTGGAAAAACAAAAAGAAAAAGGAATCCGAAAACTGGAAGATAGTGTAAGGAGCTTCTGGGACAACTTTAAGCATTCCAACATCAGAACTATGGGGGTGCCAGAAAAAGAGAGAGAGCAAGATACTGAAAACTTATCTGAAGAAATAATGACTGAAAACTTCCCCCACTTGGTGAAAAAAAATAGACTTACAAGTTCAGAAAGTGCCCAGAACCCCAAACAAAAGGAATCCAAAGAGGACCACACCAAAAACACATCATAATTAAAATACCAAGAGCAAAAACAAAGAGAGAATATTAAAAGCAGCAAGAGAAAAACAGTTCATTACCTACAAGGGAGCACCCATATGATTGTTAGCTGATTTCTCAACAGAAACTATGCAGGCCACATGGGAGTGGTAAGAAATATTCAAAGTGATGAATAGCAAGAACCTACAACCAAGATTACTCTACCCAGCAAAGCTATCATTCAGAATTAAAGGGCAGATAAAGAGCTTCACAAATAAGAAAAAACAAAATAAGTTCATCAACACCAAACCAGTATTATATAAAATGCTGAAAGGTACTGTTTAAGAAGATGAAGAAGAATAAAAGGTAAAGATAAAAATTATGAACAACAAATACATAATTATCAACAAATGAATTTAAAAATCAAGTAAATTAAAAATCTGATGAACAGAATAAACTGATGAATATAACAGAATCAGGGACATAGAAAGGGAGTGGATTGACAATTCTCAGGTGGAGATTGGTGAGGGGGGTGCAAGGAGAGACTGGACAAAAATCATACACTTACAGATGAGGACAATTGGTTAGAAGGTATGGACAGTGGGAGGGGTGGGAGCCAGTTCTAGGGAGCTATTTGGGGGTGGGGGGGGAAGAGGAACAATGAAAATAACCTGAACAATAAAGATTTATTAAATAAAAGATAGAAAGAAATAATGACAGAAAAGTTTCCTGATATAGGGAAGAAAAAAAACCCACACAAATCTAAGAAGCTCACAGATTTCCAAACAAAATGAACTCCAAAAGACCTACGCCAAATCACATTATAATTAAATTGGCAAATACCAATGACAAAGAATCTTAAAAGTGGCCAGAGAGAGACAGAAAGTTACCTACAAGAAACCCTCATCAGATTAGTAACTGATTTCTCAACAGTCATCAAGTCAAAAAGGGAATGGAATGAAATATACAAAGTCATGCAAAGGAAGGGCCGGAATCCAAGAATACTGTACCCAGCAAAGCTATTAATCAAAATTGAAGGTGAAATCAGGAACTTCACAGACAAAAAGGGACTAAGGAAATTTATTATCACCAAACCAGCAATACAATAAATGCTAAAGGGTCTGCTATAAAAAAGAAAATAACTAAGAAGCAAAGAAGAAGCATAGGAGTAAAGAATAAAGTTGGTGACAAATAAGTATCTATCAATAATAACTTTAAATGTAAATTGATTAAATGCCCCAATCAAAAGACATAGGGTAACAGATTTGATAAGAAAACATGACCCATATATCTGTTGTCTGCAAGAAACCCTCTTCAGAAAAAAAGAGGCACACAGACTGAAAGTGAAAGGATGAAAAAAGGTTTTCAGGCGAATTTAAATGAAAAAAAAAACTGGGGTAGCAATACTTATATCTGAGAAATTAGATCTCAAAATGAAGGACATAAGAAGAGATAAGGAAGGCCACTTCATAATTCTAAAGGGAACAATTCAACAAGAAGAAATAACTGTCAAAGCCAGTTTGGCTCAGTGGATAAAGCATCAGCTTGTGAACTAAAACTTCCCAGGTTCGATTCTGGTCAAGGGCAAGTACCTTGGTTACTTGCACATCTCAGTGGGAGGTGTGCAGGAGGCATCTGATCAATGTCTCTCTCTCATTGATGTTTCTACCTCTCTATCCCTCTTTCTTCCTCTCTGTAAAAAATAAATTATATATATATATATATATATATATATATATATATATATACACACACACACACACACACACACACATATATGAAGAACTCTGTAAACACATACACACCCAACACAGGAGCACCCAAATACATAAAAATCTCCTGGAGGATACCAAGAAAGAGATTGACAGCAATACAATCATAGTAGGAGACTTTAATACCTCACTGTCACCATTGGAAAACTCCTCTAAACAAAAATTCAGCAAAGAAACATCAATCCTAAATGACTTATTAGACCAGATGGCATTAATTGACATCTTCAGAACATTTCACCCCAAAGCCACAGAATGAACATTCTTCTCAAATGCACATGGGTCATTTTCAAAGATAGGACATATGTTGTGTCATGGGAAAAGTCTCTTCAAATTCAAGAAGATAGTAATCATATCAAACATCTACAAATATCACAGTGGTATAAAACTGGAAATCAACTACAATAAACACAACCCAATAAGATTAAACACATAGAGACCAATAGCATGCTATTAAACAATGACTGTGTTGCCAGAGAGTTCAAGGAAGAAATTAAAAACATCATGGTAACAAATGACCAAGAAAACACAACAATCCAAAATCTATGGGACACAGCAAAAGCAGTCTTGAGAGGGAAGTTCATAGCTCTATAAGCCTACTGCAAAAAACAAGAAACAATGGTAATAAATTACCTAACCCTATAACTCAAAGAGTTACAAAGAGATCAATAAGAAAAGCCCAATGTAAGCAGAAGTAAGGAAATGATAGAGACCAAAATGATAGAGAGGAGATAAACAACATTGAGACAAAAAAAAAAACCAAACAAAAAAATAACACAAAAGGTCAACAAAACAAAGGGCTGAGTGTTTGAAAGAATAAACAAAATTGATGAACCTCTAGCCAGGCTCATCAAGAAGCAAAGAGAGAAGACCCAAATAAACAAAATAAAAAATGAAAGTGGTGAAATAACAACAGACCTCACCGAAATACAAAGGATTGTTAAAAAATACTATGAAAAACTCTATTCCAACAAACTGGACAAACTGGAGGAAATGGACATATCCCTAGAAAAATATAACCCTCCAAAGCTCAATCAGGAAGAATCTAAACATCTCAATAGTCCAATAACTATGGAAGAAATTGAAGCAGTTATCAAAAAGCTTCCAACAAACAAAAGCCCGAGGCCAGACAGCTTCACAGGGGATGTTTACCAAACATTGAAGGAAGAACTAGAGCCTGTCCTCCTCAAACTATTCCAAAAAATTTAAGAGGAAGGAACACTTCCAAGCTCCTTCTATGAAGCCAGCATCACTCTAATACCCAAACCAGATAAAGACAACACAATGAAAGACAATTACAAGTCTCTATCCCTCAGGAACATAGATGCCAAAATCCTCAACAAAATTATAGCAAATAGGATCCAGCAGTACCTCAGAAAAATCATACACAATGACCAAGTAGGTTTTATCCCAGGGATGCTAGGATCGTGCAATATCTGCAAATCAATAAACGTGATACATCACCTAAACAAATTGAGAGATAAAAATCACATAATGATATCAATTGATGTAGAAAAAACATTTGACAAAATCAACACCCTTTCTTGATAAAAACCCTCAGCAAGGTGGTAATAAAAGAATCATACCTCAACCTAATAAAAGCCATATATGACAAACACACAGCAAATATCCTACTCAATGGGCAAAAACTACAACATTTTCCCCTAAGAACAAGAACAAGACAGGGGTTCCCACTCTCACCACTCCTGTTCGACATAGTACTGGAAGTATTAGCCATTGATATTGGACAAGAAGAAGAAACAAAAGGCATCCAAATTGGAAAAGAAGAAGGAAAGCTATCCTTATTTGCAGATGATATGATACTGTACATAAAAGAACCAAAAGACTTCATCAAAAAATGAATAGACTTATTAAATAAATTTGGCAATGTAGCAGAATACAAAATTAATGCCAAGAAGTCTATGGTATTTCCATACACCAATAGTGAAATTACAGAAAGAGAGACTAAAAAAGCAATCCCATTTGCTAATGCACCCAAAAAAATAAAATAAAATAAGATACCTAGGAATAAACTTAACTAAGGAGGTAAAAGACCTATAGGTGTAAAACAACAGGACACTGAAAAAAGAGATAGAAGAAGACATAAATTGATGGAAGAGCATACCATGTTCATGGATTGGGAGAATCAACATAATGAAAATGTCCATGCTACCCAAAGCAATCTATAGATTAAATGCACTACCCATTAAAATACCAATGGCATATTTTACAGAATCAGAAAGAACTCTCCCAAGATTCGTCTGGAACAAAAAAATACCCCAAATTAGCCACAGCAATCCTGAGAAAGAAGAATAAAGTAGGTGGGATCTCAATACCAGAATTCAAGGTGTAGTACAAAGCCACTGTTCTCAAAACAGCCTGGTACTGGCACAAGAACAGACATATAGACCAATAGAATAGAAAAGAGAATCCAGATATCGACCCAAACCACTATGCTCAATTAATATTTGACAAAGGAGGCATGAACATACAATAAGGTCAAGACAGTCTCTTCAATAAATGGTGTAGGGAAAATTGGATAGATACATGCAAAAAAATGAATCTAGACAACCAACTTACACCATACACAACAATAAACTCCAAATGGATTCAGGACTTAAACATAAGACGGGAAGTCATATAAATACTAGACGAATGCACAGGCAGGGTAATCTCAGACATATGCCAAAGTAATTTCTTCACTGATACTGCTCCTAGGACAATGAAAGCTAAAAAGAAAATAAATGGTACCACATCAAAATGAAAAGCTTTTGCACAGCAAAAGAAACCATCAACAAAACAACAAGAAAGCCCACTGTATGGGGGAACATATTTGCAAATGTTATCACTGATAAAGGTTTAATCTTCATCTACAGCCAACTTATACAACTTAATAACAGAAAGATTAATGATCCCATAGAAAAATGGGCAAGGGACCTAACTAGAATCTTTTCAAAAGAAGGCAGAAGGAAGGCCAAGAGACACATGAAAACATACTCAAAGTTACTAATTATTTGATAGATGCAAATCAAAATGACAATGCGGTACCATCTCTCACCTGTCAGAATGACAATCATCAATAAATCAAGAAACAACAAATGCTAGCGAATATGTAGAGAAAAAGGGACCCTTGTGCCCTGCTAGTACAAATGCAGACTGGTGCAGGCACTGTGGAGAACAGTATGGAGTTTCCTCAAAAAACTAAAAATGGAGCTCCACTTCTAGAAATAAATCCCAACAAACTAGATACACCAATAAGAATGGATAAATGTACCCCTATGTTCATAGCAGCACAACTTACTATAGCTAAAATTTGGAAACAACATAAATGCCCATCAGCAGATGAATGAATTAGAAAACTATGGTACATTTATACAATGGAATACTACACTGCTATAAAAAAGAAGGAATTCTTACCATTTGCAGCAGCATGGATTAACCTGGAGAGCATTATATTAAGTGAATTAAGCCAGGCAATGAAAGAAATATACCACATGATCTCACTCATTTGTGGAGAATAAAGAACATTATAACCTGATCAATAAAAATATAGATACAAAGTCAGTAAAGCACCAAACAGACTGTCAAATTATAGTGGGAAGGTCTGTAGAGTGTTGTAGAGGGAGGGAAATAAATCAGCCAAAGGACTTGTATGCATCCATATAAACATACCAATGGACACAGACCCTGGGGTGTGGGATAAGGGCATGGGATAGGGGATAGGGGAGGCTGGGGGAAGATCAATGCGGGGGGGGGGGGGAAGGAGATGTATGTATTAATATATGTAATCCTTTAAAAAACAAAAATTTTTTAAAAAGAAAAACAGGGAAAAAAGTACAAATTGTTATAAAATTGTCATGGGGGTATAAAGTACAACATAGAATATATATATATATCCCTAATGTGCAAATAGACCAAGCTGTAGAATAACCAAATAACTGAACAACCAGTCACTATGATTTGTGCTGACCACCAGGGGTGCACACAGAATATGGTCGGCATCGGCCACATCAGGATGGTGGGACAGGTGAGCTGGGGCACCAGACCAGGGCCTGTTGCAGTCATCGGGGTGAGTCTCTGGTGGTTACTGCAAATTCTTTGCTCCTACTTGCCATTGTCCTGCCTTCCACTCAGACCTGCTGCTGTTGCCAGCCCTGCTTGCACCTGCTGTTGGTACTTAGCCCCGGTCCCGATTACTTGATGCTATCAGCAAGTCTCAATCACCTCAGAAGGCTTTTCTACCTCCCCTTGCTTCTGAAGGTGATAGGGGCAGCAGACACTGCTTGCACCTGCTGATGGCACCGGCCTCATTTGTACCTGATGCTGGTGCTGGCCCCAATCGCTCTGCATTGTTAGCAGGTGCAAGCGGGGTTGGCACAGTCAGCATGTGGGAGTGGTAGTAGCAGAAGTGGGGATGCCGGCAGACAGGGGACCAGGAGTCATGATGGGGGGGCTCCAGGTGGGGGCATGGAGGATGGGTTGAGACCTGCCCCTGTGCCCACTGCAACCTTGTGGCCCACAATTCCTTTCCAGGTGTATGAATTTGTGCACTGGGCCCCTACTAGTACTGTAATTGAAAATAAATTTAAAAAAGAAAAATATATCTAAGAAATATATATTATAGAAAAATATATAGTGTATACACAAACTAAGCAGAAGAAAGGATATAAGGAAATGATATATAGATTAGAGAAGAAATAAATTAAATCTAAATTGTAAACCAAAAGACAGAATCCAGAAAACTAAAATTTGGTTCGTGAAAAGATCAACAAATTAATTTGCCAATAGTTAGAATAAACAAATAAACAAAAAAGATAGACTCATTACATACCTAAAAAGATTATAAGAAATTTATGTGAACAAAAATGCCAAAAAAACAACACTAATAATCTAACTGAAATGAACAAGTTCCTAGAAAGATGCAAACTATCCAACTGAAATAAGATGCAGTCCATGTTCACAGGTCATAAAACTATTATTGTTAAGATGAGAATATTTTTCAAAATGATGTATAGAGAAAATGTAATCTCTATCAATTTCAACCAGCTTTTTATTTTTAACTGACCTTATAAGTCATTTGGAAATGTAAGGAACCCAGAATCACCAAAACAATCTTGAAAAAGACCCAAGTTGGTTAATTCACACTACAATAGTAAAAACAGTGAGTTAACTGCCACAAGGTAGATAAGTGAAATCGACTGTAGATTCTAGAAATAAACCCTTTGTCAATTGATTTATAACAAGGTATCAAGATAATTTATTGTGAAAATCATGATATTTTTAACAAATAGCTCCAGATATTCATATGTAAAAGAATGAAGTTGGGCCCCATGGCACACCATATAAAAGTAACTCAAAATGGATTAAAGTTATAAATTTAACAGTTCAACTACCTAGCTTTTAATAAAACATAGAAGTAATTCTTATGTTTTGTTAGTGATTTGTTAGATATGCAGTAATATCAAAAGCAACATGGGATATACCCAAATGTTAATTATAAGTTGTCTAAAAGCGAATTCTGCAATTCTACTCACAAATATATAAATAAGACAAATATAATTATGTCAATATAAAACCCTCTACACTGATGTTCATAAGAGCATTCTTATAATACCTCAAGTGTAAACACCTCAAATGTCCATCATCTAATGAATAATTAAAATGTGCTATATCAATACAGTGGAATATTATTTAGAAATAAAGTACTAATATATGCTATAACATGAATGAACTTTGAAAAGTTCATTCTAAGTGAAAAAAATCAACAAAAATAAAAGGTAATGTATAATTCTATTGATATGCAATGCCAAGAATAAGCAAATCCAGAAATCCAGAAAGACTAGTTAATGCTTAGGCCTGGCAGTTAGAGAGTCAATGGGAGTGACAATTAATGGGTATGGGATTTCTTTTGGGTATGATAACAAATTTTAAAATTAGATTGTGGTGATGAGTCACAATTCTGTGATATAATGAAACCCATTGAAATGTACATTTTAAAAGAGTGAATTTAATATGTAAAAAAAACATAAAAATGTATAACACAAATGCAGTTCTCTATCATTTGGAGTATGTAGGAAAAATATCTACCATATATAAAGTACCCTCTTTGGGTCAGTGACTTAAAACTGTCATTCCTTTTAAATGGCCATCTTTTTATTATTATTATTAAATATTATTCTTGTTATTTTACAGATAAAAAATTGCATATTAGAGGTAAACTACTTTCCTTAGAGTCACACATCTGGTAAGTACTGAGTCCAAGTCTAGTTTTTTTTTTTGCAAAGCCAAAATAATTCTACTCACAGGTATATAGATAAGACAAATGTAATTATATCAATATAAAACCCTCTACACTGATGTTCATAAGAGAATTTTTATAATACTCCAAGTGTAAACAGCTCAAATGTTCGCCATCATTTGGTGCAAGGAAAAGATACTTTATTATAATCCCTTGTAATTTGTCATGTGGTATCTCTGTTTGTGCTCTAGAAAGGGTAATGTGGAAGTACCAGCCTCCCACCCCCATTTTAGCTTTGATTATTAGCAAAACAAGTTGAAGAAAATGTTAAATTAATTTGCTTTTCTAACAATTACCACTTTATTAATCACTACTTTCAAAGCTGGCTAATTTGTGATATGCTTATTTGGTATACTAAATGGAAGTGGTTACTAAGAAGATGGATGCTTATTGTCTGTCTTTAAATTAAAATTTGAATTCAGAATAAGGAAGATGAATCTTTTGGGAAAGAAGATTTTTGTTGGTATAAAAATAGAAATTTTTGTCCTGGCTTATTTGGCTTAGTGGGTCCTGGGTTCAATTCTGGTCAAGGGCATATACTTCGACTGTAGGCTCCATCACTGACCCTGGTCAGGGTGCATGTGAGAGGCAATCAATTGCTATGTCTCTCTCACATTGATATTTCTCACACTCTGTCTCTCCCTCTCCCTTTTACTCTCTTAAAACAATGGAAAAATATCTTTCGGTGAGGACTAAAAAGAAAAATTAGGAGTTTTCTCTTAAAATGATTAAAAATGTAGGCCTTCACTTCCACAAAGCAATTAGGAAAAGCAAGAAATAGTTTTCAGATATATGCATTGGTTTAGGGTTGGTATTGTTATATTAAAGTTGAAGTGGCTTTGAGATAATTATATAAACATCTATGTACATTTCTTGAACATTTTCAGTTAAAAGAATTATGCATAGAATTCTTTTAAGAAGCAAACTACCTTAATACATAATGAATTCTCTGTACAGAACATTTGAGGAACAAGGTACTTATTCTCCCAGGGTCTCATTTTCTAAAACAAAGTGTTGTGTTAGCTAGTCCTGAAGGTCCTTTCCAGATCTTTGATTATATGACACTCTGACTAGCATACAGAGGCATACCTGCAATCCTATCGAGAGTTCCACAGAATCATTAATGATTATTCATGGCAATGGGAATCAGAGGTAGCATTGACTCTGAAAGCCAATCCTTCTCACTGTGCAACTACACTCTTGTGTTACAGTGTTTTTGTATATGAGAAACGCCACCTGCCAGTACTTGAAGGTCTCTGAGCATGAGGAATCAACTTTGTACCCCTCAGGTTAAAACATCTGCAAGCCCAGCACAGTGTACTTGTGAGGGCAGTGAGATGGATGCTCATATTGCTGTCTTTTAGAGCTTGTGCTGTACTTATCCTACTTTGTGTCTTATTATGAGATTTATGATAAATCTGGATTTTTAAAACATTTTATTTTTTAGTTAATATTTGTTTTGCTTTTAAATATATATATTTTTGAATTCTACTAAAAGAAATATCCTTTTAGGTCCTTAAAACTATCTTTCTCTAGAGAAATTCTATAGTAAAAGAAGAGTGATTATTTGAAAATAAAAGTATGTTCTAACCTTATCTCAATTAGAAAGAAAAATGTATAAATAGTTCACAGTCAACAAAACAGTCTTTATTCTTTTTCATCCTCACTATAGATATATTTTCGTTGATTCTAAAGGCAGCGGGGGTGGGGGGTGGAGAGAAACATTAATGGGTTGCCTCCCATATGCTCCTGACCAGGGACTGAACCTGCAGCCTGGGTATATGCTCCCACAGGGAATTGAACTCATGACCCTTTGGTGCATGCGATGATGCTTTAACCAACTGAGCCATACCAGCCAGGGTACAGTTTTATTCTTGATTCTCTTCTGACCATATTCTAACAATATAAATAAAAATCATTCTTGAGTTCTCTATTAACATAAAAATTAGCAGTCTAAAATTGGGACAATATTTCAAAAAATTAATTTGGACAATATTTTAAGTTTATCTTTATTTTTAATTAGTGAAATGGGACTAAAGATATACTAACACATTATTTTAAAACCAAACTTTCTTTAAACCAGATCTTTTTAGTTCAGTTTCTAGAATAGTTTGGTCCAAGGCTGAGAACAGTCAGGGTTACCATAAATGGCAGCCACTTACTTAAAAAAGGTTGAATAAGGATTCTAGGGACTAGTCATTTTTTGTTCCTAGAATTATTCTGGGCTATGTTCTAAATTACTGCTACTTATAACTTCAGTGCTTAAAGAACCAGAAACCAATAGCAATGAACTCTACAACACACAAAACACTCTCTTTCTATAGTCAGATATCATAGTTATTTTTTTTGTAGTAGAAGTAGAATATATATAAAGTATTTCTAAAATGTAAAATACATAGAAAGGAAAATTAAAAATTGTTCTTACTAATATTTTGATATATTTTGTTGCATGATAATCTTTTAATAAGCTTTTGTACTGTGTGAATCTAGATGCTATTTGTGAGGAATGCAGCAGAAAAATAATATGAGATAATTCTGGGGAAGTTGCATCAAAAGGTTCTATATCTTGAAGGAATAGTCTTATTTTTTCTTATATTTAATTACTTTTTATTTTTTTATTTTAAAAAATCTTTATTGTTGAGAGTAATACAGATTTCCCTCTTTTTCCCCAAATTGTCTCCCTCCACCCAGTTCCCACCCTGCCATAGACCTTCACCACCCTATTATCTATGTCCATAGGTAATGCATATATGCATATAAGATCTTTGGTTATTCTCTCCCCTTTCCCCTCCCCTGTTCCCTCTAAGATTCATCAGTCTATTCGATATTTCCATGCCTCTGGGTCTATTTTATGCAGCAGTTCATTTTGTTCATTAGATTCTTTGTTCCTTTATTTAGATTTTTAGATTCAATTGTTGATAGAAATGTATTTATTTCCATTTTATTGTTCATATTTTTAATCTTTATTTTCTACTTCTTCCTCTTCTTAAAGAATACCCTTCAACATATCATGTAATATTGGTGTTGTGGTGATGAACTCCTTTAGCTTTTTCTGTCTGTGAAGCTCTTTATCTGACCTTCAATTCTAAATGATAGCTTTGTTGGGTAGAATAATCTTGGTTATAGGTCCTTGCTGTTCATAACTTTGAATATTTCTTGCCACTCCCTTCTGGCCTACGTTTATGTTGAGAAATTAGCTGAAAATTGTATGGGTGCTCCATTGTAGGTAACTAGCTGCTTTTCTCTTGCTGCTTTTAAGATGCTATCTTTGTCTTTAACCCTTGTCATTTTAATTATGATGAGTCTTGGTATGGACCTTGTTGGGTTCCTCTTGTTTGAGGCACTCTGCATTTCCTGGACTTATAAGTCTATTTCTTTCACCAGGTAGGAGATGTTTTCTGTCATTAACTCTTCAAATAGGTTTTCAATATCTTGCTCTTTTCTTCTTCTGGCATCTCCATAATGTGAGTGTTGGTACAATTGAAGTTATTCCAGAGGCTCCTTACACTATCTTCTTATTTTTGTATTCATTTTTCTTTTTGATCTTCTAATTGGGTATTTTTTTTCTTCTTCATATTTCAAATTATTTATTTGATTCTTGGAATACTTTACTCTTACTGTTGTATATTTTAAAATTATTTTTTATTTCAGTTACTGTTGCAGTTGGGGATGGAGGGAAATCAAAGGTGAGATACATAAGTCATAGTGTCAAGGAAAAATTAAAGAGAAAATATCCTGCAACTTCAAGGAAATCTTCACCAATGGAGCAAAGGAAAAAAACGAAAACAACAAAACCTCTGTTATTATGTGAGTACCAAATCAAACTGGGTTGGGGTTTCAGACAATTTGCTTATATGATTGCAAAGACAGACACCTGGATTGGAGAGAGTGCAGGTCAGGCTGAGGTACTCAATCCCTGTGCATGAATCTTTGTGCAGCAAGCCCCTAGTATTATTTATAATTGATAAAACTCATGATATTTCCTGGTTTATCTCTGAAGAGGGGTCTTGTACAGGCTTCTAAGCCTTTTATTTAATTCATCTGTGCTCTGAGTCTTGTACAGTCTTTTGAGCTGCTTACTAGGTATTATTGGTGGGCTGTCCTTTCCAGGTAGGCAAATACCTTGGCTTTATTCTATGGAAAACATAAAATATTATATTATTATAAAAATTAGTAAAATATAAATTTAGGTAAGAATGCCTGGAAGGAAAAAATAGTTTTAAGAAAATCTAGGGATGTTGTCCTATGTATGAATAACTTAAAAGACTTTTTTCCATGGCTACACTATGTAACAAACACATCTTGTTCACATTCCCTTATTTCTGTCGTCTCATGTATATGTCACTCATAGCCGCTTACTCCATCTGAGTCAGGTTGAGTGATTCCACGGACTGAAGTTAGACTCAATGACTTTCCCTAATAGTTAAGTATGAAGTTTGATAAGTATTATTTAAATCCTAAAAGAACACTGAAGAAGACAAAAAAAAGAAAAGAAAAGAAAAGAAAACAACAAACAAAAGAATCATGTTTTACTAAGATTTTAAAATTTAATAGGATTTTCTCATATGAGCAAATGAGAGGAAAACAGGTACTGGAACTCATATAGGAAATTGTTACAATAATTATTCTGATAGGCAATACTGAAATGAAAAACCATCACAGTGGCTTGGAAAATGGAAGAGAATTATCTGAGTCATAATTATGTGAAAGTATTGACAATACTTAGGAGTTGTAAAGATGTAACAGGAGGTGAAAGTAGAATTGCCAATTTCTAGGCAATTAGGTTGATAATGAAATTATTGAACATGGTAAAGTATTCAGATAGAATATTCTTTAAGTTACAGTGGTGGTACGATTTTTTGTTCTATCTTTAATATTTTACAACAGACATGACTATATCATTTCCAAATGGAACTTTGTAATGGCCAGTTATGCAACAGAGAAGAAAATTAAGGAAAAGACTGGAGCTAGGCTTTTACTTCTAGTTAATTGGTGAATGGACCTATAGGCATAGAAGAGATAACCCAGAGATGATTTAAAACAAGAAAGTAATACAATCAAGTAAGGAAATTTAAAGTAATAATACTAACATATAAGGTGCAGGAAAAGGATAAAAGCAAGTAAAAAATGAACGAGAAATAATAATAAAGTAACACTCATTAAAAAATATTGCCAATGATATATCCAATAAAGGGTTAACTTCTAAAATATATCTGGACTCATACAACTTAACAAAAGAATGAAAACAATTCAATTAAAAAATTGACAGAAGACTTAAATAGACACTTCTCCAAAGAGAACATACAGATAGCCAAGAGTCATATGAAAAGATGCTCAAAGTCACTAAGCATCTGAGAGATGCAAATCAAAATGACAATGAGATATCACCTTACAACTGTCATAATGGCTATAATCAACAAATCAACCAACAGCAATTATTGGTGAGGATGTGGAGAAAAGGGAATCCTGGTATACTGCTGGTGGGAATGCATACTGGTGCAGTCACTGTGAAAAACAATATAGAGTTTCCTCAAAAAATTAAAAATGGAACTGCCATTTGACCCAGTATTACCACTTCTAGGAATATATCTTAAAACATCAGAAGCACCAATCAGAAAGAATATATGCACCCCTATGTTCACAGAAGTGAAATTTTCAATAGCTAAGATTTGAAAACAGCCCAAGTATCCATAATTAGGTGAATGGATAAAAAAACCTGTGGTACATTTACACAATGGAATATTACACAGCTCTAAAAAAAGACCTCTTACCATTTGGAATAGTATGGATGGACCTGAAGAGTATTATTTTAAGCAAAATAAGCTAGTCAGAGAAGGATAAGTATCACATGATCTCATATATGGAATCTAATGAACAGAAATAAATGGATGAACAAAATAGATCCAGAGACACAGAAACACGGAACAGGCTGTTTGAACTTTAAAGGGATGTCAGGGGAGGATGGGTGAGTGGGAAGAGATCAACCAAATGACTTGTATGCATATATGCATAACCCATGCACACTGACAATGGGGTGGTGAAGGCCTCAGGTGGCGGTGGGGGGCAGACTAGAAGAGGTTAAAGGGGGAAAAAAGGAACATATGTAATATTTTCAACAATAAAGATTAAAAACATAATATCCAAGGAATTCTAGGGCCAGGCTTTTCATGATAAACTATAAAATTCTAAGACCATCAGGAATTGCATATTAAAAGTAATTATTCCAAGTTTCAGGACACCTGTTGGTGCTTATGGAGGGGTTATCAAACAATATTGGTTTCCTAGGTTTGAATACTTAGTGGCATAAACCAAGTCTTTCTTAAGAAGCTGTTGTACTGCCTATGTTGGCGATTACAAGCTTCCTTGTCTTGTTAGTATTATTACTTTAATTTTCCTTACTTGATTGTATTACCTTCTCATTTAAATTTTCCTTCATTTGACATTCAACAAATATTTATGGAATGCCAATTCTATGCTAGATATGGGATACATCAGTGAACCAAAAAGGCAAAGGCTCTTTCCCTGAAGAAGCTAACATTCAAGAGACAGAATAAGAAATTAATGTAAGATATAATTTTATGAAAGGTGATAAGTGCTATGGAAAAACTAGACTGGATAAATAAAATCAAGAGTATAGAGGGAGGAAAAGATTTGAGGCTGGGTTAGTTGCTATATTAAATTGTAGGGGTGAATCTCATTGAGAAAGTGAGGATAATCACATATTGTATTTTAAACAGTTGAGTAAATTAGTCAAATTGGAACCTGGAGAAAGAGCCTTCCATGCACAAGGAAAAAATACAGCAAAAGCTCAAGGTGGAATATGCCCAGCATGTGTCATGATCTAGAAGGAGACTATTGTGGACACAAGAAAGAGCAAGGTAAGGGCTGTGGTCAGGTAGGTTATAGGGTCATGTTTGGCTCTTATTATCAATGAGAAGGGAAATCATATATAGTTTTCATCAAAAGTATAAGTTGGCCTGATATGTCTGTCTTTAAAAACTCATTTGGATGCTTTACTGATAATACTAGAGGCCTGATGCATGGATTCATGCACTGGTGTGGTCCCTTAGCCTGGCCTGCACCCTCTTGCAATCCAGCATTCTGAAACTGGCAGTCTGACATCCCTTGAGGGATATAGCAGTGCACAAAAAGGCTGATGGCCGAGGAGGAGCCTGAGCTAGAGCTGGGTGCCACTCCTGCTCACCATGGCCCCTCCATAGCTGCTGCTGCTGTCGAGCTCAGTACTTTTGTGGTAGTATTGTTGCCGAGGTTGAGAGGCACGTATCACAGCAGCTATAGTCATCAGCTGTGAGCCTGGCTTCTGAATGAGCAGCACTCCTGTTATGGAAACACACTGACCAAAAATGGGCAGCTCCTGAATTGAGTGTCTGCTCCCTGGTGGTTAGTGAATGTTATAGTGACCAGCCAACCAGTCGTTCATTCATTCAGTCACTTAGGCTTTTATGTATGTACTAGAGGCCTGGTGCACAAAATTAGTGCATGGGGGTATTCTTCAGTCTAGTCTGCTCCCTCTCCAATCTGGGAACCCTCAGGGGATGTCCAACTGCTGGTTTAGGCTCAATCCAACAGGCAGTCGGAGATCCTTCTCACAATCCAGGACTGTTGGCTCCCAACTGCTCACCTGCCTATCTTCCTGATTGTCCCTAATGACTTCTGCCTGCCAGCCTGATCACCCCCTGACCACCCCTTTGCCAATCTGATTGATGCCTTACTGCTCCCCTGACAGCCTGTTTGCCCCTAACTGCACTTGACTGTGGGCCTGGTCACCCCTAACTGCCCTCCCCTGCAGGCCTGGTCACCCCCAACTTCCCTCTGCCAGGCTGGTCACCCCTAATTGCCCTCCCTTGCTGGCTTGACCACCCACAATTGCCCTCCCTTATAGGCCTGGTTCCTGCCAACTGCCCTCCCCTGCTGGCCATCTTGTGTCCACATGGGGGCAAGATCTTTTGATCACATGAGGCAGTCATCTTGTGTGTTGGAGTGATGGTCAATCTGCATATTACTCTTTTATTAGATAGGATAGAGGCTTGGTGCATGGGTCGGGTTTGTTTGCCCTGAAGGATGTCCTGGATCAGGGTGAGTGTTCCATTGGGGCATGAGGTGGCCTAAGCGAGGAGCCTGTGGTGATTTGCAGGCTGGCCATACCCTCCGGTGACCCAAGCAGAGGCCCTGGTACCTGACACTTATTTATCCTCTATAATTGAAACTTTGTAGCCTGGAGTGGAGCCAAGTCTTCTGCTCACACAGCCATTGAAACTTCTTTGCCTTAAGTGGAGGCATTGGCCAGCCAGAGTTTGCGGAAAGCTTGGCTTCCTCCATCGCCAGGGGCAACCCAAGTCTCCCTCCTGCTCTCTCTGTGGCCATAGCCATCTTGGTTGGGTTAATTTGCATACTGACTCTGATGGGCTGGTAGACATGGCTGGCGAATGTATAGTGGGTATGGTCAATTTGCATATTATGCTTTTATTAGATAGGATGGATAACTTTTTGTAGATTTTTCTGTTTCTTCAACTCTGATGCACAAGAATAGGAATAAAATATGTAGTAAAATGTTATATTCAGTAAAAGATTATGATGGTTTAGCACAGAGCAGTATCAGTAAAGTGTGAAAAATGGATGAATCTGCATATATTTTGAATATAGAATCCCTAGTATTTCCTTTGTAATAATCTCGTATAGTAGTCAGCTTTCCTAAATATTTGATAAAGGATGCTATGTAAAATTATTTTTCAATGTTAATATGTTATTATCAGATTCCTCTTAAAATTTATGCTAATTTCATTGCAATTATTGCTGTGTTCATTTGGTTACTAGACAATGTGTACTTTTACCAATGGTTTTAAATGAAATATGCTCTCCAGTTGTTTTTTCCCCTCCACAGATTCTGTACTTTAAAACTCTGAATATCCCAATAACTATCTTGATATAAGTTTCTGGATTATACTGGCCTAGTTGGTATACTATGTCTGTCTGCCAGTTATAAACTATAGTCATTGTAAGTTAATGTCTTTAAATTCTAAGACAATATTTTACTGTAGGCCAAGGCCTTTGAGAGAGGCCATTATGAATGCAAAATTTGCTTCATTAAGATGCAAATTTAGAGGACTTCATAAATATTTATTGAAATACAGTCTGGTTCAAGAACATTACAATTTCCATGGTTTGAGCAAATAATTGTTCCGTAGCAGTGCTGTTCTGTACTAATGTTGATTGTATTCATCAAATGTTAAGTTCTCCTAAACAGGTACCTTTAAAATTCTTTTCTATTTAGGTTACATATGGGCGCTATGTTTAATTGTCCAATCAATTATCTCTGTTTTTAATACTTTATTTAATTTTAAATTTAAATTCTTTGTTTAAAGTATTACATATGTCTCCTTTTCCCCCCATTGACCTCTCCCCAGTCACTCTCACCTCCCAGCACATGCCCTCACACCCCCCACTTCCCTACTGTCTGTGTTCATTGGTTAGACATACAAGTCCTTTGGTTGATCTCTTACCATTCTTCCACCCTTCCATGCCTTCTCTCTGAGGTTTGATGCCCTGTTCCATGTTTCTATGTCTCTGGATCTACTTTTGTTTACCAGTTTATGTTTTTCATTATATTCCACAAATGAGTGAGATAGTATGTTATTTATCTTTCTTGCACTGGCTTATTTCACTTAGCATAATGCTCTCCAGTACTATCCATGCTGTTGTGAATGGTAAGAGTTCCTTCTTTTTACATCAGCATAGTATTCCATCATATAGATATCCAATTATCTTTTAATGTCATCTTTATTACAGAAGAATCTTGTCTTGCACAAAATCAAATATGTGTAATAAGTAAAATTTACAAATACTCTTTATTTTATTTTACTAAAATTTTAAAAATGTAAATATTCTACTTTTGGCTAACAGTTTAAATTATAATATAGGACAAAATGAGCTCCATATTCATACACATGTACTCATAAACACATAAATGCATGCATGTATGCACACATATCCTATATAATAAAGATGTTAAATGTAAATTGTCATTATACTGTGAAGTGTAATGACTGACTGCATAATGACCAGATCATGGATCAGCAGGAGGATGGGGCAGTGAGCTATGAGTGGGGTGTAGGAGGAGGGGAATAGGGGACGGGAGATACAGGGGAGAAGGGCAGCGGGTAGAGAGCTACTGGAGGGCAGTGGTGAGTTACTGGAGCACATATTTGTGTGCAGGGCTACTAGTCCATAATATTTAGCTATATCATCAACTAGTGGAATTAATCTCAATATATTTATTGCTTTTGTAGGCATTAGTGATATGGCTTAATTAAGTAATGACAATAAAATAGTGAAATAAATTGGTTTCCTATGGTTTAATCTTGTATTTAACCTGAATATTATGGGTATCTGTGTTTGATTAAAAACATGACTAATGTACCATTTGTTTTAAGGTTAGAAAAATAGAAATTCAAAGATATTAAGTTAATAGGCAGGTCACATTTATTCTTTGAGTGTGGATTATAATATTACTAGAGGCCCTCAGCTCAGCCTATAGGATCGGGCCTAAATGGGCAGTTGGACATCCCTCACACAATCCAGTACTGCTGGCTCTCAACTGCTCACCTGCCTGCCTTCTGATTTCCCCTAACCACTCCCCTGCCAGCCTGATTGAAGTCTAACTACTCCCCTGCCAGCCTGTTTGCTCCTAACTGCTCTTACCTGCAGGCCTGGCACCCCCAACTTCCCTCCCCTGAAGGCTTGATTGCCCTCAACTCCCCATGGTCAATTTGTATATTATTCTTTTATTAGATAGAATAATTGAATAGATTATTTTAGTACTTATTTACATTAAACTTCCTGAGACTTCCGATATTGCAATAGTATTGGTGTCAAGAGGTAATATTAAAACTTTTTGTTTATACATATATTTTGGTTGGATGACAGCTATACTAAACATTTGGTAAAGGAAGTTATGAAAAAACCTTTTCAAAACAGAGAGAAAAAAGGTTATTTTAAAAAACACACAACTGAAGGTCACTATTTTGCTACTATGGAAATAGCATGATTTCTTTTCTAAAGTAGATGACATTTTTTTTAACAAGACACCTTGAGAGACCTCTTTATGTTGGAAAGTAAGAGCCCTCTTGGGTATGGTTTTTAAGTAGACTGATGGCTAGACTGCTCAGCATCAGAAATAAATGGTTACTTGAAGGTGAGAATGAGCCCAGGGGGAAAAAAAAAAGGTCACACAATAGCAAGTGCGGAACAGTAGAGAATATCAAGAGTGAGTAATTTCTAGAAGAGGAATGATTAAAGAACTGTCCATACTCAGTTTTTTTTGGTGTTGCTCATTAGGATTTCTCATCATCAGCATTTTGCTCAATCACACACACCTTCAGTAGTGTCTTTTATATATACTCATTTCTTTTTGTAAAAATATATTTTATTGATTTTTCACAGAGAGGAAGGGAGAGGGATAGAAAGTCAGAAACATCGATGAGAGAGAGACATCGATCAGCCGCCTCCTGCACACCCCACTGTGGAGATGTGCCTGCAAGCAAGGGACATGCCCCAGACCGGAATCGAACCCAGGACCTTTCAGTCTGCAGGCCGACGCTCTATCCACTGAGCCAAACCGGTCTTGGCTACACTCATTTCTTGATTGAGTGGTGTGTTGATAAATTAAAGAAAACCTTCCTATGTTTAAGATGGTACTGAGCAGAGACAAGAGAATAAATATGCTGAGTCAACCACAAGTAACAGTAAGAACGTAGCAGAAGAGGAAATCAGAATTAGAGGTAATAAAAAGCAAGCTTCCAAGTTTGGGCAAAATTCTCTCTAAGGTGATTTCCTCTAGACATGAGATAGGGATTTTAGCAGAGGATGACCTGAGCTGACACATGGATTATATATTTTTGTCTTAGTTGTTTCTTTGAATCTCAATATAAAAGAATAAGTCACTTATTTTTATATACAAAAAGCTTAAACAACAACTTAATTAGATATTGTTTTAATTCTATTAGTAAAGACAACTTAGCATTCCTGGGATTCTTAGCATAGGGAATCACTAAGATAATTCGAACATTTAAAAAGCCTAACAGAAATTGAATAGCTTCTCATAATAAGGTTCCATGAACTAACAATCTGTCAAATATCTCCTCTATAATAGAATTATATCCACTCATATGATAATTCTGTAATGCTACCCTCAAACCTACCTGAAACTCTATTTAGTAGTTAGATGTATTTGATGGAAACATAAGAAGAAAACAATTATTTAAAATTTATATTTCTATTTGTGCTCCATCCTCCTGGGCTAAGGTTGGATTTTGCAATTGAATTCATCTGTGTTTCTTGAGCAGACAATTCTACTGCAGAACCACAACAAAGATAGAGGCCTGTTGACTCTGAAAACCAATCCCCTCGTAGGCCTTTAGTTGACTGTGAAATGGGTGGAGTGGCTTAACTTTCTTGTAACTATAGGCTGCTTCTCAAGAAAGCCAGTATAACTTCAAAATTGAGGTTGGTGGCTGCAGATACAGAGCCCTTGGAGATCTCTCACATCTTCTATTATGGTCTGAAGAAACGAATGTGCTTCAAATAGGACCTAGGATGGTTATTTGTCATCAGCAAAGAAGATTTGCAGCTGAAACCCAGGATTCAGTCCATCTTGTAGTCTCCTTGAAAAATCTTAGTCTAAATCATGGATCTTAGCCAAACCTCCTGATGATTTCTCCCCCTGGAGAATTTTGCAAAATATATTGTTTTTGTGTTAGCCATTTTTTAAAATTAAAAACTCTAGTCAAGAATTTCCCTTCTTGATGAAAAACAAAATACAATTTTCATCCATCCATTTTAAACACCAAGAAAGAGCTTGGTGGACCCAGGTGAGATATCTGTTTCCAGTGTTCATCAACCAACTCTTACTGAACATGTATTATGTACAGAAATGCCAGAAAGTACATAGTGAAACTTTGGGACTATTTTCCCATCTAAAATATGATGCCCTTGAGAATAAACATTAACATTTTATTTTCTTGTATGACTTAGAGAAAGTGTTCCATATGTATGAAATAAATAAGAAGGCTTTCTTTCCCCTTTAGGGTCCTTAGGAAATAGACCTTGAAGAAAGAGGAAGAGAGGCAAATTGTTGGCATGGAAGATTTGGGAAAGACGTGGCTCTTGTTTAGAGATCACTGAAATATTTGATTTGAGGAAATGTCTTCTCTTTGTATGTAGACAATTTATCACTTCAACTTGAACCTGAGAGCTCTTAGAAATTAATCCTGCCATAATATAGATGCTTTGCCAAATCAGAAGTACAGAGATAAATGAACTATTTATTATTTTTTATTGTGTTACATGTATACATATCTCCCCATTGCTCCCCTCTCCCAGGCATACTCCAACCCCACCATGTCTGTGTTCATTGGTTATGCTTATATGCATGCATACAAGTCCTTTGGTTAATCTCTTATCTACCCCACCTCTCCTAAAACTGCCTGCTGTAATTTGACAGTCTGCTTGATGGTTTACTGCTTCTGTGTCTATCCTTTTGTTCATTATTTTATAATGTTCTTTATTATCCACAAATGAGTGAAATCATGTGGTGTTTCCCCTTCATTGACTGGCTTATTTCACTAAGCATAAGGCTCTCCAGTTCCATCCAGGTTGCTGCAAATGTAAGAGTTCCTTCTTTTTAATGGCAGCATAGAATTGCATTGTGTAGATGTACCAAAGTTTTCTGATCCACTCATCTGCTAACGGGCACCTAGGCTGTTTCCAAATTGTAGCAATTGTAAATTGTGCTGCTATGAACATAGGGGTGCATAAATCCTTTCTGATTTGTGTTTGTAATTTCTTAGGATAAATTCCTAAGAGTAGGATTGCTGGGTCAAATGGAAGATCCATTTTTAGTTTTCTGAGGAAACTCCATACTGTTGTCCACAGTGGCTGCACCAGTCTGCATTCCCACCAACGGTGCACAAGGGTTCCTTTTTCTCCGCATCCTCACCAACATAGTTGATTTGTTGATGATTGCCATTCTGACGGGTGTAAGATGGTATCGCATTGTCGTTTTGATTTGCATCTCTCAGATAATTAGGGACTTTGAACATATTTTCATATGTCTCTTGGCCTTCCTTCTGTTGTCTTTCAAAAAGATTCTATTTATGTCCATTGCCCATTTTTTTTATTGAATCATTTATCTTCCTTTTATTAAGTTGTATGAGTTGGCTGTAGATGTTGAAGATTAAACCTTTATCAGTGATAACATTTGCAAATATGTTCTCCCATACAGTGGTCTTTCTTATTGTTTTGTTGATGGTTCCTTTTGCTGTGCAAAAGCTTTTTATTTTGATGTAGCCCATTTGTTTATTTTTTCTTTAGCTTCCATTGCCTTTGGAGCAGTATCAGTGAAGAAGTTCTTTCAGCATATGTCAGAGATTGTGCTGCCTGTGGATTCCTCTAGTATTTTTATGGTTTCCAATGACTGGATAACCAGAGAAATCAAGGAAGAAATAAAAAACATTGTGGCAACAAATGATAATGACAACACAACAATACAAAATTTATGGGTCACAGTGAAAGCACTCTTGAGAGGGAAGTTCATAGCCCTACAAGCCTACTGCAAAAAACAGGAAACAATGGTAATAAATTTCCTAATCCTACAACTCAAAGAGCTAGAAAGAGAGACAAGAAAAGCCCAGTGTAAGCAGAAGGAAGGACATAGTAAAGATCAGAGCAGAGATAAACAAATGGAGACTAAAGAAACAATTCAAAATATCAACAAAACCAAGATCTGGTTCTTTGAAAGGATAAACAAGATTGAAGAACCTCTAGCCAGGCTCACCAAGAAGCAAAAAGGAAGACTCAAATAAAAAAATCAGAAATGAAAGAGGAGAAATAACAACAGACCCTGTGGAAATACAAAGGATTGTTAAAAAATACTATGAACAACTTTATTCCAACAAATTGGACAACCTGCAAGAAATGAACATATTCCTATAAATATATAACCTTCCAAAACTCAATCAGGAAGTATCTAAACATCTCAGTAGTCCAATAACTATGGAAGAAATTGAAGCAGTCATCAAAAAGTTTCCAGCAAACAAAAGCCTGGTACCAGATGGCTACACAGGAGAGTTTTACCAAACATTCAAGGAAGAATTAAAACCTATCCTCCTCAGACTATTCAAAAACATTCAAGAAGAAGGAACACTTCCAAACACCTCCTATGAAGCCAACATCACTCTAATGCCAAAACCAGATAAAGACAATAGAAGGAAAGAGAATTATAGGCCAATATCTCTCATGAACATAGATGCCAAAATCCTCAACCAAATTTTAGCAAATTAGATCCAGCAGTACATCAGAAAGATCCTACACCATGACCAAGTTGGATTCATCCCAGGAATGCAGGGATGGTACAATATCCACAAATCAATAAACTTGATACATCACATAAACAAATTGAGAGATAAAAATCATATCAATTGATGCATAAAAAGCATTTGACAAAATGTAAAACCCTTTCTTGATAAAAACTTTCAGCAAAGTGGGAATAGAAGGATTATACCTCAACATCATAAAAGCTATATATGATAAACCCACAACTAACATCATACTCAATGGGCAAAAACTAAAACCATTGCCCCTAAAAATAGGAATAAGACAGGGATGCCCACTCTCACCTCTCCTATTAGACATAGTACTGGAAATATTAGCCATTGCAATTAGACAAGAAGAAGAAATAAAAGGCATCCAAATTGGAAAAGAAAAATTAAAGCTGTCCTTATTTGCAGTTGACATGATACTGTACATAAAAAACCCAAAGGACTCCATCCCCAAACTAATTGACTTAATAAATGAAATCTGCAATGTAGAATAATACAAAATTAATGCCAAGTAACCTGTGGCATATCTATACACTAATAATGAAATTACAGAAAGAGAGACTAAAAAAGCAATCCCATTTACCATCGCACCAAAAAATTAAGATACCTAGAAGTAAACATAACTAAGGAGGTAAAAGACCTATATGTAGAAAACTACAGGACACTGAAAAAAGACATAGAAGAAGATGTTAACAGATGGAAGAGCATACCATGCTCATGGATTGGGGGAATCAACATCATTAAAATGTCCATACTACCCAAAGCAATCTATAGATTCAATGCACTACCCATTAAAATACCAACGACATATTTCACAGACCTAGAAAGAATTCTTCAGCGATTCATCTGGAACAAAAAAAGAACACACATAGCCACAGCGATTCGGAGAAAGAAGAATAAAGTAGGTGGGATCTCAATACCAGATTTCAAGCTATGTTACAAAGCAACTGTTCTCAAAACAGCCTGGTACTGGCAAAAGAACAGACATATAGACCAATGGAATAGAATAGAGAATCCAGATATCCACCCAAAACACTATGCTCAATAAATATTTGACAAAGGAGGCATGAACATACAATGGAGCCAAGATAGCCTCTTCAATAAATGGTGTTAGGAAAATTGGACAGATACATGCAAAAAAATGAAACTGGACCACCAACTTACACCAAATACAAAAATAAACTCAAAATGGATACAGGACTTAAACATTAGACTGGAAACCATGAACCATTTATTCTTATTGTGGGTGCCCTCATAAAGAATTTATTTGTTTATTTGTATCTTCAAATAAGTGCTTTATTTTTAATTTTTTATTTAACTTTTTTGGAATGACATTGGTTAATAATATTACATAGGTTTTGAATGTAAAATTCTAAAATACATCATTAATATACTGCATTGTGGGTTTACCACCCAAATTATCTTCTTCCTTCACCATTTATTCCTCCTTTACCCTCTTCTTCCTCCCTCATCATGTTTCCCTCTTGTAATCATCCTACTGTTATTTGTATCTATTAGGTTTTTTATTTAATCCCTTCACCTTTCCCCCCAGACCCCAACTCCCCTCCCTTCTGACAGCTGTCAGTCTTTTCTCTGTCTATGAGTGTGCTTCTATTTTGTTTGTTAGTTAGTTTGTTTATTAGATTACATATATAAATAAAATCGAATAGTATTTGTATTTCTCTAACTGGCTTATTTCACAGCATAATACTCTCCAGATCCATCCATGCTGTTGCAAAACATAAGTTTTCCTTCTTTTTTATGGATGAATAGTATTCCATTGTATAAATCTACCTTGTTATTGGTGTTGTTATCCACTCATCTACTAATAGGCATTTTAGCTGCTTTCAAATATTGGCTGTTGTAAATAACTTTGCAATGAACATGAGGGTGCATGTATTCTTCAGTATCTCTGGTTTCTTCAGACATATTCTCAAAAATCGAATTGTTAGATCATTAGTCACTTTCATTAAAAATTTGAACTCTATGCTGCTTTCCACAGTGGCTATACCAATTTGCATTTTTACCAATAGTGCATGAGGGTTTCCTTTTCTCTGCATCCTCACCAAGGCTTATTGTTTGTTTATTTATTGATAGTATCCATTCTGACACATATAAGGTGATATCACATTGTGGTTCTAATTTACATTTCTTTGATGATTACTGATGTTGAGCATTGCCTCTATGGAAAAATATCTATTTAGATCTTCTGCCCATTTCTTTTTAAACCTCACCCAAGAATATGCCTAGATACAAGAAAAGGAAGAAAAAATGGAGATAAACATCAATGTGAGGGATAAATATTGATTGGTTGCTTAAGTATATGCCACAATTGGGGAGCACACTCATAAAGCATTTATGTGCTCTGACCAGGAATGTAAGCAGTCACCTTTCTTTCTTTTTTTTAATATATTTTATTGATTTTTTACAGAGAGGAAGAGAGAGAGAGAGATAGAAAGTCAGAAACATCGATGAGAGAGAGACATCGATCAGCCGTCTCCTGCACGCCCCACAGTGGAGATGTGTCCACAAGCAAGGTACATGCCCCCGACTGGAATCGAACCTGGGACCTTTCAGTCCGCAGGCCGATGCTCTATCCACTGAGCCAAACCGGTCTCGGCCAGTCACCTTTCTTTTCCTTTTCCTTTTTTTTTTTTTTTTAACGCAGTTCTATTGATTTTTTAGAGAAAAGGGAAGAAAGGAAAGAAGAGGGAGATAGAAAGAGAAAGGGAGAGGGAGAGGGAGAGAGAGGGAGAGAGATCAGTTGTCTCTGGAATATACTCTGATCAGGAACCAAATGCGCAACCTGGGCATGTGCCCTAACCTGGAATTGAACTGATGACCTTATCTTGCACAGGACAGTGCTCAACTAACTAACCCACTCTGTTGATGAATATGTTCCCTCATTCAGTGAGTTGTCTTTACATTTTGTTGATGGTTTCCTTTGCTATGCAAATGTTTTTAGTTTGATGTAGTCCCCATTTATTTCTTTTCTTTTGTTTCCCTTGCCCAAGGAAGTATGTCAGAAAAAAATATTATAAATGAGAAATATTCAAGATTTTCCTATGTTTTCTTCTAGGATTTTTATGATTTTGAGTCTAACATTTAAGTCTTTAATCCATTTTGAATTAATTCTTGTATATGGTGTAAGGAAGTGATCTAGTTTCATTTTTTTTTGACACATATCTTTCCAGTTTTCCCAAGATCTTTTATTAAATAAAATATCTTTACCTCATTGTATATTTTATCTCCTTTGTTAAAAATGAATTGACTATAAAGATATGAGTTTACTTGTGGGGTAAATATTCTATACTGTTAATCTATAAGTCTGTTTTTATGCCAGTACCATACTGTTTTGATTACTATGGCTTTGTAGCATAGTTTTATTTTAGGTAGCATGATTTCCCCAACTTTGTTTTTTTTTCTCCCCCAAGATTGCTGTACTATTTGGGACCTTTAGTGGTTCCATATAAATTTTTGAAATATTTGTTGTATTTCTGTGAAATATATATCTTGATAGGAACTGTGTTGAATATATAGATAGCTTTTATAGGCATTTTAATGATGTTTATTCTCCTTAACCATAAACATAGAATATGCTTTCACTCATATGTATCTTCTTCGGTTTCTATCTTCACTGTTTTATAAGTTTCCAAGGACAGATCTCTCCCATCCTTGACTAAATTTTTTCCCAGGTGTTTTATTCTTTTTGAAGTAATTGTGAATAAGACTTTTTTCTTCTATTCCTTTTTAGTAGTTCATTATTTGTGTAAAAAATGCAACTGATTTTTGGATATGTATTTTGTACCTTGCTACTTTACTGAATTTATTTATCAGTTCTAGTAGTTTTTATTTTTTATTTTTTATTTTTTTGTTTGTTTTGGTGGGATCTTTAGGGTTCTCTATAGACAGTACATGTCATCTACAAATAATGACAGTTTTAGTTTTAGCTTTCCAATTTGGATGCCTTTTATTTCTTCTTCTTGTGTGATTGCTGTGGCTAGGACTTCCAGTAGTATGTTAAATAAGAGTGGCAAAAGTGAACACCCCTGTCTTTTCCTAATTTTAACGAAAATATTTTTAGCTTTTCTTCATTGAGTATATTACCAGTGGGTTGGTCCTATATGGCCTTTATTACATTGAGGTATGTTCCCTTTATTCCCACTTTGCTATGAATTTTAATCATAAATAAGGTTGGAATTTATCAAATGTTTTTTCTACATCTATTGATATTATATGGTTTTTATCATTTTTCTAATGTTATGTATCATGTTTATTGATTTGTGAATATTGTAGCAACCTTGCATCCTCAGAATAAAACCCACCTGATTATGGCGTGTGAGCTTTTTAATGTATTGCTGGATCTGATTTGCAAATATTTTATTGAGGATTCTACCATCTATGTTTCTTCGGAATTTTGGCCTATAATTTTCTTTCTTTGTCATGTCTTTATTTGGCATTGAAATGAAAATAGTGCTAGTCTTGTATAAAGAGTTTGGAAGTTTTCCTCACTCTGAATTTTTTTTTGAATAGTTTGAGAAAAAGCGATATTAATTATTCTTTGGATATTTGGTAAAATTCACCTGTGAAGCCATCCTTTCCAGGAGTTTTGTTTGTTGAAAGTATTTTATTTATTACTACTTAAAATTCTTTAATTATAATAAATCTACTCAGATTTTGTGATTCTTTTCAATTAAATTTTAGAAGACTTTATGTTTCTAGGATTTATACAGGTTGTCCAATTTGTTGGAAAATTTCAGAATATTTTCTTACAATCCTTAGTATTTCTTTGGCATCAGTTATTAATTTTCCTCTTCCATTCTTTATTTTCTTTATTTGGGGAACTCTCCTTTTTTATGAGTCTGGATAAAGGTTTGTTTATTGTTTCAAAGAACAAGCTCTTGTTTCATTGATCTTTTGTTTTGTCTTTTAAACTCTATTTCATTTATTTCTGCTCTGATCTTTATTATTTTCTTTCTCCTACTCACTTTGGGCTTTTTTGCTGCTTTGTTTTTAGAACCTTTAAGTGTAAAGTTAGATTATTTGAGATTTTTCCTTTTTCTTGACATAGGCTTATAATACTATGAAATTTCTCCATTAATTTTGGCTTGTTTGTTCTCATTTTCATGTTCAAAATATCTTTGATTTCATTCTTGATCTCATTGTTAATCCATTAACTGTTTAGTAACATATTATTTAGTGTTCATGGAGAGAGAGAGAGAAAGAGAAAGAGAGGAAGAGAGAGAAATGTGAGAGATACATTGAACTGATGCCTACTCTAGTCAACCTGACTGGTGATTAAACTTGCAACCTAGGTATGTGCCCTTACTAGGAATCAAACCCATAACCTTTTTGGTATACCAATGATGCTCCAGCCAACTGAATCACTTGGGAAGGGCTTTAGGTTTTTCCTTGTGCTTGATTTCTAGTTTCATACCATTATAGCTAGAGAAGATGCTGTAAACTTCAGTCATCTTAAATTTATTGAGACTTCTGTGTCTTACCATGTGGTCTTTCCTAGAATATGTTCATGTGTACTTGAAAAGAATGTATATTCTGCTGCTTTGGGTTGAAATGCTCTTAAAATATAGATTAATTCCAGGTGATCTGGTACTTACTTTAAGGCCACTGTTTCCTTTTTTATAGAAAGATCTATTCACTGATGTTAATGCGGTGTTGAAATTGTCTACTATGACTGCATTTCTTTCAGTCTCTTCATTTATGCCAATCAAGGTTTGCTTTGTATACTTAGGTGCTCCTGTGTTGAGTGAATAAATGTTTATAAGAACTATATCCTCTTGTTGGGTTTATCACTTTATCATTCTATAATATCCTTCTTTATCTCTTACTATAGCTTTTGTTTTAAAATTTATTTTGTATGTTATTAATACTGCTGCCCTAGCTTCATTTCCATTTCCATGATATATCCTTTTCCATTTTTAAAAATATATATTTTTATTGATTTCAGAGAGTAAGGGAGCAAGAGAGAGAAATAGCAATGATGAGAAAGAATCATTGAGCAGCTGACTCCTGCATGTCTCAGACTGGGGGTCAAACCCACAACATGGGCATGTGCCCTGATCAGGAATTGAACTGTGATCTTCCTGGATCACAGGTCAATGCTCAACCACTAAGCCAGGCTCCTTTCCATTTTTAATTTTAAGTCTCTGTGTGTATTTCATTCTGTTATGGGTGTCTTGTAGACAGCATGTATGTGAGTCTTGTTTTCTTACTCAATCAGCTAACTTATGCTTTTTGATTGGATCATTTTAGTAATTTACATTTAAAGTAATTTTTGATAGATATGTACTTATTGCCAATTTATTCTTTATAACTACTTTTCTCTATTTTTATTTTTTTCTTCTTCATCTTAAAAAAGACTCTTTAACATCTTATAATAATGATTTGGTGCTAACAAAATCTTTTAACTATTTCTTATTTGGGAAGTTCATTTCTCCTTCAATTTTAATTTAAGACTTCCTTTGGTAAAGTAGCCTTGGTTGTAGATCCTTGATTTTTATCACTTTAAGTATTTCATGCTAACCCTTTCTGGCTTGAATTGTTTCCACTGAAAAAGCAGATGACAGTTTTATGAAAGCTTTCTTGTAGATAACTATCTTTCTTTTGATGCTTTTAAGGTTCTCTTTTTGTCTTCAACCTTTTGCATTTTAATCATGATGAGTGGGCCTTTTAGGGTTCATATTGCTTGATGACTCTGCACTTCCTGGTCTTGTGTAGAGGCACCAAGCATGATGAACCTAAAAAGGACCACACATCAACTATTACTTATTCATATTAGGCTCAATGCACAAAGATTCATACAATAATGAGTCTTCCTTCCCTTGGCTGCTGGCACCGCCTTCGCTCCAGCCTGGAGCCACCTTTCTGCTTCCCATGCTGCCCAGAGGCCCAGAGTGGCTGGGTGGTGTGGAATGTCGATGTCATCGCAATGGCAATGACACAAGCTTCCTACCCACAGCTGCTGGGCACCTATGTATGCAAATTAACTTACAATCTTTGTTGTGTTAGTTTGCATACTTACTCCTGATTGGTTGGTGGGCATTGCAAAGGTATGATCAATTTGCATCTTTCTTTTTTATTAGTGTAGATACATGTTCATGATCTCTTGCTCCCTCTCTCTCTTCCTGATACCTCTAGATATGGATTTTGTTACCCTTCATGATGTCCCAAAGGTCCCTTAAACTATTCTCACTTTTTAAAATTCTTTTTTCTTTTAGCTGCTCTGATTGGATATTTTCTGCTACCTTGCCTTCCAAATTGCTGGTTTGACCCTCTGCTTCATTTAACCTAGCATTTATTCCTTTTAGTGTATTCTTCATTTCCCATATGGTATTCTTCATTCATGACTGGTTCTTTTTTAAAAATCATCAACTAAGTATCTATTTATTAATTTTATGCACTCCAACTGGGGATTGTGCCTGCAAACTAGGTATGTACTCTGACTGGAAATTGAACCTGCAACCATTTTGGTGTACAGAATGATGCTCCAACCAACTGAGAAACCCAGCCAAGGTCTGAGTGTGTGTGTGTGTGTGTGTGTGTGTGTGTGTGTGTGTATGTCTTTTTCGATACTGTAGAAATTCCTTATACTAGTACATTCTTTGAAGTTCTCACTAAGTTTACTGACCATTCTTATGATCATTTTTTTGAACTCTATATCTGGTATATTGTTTTTCTCTATTTCATTTAGCACTTTTTCTGGAAATTTCATCAGTTCTTGCATTTGGAGCAGTTTTTTTTGTCTCTTCATTTGGCTGTTTCTTTGTGTTTATTTATATATATTAGGTAGACCCAGTCTTGGTAGGGTGGCCTTATGTAGTAGGTGTCCTGTGGGATCTGCTGATGTAGTCTTCTTGATTACCTGATCAATTACTCCAGGCATGTTTCTTGTGTGAGCCCTCTGTTGTAATTGAGTCTTGAATGCTATTGCCCCTGTTATGTGTGGGTTTTACCCTCAGGCTGGCTGACTGTAAGGATTGGCTCTGGCCATAGTTGTAGGAACTTTTCTGTAGGTGCTGAGTACATGAAGCAGAATTCACCTCAGCAGGGTCTAGTGCCCACTAAAATCTCCCTTTGTATACACTACTTGAAGCTAGTCGGATCCTGCTCTACTGTTGTCTGAAATTGACCACTGGGTGTGTTGGTTCTCAAACCTCTTTGAGAGGGACTCTGGTGCAGGTCAATGTTAGGCACTGCCTGTGACTGGGCCTGTGCAACCTGTTTGGAGTTACAAAGCAACCCATAACCTGTGGCTACCTCTGCTGAGTCTTGGGGTGCATGGAACTGACCAAGCTATACACTAAGGCCAGCATCCATCAACACCAGCTTTTTGGCAGATCACCTAAAGGCCCAAGGCACCCTGAGATTTGCCTCCACCTGCTTCTATCTGTGGACTGCCTATCAGGCTCAGTCTCCTAAAGAATCTCTGGTGGTATTTGATTTGCTTGAGGTAGGTTCTCAGAGCATCACTAAGTAGAGACAAGCAGTGTCTACCAGATTGATAAAGGTTCAAACTTGGTGCCAGTACTTGATCTGGGCCACTTAGACCAATTGTTCCTGGATGTACCAATTCTATCAATCCTCCTCTGGGTGTCCACAGACCTTTGTGGTAGGGCAGGGTCCCAAGGCATTGTCAGGGTGAGGTCAGCAGAATTTATCAGGCCCAAACAAACAAAAATATTACCAAGTGAACAGGTGGTTCTGAACTGGTCATGTGTGTAAGGAAAAATTAGACCTCCATATTAGATCTGCACAACACAATTTATCCCATATTCTGCTGGATGCCCAAAGTTAACAGGGCAGGGCTCCCAAAATTTTAGAAGGGCAGGGCCACTGGGAGTCAGGAAGATAAGTATATTGGACCTCTTGTGAGGGGAAGGTATTAGTCAGGTTCATCAGAAAATGGGGTAATGTCCTCTGCCTCAAAGCCACAGAACTCAAGTCATTGAAACTCCCTGAGTTTGCCCATACTTCTACACCCTGGCCCAAGCAACTGAGTCTTTAGCACTGTGAGCTCTCTAGGGTAGGATGATAGGGTGTCCACAGCATGGAGCTATTGAATTCCACTAGATTGATCCCATAAGAAGATGAATACTTCACTCAAGAAAGATGGCATCTGAGATGGGTGTGATTGACTAAGCACAGGGATCCTGTTGGCTGTTCTTTCAACTCTCTCCCAGAGCCACAAACCCCAGTCTGTTTTCACAAGACTTAAGTCTGCTCCACCCTCCTCTTCCAGAGCCAAGGTGAGTGGAAGCCAATGATAGTTTATGTGTTAGCCTTTTAAGAGGGTGCCAGTGTCAGAAGCAGAATTCAACTCTCCCTGGGGTACAGAATCCCTGCTGATTTTCACAGTCGATATTATGTGGACAACTTTTCCTAGCTTTGGTGCTCCAGAGGGGATTGAGACCCCTTGCTCCTCAAGAAGAATCTTTGCAGCTTAGATATCATTCTAGGATTTCAGCCACAGCCTATAGGAGCAGAGCCAACCCCTTTCACATCTTCACCTTTTCTATCAGCCCCGATGTGGCTTATTTTGTAAATCCTTGGTTGTAAGACTTCTATTCAGTTAGTTTTCAGCTGGTTATTCAGTTTGATTGTTCTGTATTTTGGTTGTAATTCCAATTTGGTTCTGGGAAGAGATGTGTTTACCTTCCACCTATGCTGCTGCCATCTTGGATATTTAAAGATCTATATTTTAATTCTGATTTTTTTTCAATTTACATGATAGACTCTTTCAAAACATGTTTATGGAGTTCATGAAATCCATGGAGCTCATGGAGATAATTCATAAAAATGGTACTTAAAATCAGCAAATCTGACTTTATTACAAATGAATTTGCAATGTCTGCCCTCACATTCCACTGGTGCTGTGGTGTTTTCTGGATGATAGTAGTTAAAATTTTATTGTAAATTGTAAGGTAACATATAAGTTCAATTATTATATATTATAAAGCAGTAGTTAAGATCCTGACCTTTGAGGCTACATCCTGGGTGTAAGTATTGTTTCTGTCTTTTATTAATTACTAGAGGCCTGGTGCATGAGATTTGTGCACTCAGGTGGTGGGAGGTGTGTGTGTGGGGGGGTCGCCTCAGCCTGGCCCTCAAGGGATGTTTGACTGACATACTTAGCACTGCTGAAGAGGAGGAAGAGCTCCCGCCCCTGCTACTGCATTCTTCAGCTGTGAGCCCAGCTTCTAGCTAAGCAGCACTCCCTCTGTGATAGCACACTGACCAACAGGGGGAAGCTCCTGCATTGAGTATTTGCCTGCTGGGTGGTCACTAGGCATCATAGTGACCAGTTGTTCTGCCATTTGGTTGATTGGCACATTAACCTTTTATTATATAGGATACAGCTTTGGGCACGTCACTCAATACCTCTGAGCCCCAGTAACTTCTTTGCCTGACACTTACTAAATGGTCAACAAATACTATGTAGAATTACAGTATTATTATTATGCTGCAACTGATTTTAAGGCAAATTTATTTGATAAAATAATAAAAATAACCTTGTGTTGTCAACCATTTTTTTTGTCAAGCATTTAGGATAAGTTTTTCTTGGGGATGCATTTCTTGGTGAATGGCTTGATCTATTTTTTAATTTTTAATTGATCTTATAAAGAAGAGTAGAGAGTCTTCTATTAAAAAAAAGTTACATTAAATTTTTCTAAGTAAGGAATAAACAAAAGTCTACTGTTGTACATAAACTGCACAAAGAGTGCGGATTCAAATATTTTCTGGCACTTAAGGAACTTAGGAAATAAAGAGTTTAGAGTAGCAGCCAAGTTACTATATATTTCTTTACAGATAAAATATTTAAAACTAGCAAATCAATATAAGAAAGAAAAATTGGGCTTGTGTTGGCTGAAGTGTTCAGTGTGGCCCTATTTCACATGCTTCCAATTGTGGCAAGTAATGGCAGTGGTAAAAGCATTGTTCTGTGTGCCAGATAGTATTTCAGCTGTCCAGTTTTATGAAACTATTAGAGAGAAAAACGCAGCTGTGTTTAGGGAACAATTTTCAATATAAAGAAAGTTGGAGTTAGAAGAATCATTTTTGACTAAAGACATGTTGATAATATTTGATGAATTTATAGAGTGTTGGCCTGAAGACCAGAGGGTCCTGAGTTAGATTCTAGTCAAGGGCACATACATTGGTTGCAGGGTTCTCTCCAGTCCAGGTCCTGGTCAGGGTTTGTGCAGGAGACAACCAATGAATGTGTTTCTCTCACATAGATGTTTCTCTCAGTCTTTCCCTTTCTTTTCTACTCTCCCTAAAAAGCAATAGAAAAATATCCTTGCATCAAGATTAAAAATAAATAAATAAATAAATAAATAAGTAAATAAATAAATAAAGGCTAGCAAAACTTTAGTTTTTAGAATTAAGAAGATGGGCTTTTAAGTAATCAAGTACCTGATTAACATATTATGACACAAAACTCTTTTAATGATACATAGAATCTTTGCTCTCTAGACAGACATGGAAAGAAAAAAAATAACACCTCTTTTTTAAGTCTGAAAAGAACCAAACACATTTTTTGTATAAGTTTATTTTTGATATTTAGATTCATTTACCTGATTAAATTCATTATTCAGCTTACATATATGTTTCTTTCTTGCTTCTTTTTTCTACCTAATTCTTCTTAAAAGTGCACAATCCCTCTGCAATTTGCACAAACTCTCTGCAACTTTCCCAGTCTCTTTAAGTTTGTTTCTTAACTTATTCAGAAATCACAAATTTTAGAACCATCTACTTTCAATTCTATATTGTCAAATCCATACAATTTCTTTCCAAGGTTACTAGAATTATCTTAGAAACCTTGATATTTTTAATGACAAGTAAATAATTAATATTCCTCAGATTGGCAAATACATTTTATAACTTTCAGAAACAGGTATTTCATTGGAAAATACACTTACATTTTCAAAAGACATATTTCAAATAAAATATAAGATATATCCAATAATGTATCCAAACCCATCCATTAGCTTCTTTTTAAATAGCATATTCAGATTAATATATATTTCAGTATTTTGCTATTTCAAAATATCTAAATATTGAATAATTTCTATCATTTAACCCAGCTAAACTCCAAAGTTTTAAGTTACCAAAGATTTTGGAAAATTATGTTTAGGTATATGTAATTATTACTGAAAAGCTTTATAAAAATCCCTTCATTTTAGTTATGTCAATTGTTATTTTTATCAACTCTATGAGATTTTAAAGTCAATTATTACCCAGGCAATTTCTTGGCACATTTTGTAATAGGAATAAATAACATGAATTTGTTCCTGTAAACCTCAGGCAAAGCAAACCTGTGTTTTATGTTAATAACTTCTAAAAGACATCAATTAAACTTAAAATCACCCGTTTGCATTTTTAGTGATTATTGCATTCCTTTAGTGTGTTCAAAAGTGAGCTGTTTAATTATCTAGTGTCCTTGGCAACATATAGAGAGGCTGGAAAGAGGCAGGGGAAGATAACAGGCTTGGGCTGCTTCCCAGCTGCTTCAGTGTTAAAAAGGCCAGCTCTCTCTCATATGCATATCTCATATTACATTTCAAAACAGAAACACAAACAACATCTAGCCCAGATGGTGTTGTTCAGTGGTTGAGCACTGATCCATGAACCAAGAGGTCCCTGGTTCAATTCCCAGGTTGTGGGCTTGATTCCCAGTTGAGAACATGCAGGAGGCAGCCAATCAATGAGTCTCTCATCGATGTTTCTATTTCTCTATCCCTCTCCCTTCCTTTCTCTCTAAAATCAATAAAAATATATTAATTTCTTAGGATATATTCCTAAGAGTGGGATTGCTGGGTCAAATGGGAGTTCTATAACATCTAAAGCAAAAACATAAATAATAAGAGTATTCTCATAAGAAGTGACTAGAACAATAGCCTTAGAATCTTATCTCACACTAATTGGTGCAGTGTATGACCTTCACAAGATCTAAATGACACAAAGCCCAAAAGGCAGAGAAGGAGGATTCCCTATTTGTACCAAAGAGCAACTGTAACCAAAGTTTTATTTCAAACAGAGGAGAACTCTCAAACAGGGCAAAACAAAAAATGAGAACTCTCAAACTGAACAGTTAAAGACATAATTAACAAGAAAAGCAAACAATACCAAAAAGTTCAAATACCAGAACCAAAAGAGCACTCCAACCAAATCCCACACTGAGTCACTGAGTGTGTCTATTGATTCCCATGGAATCTCAAATGGCTCAAATAACTCTAAGTGGTGAGGCAAGGAGCTTCTGGATATGCCCATCAGAGGCTACCCAGTCATGGAGTCCATTGACTCCCCAAATACCTGTTTTCACCAGCTAGCATTTCAAATGGCTGATGCCTTGAGTGGGATAGCCGGAAGATTCCCCAAAATAAAGAACTCTTGGCAGTTTCTGGGAAATTCCTGCAATCTTTGCCAGGGAATTAGCCTGCCACAAGCAGCTGGGACACTAGCTTAGGCCCTTTGGGACTTACCAAGGTCCACTTCTCCTGGCTGGCTTGCCAAAAACTGTAGCCAAAACCAAGGCTAGACTGCCTGCTGCCAGGAAAATCAAACTCATGAGACAAATGCTGGTGAAAAGGAAAACGGTTTATTACAGTGCTGACATCTCAATATGATGGAGGACTCTTGTCCAAAGACCATCTTAGCATCATTGTACCCCATACCTTGTTCATATTATTTTCTGGAATGGAATGTTCTTTCCCCATTCTCATCTAACACACACACACACACACACACACACACACACACACACACACACACCCTCCTTTCTGTTTCCTGAGATATCATCTACTCTTTAAGGCCCATGTCATTTCCACTTTCTCCTTGAAGTCTTTTCTAATTCCTTTGAGCAAGTGTTACTCCATTTTTCTTTCAGGCATCATAGCTTCATTTGTTCCTTTTTGTCAGGTCTGAGCTCCTCTGATAGGGACTGGACCTCCTGGGACACTGGGTATTAAATGGAGAAGACATGAAAAGTTGTGGGTATATAAGAGAGTCTTTATTGTAGACCTAGTAGCCATTGCAATGTCAAGAGCTATTAGACAAAATAGTTCTTCAAAGTAAAGATCCATATAATAGCTGCACACCAGTTAGGTAACTTTCCTACAAAGTAGCAGTAGTCTCCAATGCAGGAGCTATACAGGAGCCATCTTAGGAGCTACAACTTCACTAAGCAGCCATCTCTGAGCTCTCCTACCTTCTGGTCAGTAACATACTTTAATACTAACTTAGAAAAAAGTCACTATTTTGAGCTACGGAAGGGTATGCTTACGCAGTGTACATAGTCAGATACCTGTGTCCTTGCTTCTTGTACCTGTGTATAGCAACTTAGCCTTGAACACTTCTAATTAAGATTCCCACACTCAGAATGGCCTTGAATATTTGGCGAACTCTAGACAGCATTCCCACACTTTCTTATGATATTTTATTAATCTTTCTTTATATTGGTTGTTTCTTATCTTCTTTATTAGATCATAAAGTATTTGGAAGCAGGGATTGAATAGTTTTGATCCTTAGATCTGGATCATTGCATTAGCCATAATAAGTAATCAATAGATGATTATTGCATTAAAATTAATGAGGTCCACTTATCCAGGCTTAAGACTCTACCACCAATGAGTTAATATTATCTCAAAAACTATTCTGTATACACTTGGCTGCAAAGGAATTTCACTTGTATGTGACAAAATGAGAAAAGTAAGACAGTGAATTTTTTATAAAATTGATTTTATTCAATTTAAAGGAAAGCCTTGTATTTTGGATTGCTGCCCTTTTGATCTGACGAAAGTTACAATTTCTCCTTTCCTTCATTATGGTAGGAGTTGCTTGTTTATTAGAAGAATAAAGCTTAAGAAACTGTATGTTAACCTCTTCAATTTATTTTTTATTAAAAAAAAATTTACTGGTCTTTGATGGCTGACATTTTTCAACTTTGTGAACTAGAGTTCTCCAAACAAAAGCATTGAGGGGTTCTGGTGAAGCTTGATATGATGAGAGAACTATGGACTGAAATAAAGGAAAGGTAATTGCAACACTAGAGTATCTAATAACTAGCTGAATAGCATTCATCTTCACTGTGCAATTAGGATAAATACAATTAAGATTACATTGCAAAGTAGTTGTGAGACCTGACTAAGTAATCAAGTTGTTTTTGTTTTTAATATAGTCTAAAAGGAATGGGTTGTATTTTAGTTATTGGCAGCACTTCTTTGTACATTAAGTATTAATAATAACCAAAAAAATCCCATGCCTTTTTTAGGGTCTGAATTAAAAATTGTTCTTTATTTTTCTGGTTACATTAATTTGATTACATATTGTAAACTGTCCAGGAAAATTTTTATAGTCAGAATATCCTATATAATAAAGAGGTAATATGCAAATTGACTGTCCCCCCCTCACACAAGATGGCTGCCCCCATGTGGTTAAAGATGGCCACCACAAGATGGCCAGCAGGGGAGGGCAGTTGTGGGTGATCAGGCCAGCAGGGGCGGGCAGTAGAGGGCAATCGAGCCAGCAGGGAAGCATCAATCAGGTTGTCAGGGGAGTGGTTTAAGGGTGATCAGGCTGGCAGGCAGAAGCATTTAGGGGCAATCAGGGAGGCAGGCAGGCAAGCTGTTGGAAGCAAGCAGTCCCAGATTATGAGAGGAATTTCCTACTGCTGGTTTAGGTTCAATCTCTGTGGGATCGGGCCTAAACAGGCAGTTGGACATTTTCTGAGGGATCTCAGATTGGAGAGGGTGCAGGCTGGGCTGAAGGACACTCCCTCCAGTGCACAAATTTTGTACACTGGGCCCCTAGTCTATATAATAAAAGCCAAGCAATCATTATGGAGGAATAACCAGGCTATGAAGTGCAGGGGCACCATAAGCACTGCTGCAGAGCCTGGGGCCAGTTGCATGGCCATCACCCAAGGTGCCAGTAAAGAAGAACACAAAGGTGGTGAGAGTTAGCATGCAGCATGAGATGAAGGCTCTGTGGGATGAATTCAATCAGCTGATGATTGTCACCAAGGCTGGAAGGTCAGGGCACCCCTCTTCTCACTGTGACCCTCCCCACATGGTGCCAGTCTTAGGCAGTGGGCTTTGGTCCCATCCACATGAGCAAGACTGAGAAGTGGGGTGGGAAGTGTGGCCTGGCCACCTGTAGGTCCAGCTCCTTCACTCTCCAAGTTCCAGCTCTAGCAACAGCTGCCTGGCACGCTGGGTCAGAGGGTACTGCTTGGGAGGCCAGGAAGGAGTCAGAGAAAAACCCTGTGGACCTACCACCCGACCAACAGCCCAGGATCAGGCACCACCACAAACGAACCAGCTCAGAGCACACCGAGCTTGAGGGGAAGGCAGCCTCCTGTGAGGGGCCTTGCCACTAGCCAGCTCCTGGTGGATCCCACCTCAAAGGAAGCTCAGTCTTTGGTTCCTTAGTTCAGTCTATTTGGGCAAAGAGAAGCAGCTGGGCACAGTGTAGGGGAGAATAAAGACACTAAAACAATGTGTTCTATTGTGTGGAGATTGCTACCTAGTTGTTTTAGGCCTAAATTCTGAGTGATTTGGGGACCTAATTCTGCCACTGGGACCTGAATCTTCCAATTGGCCTGTATTTGTTGTAAAGACCCAAAGATAAGAAAGGGAACAAGTTTTTCAATGCAATGGATTTGATCAACAGACAAAGGCGAGTGCTGGGCTGTGTTTAATGTACACACAGAGACACTATCTCTGAGTCTGCCTGACCAAAGGGAGCTCTGGGCTTGTTTACAGAGCCTTTTGGTGGTTTCTGTTTCCTTGCTGAGGCCGGACTCCCAGGGAAGCCTGGGAAGCATGCTCAGCTCCAGCTCAGTGTGTCTTCTCCAGGCCCCTCTCCCCAGCCAGCCTCACCCTTGATCAGCCTCCCAAAGCCCCTCCCCCTGGCTGGCCCAGCCCCATCACCCTGATATTTGTTAAAGGGATTCCTGCTAAGAGGATATACTGATGATCACTAGCTTTTGGTAATGACCATACAATACATCTGATAGGTGAACATTGAATCTCAGGTATTCTTATGAGGACAGGCTACATGAAAGATTATTTCTGTAATGCAAAATTACCTTTCACTTTGCATGAATCACATCAAATTAAACAAAAGTGATTGCATTAATTCCCTAAGTAATTGCACATCTGCTCTGTGTGAAGACATGTTGCCAAAATACTGCACCACAGGAGTACTTGTAAATCCCAGAGTAAAGTTGGGTTAAAGCTAGATCATAAAATTGGCCACTTTTCTCTCTCTCTTCTGTCATTGTCACTAATAAACCAGAAAGATCTTGCATAGGCCATACACATTTTAGAGTGAAGAAATTTGTCTTTGCCTTCTCTATCTTCCCTTAGAGGCTAAATGCAGTTTCCTACAAGCAATAGGAATTTCCATTTTTCACCTCTCAGGCCCTGTAGCCTCTCCTGCTCTCTGGCCTTGTAAAGACTGCTAATGAGGTACTGACCCCTGTCTGCCCTGCCAGGAAGTGAGTGTCACAGATTCCTGAAGGCATCTTTAATCCTTTCCTTCTAGTCTAGTAAACCATCACCTTTTAGGGCAGTTGATCTCAGATAGATCTTAGAAAAAAAAGCAATAAATAAAATTCACACTAAAATGCTATTGATAATAAGCTAGCAATGGTTCTCAAGTTCTATTTTTAAAGGTAGTAAAATGAACTGGCCAATGTTGGTCTCACAGAAAGGGACCTCTCCTGATCCCCTCAAAGTCATTCATCAGATACCAACTTAATCCTACAGAAGATGTAGCCTCCCTTCCGAAATTAAAATTTGAATGTATCTCTGCATAATTCAGAGAGATTACTCTGAATCTAAAATAAATTTTGTCTCTAGAGAAGATCCTTAAACTGGAAGTTATGGAAATTCCCTCTAATCCACCAGTAAAGGCTAAATGAGAAGCCTAGCTAAGATTAAAAACATTGGTTTGAAATGGGGTCTTTGTCCTCATTCCATTTAGGGTTTCAAAAATCAAAGACATGATCTCTGAATTAAGGAAGCTCACTCTCTAGGAAGCAGATCTGAACCAGATATTTATCTTTATATTTGTAAACTAGAGACCTGGTGAATAAATTAGTGCACCAATGGGGTCCTTCAGCCTGGGCTGCAGGGAATGGGCTGAAACTGGTTCTCTGAAATTCCCCCTAGGAGTTCTGGGTTGCAAGAAGGCAGTTCTTCAGTGACACACCCCGGAATTTGGCATCCTCCTCTCTGGTTCCAGGCGAGAACCACAGCTGCCAAGTCCTTGGCTCAGCAACTCCTACATTGACTATCTGCCTCTGGTGGTCAGTGCATGTCATAGCTACCAGTTGGCTAGTAGCTTAGGCTTTTATATATATGCTATGATAGAAGTAAATACACAATATTTTTATAGGTCAGAGTAGTACCTTACATAGACTAGGAGAAACAAAACAGGGAAATATTCTGGAAATATTTTATTTTATAATCTAACATTAACTGAATTTTAGGAGGTTGAATAAGGTTTAGCTAGAGGAATACAAAAAGACCTCTACTAATGTCTTGCTCTCTATCTTAATTGGAAAGTCATTATCTTGAATTAGTCTTTTATTTAGTTGTTTTTTGTTTTGTTTTTGTTTTGTTTTTTGAAAAATATTCTCTGAGCTCCCATGCATATTATAAGATAAATTAAGGTTGAAAAAAACAACTGGAGTAAAAGATTAAAAGCTTCAGATCCTTTTTTTAAAAGCTCAACTGTGTGTGCACTTTGGTAATTATGGTCTCAATTATTTGTGTGAACATTCCTACCAGTTCTACAAATGATGGTTAAAGGTGAAGAGCATAGTAAGTTCAGTCAGAAAGAAACTTATAAAATGATTTAACACTCATTAACTACAAAAATTTTTTTAATGAAAACAAGTGAGGTAAATTATGAACATGGATTCAAGACACAAGAATAGATGGGCAATGCAGTACATACTTGTGGTTCTTATATGGCATTGGGTTTCTAATAATGTATCAAGGTATAAAAATTTCAAGATGAAAGTTTTATATCTATTTAGAAAACCAATTTTACTAAAAGTGTTATCAATGGGAAGCTCTCTGTGTGTCCATCTGCTGCTAGTGGAAGATGGCTTCTTGCAATGTCACAAGAAAAACAATTTCCTAAGACTTGAAGGGAGAATAAGTGGCATTCATTTGCATGGAATTAAACCCATGAGTTTCTAAGGTCCCTTGCTCTCTCTCCCACCATGGAAGAAGTCCAGCTTTTTTGTGTTTGTTTGGTTGGTTTTTGTTTTTTAGCAGAGCTAGGATTTCCCTGAGTTTCCATTCCATATTTGCACAATATAATCCAGCATCAGGCTATCTTAGCTTGTGTTCCCAGCTGTAATCCATTGTGTGTGGGGTCCACGTGGTCATGGGCTATGCGGTTTCTAGGACCACATGGCTATGGAGGGAAGGAACATGGGCAAGTGCAAGGAAGTAGGAGCAAAGCCAGAGGAACAAGAGAGTGAGAATTCCTCTGTCTGGGATTTTTTTTTTTTTACTTCTGAGATTTCTCATGCCTACAGTGACTCCACTCCCTCTAGCCAATTATCCTTGGTTTAGATTATACTGACAGGCACCTACTCTATGTCACCCCTGCTCACTGCATGTGTGCCTATCTTCTCCATTGCTAGATTCTTTCCCTCAATGATCTTCAGGGAAGGGACTAGAAGTTCCCTGGAAAGTGTGAAATTGTAGCTTTCTGGTGAAGCTGTCCAGATGGCCATACTTATAGTGTCTGGCATCCCTTTTGCTCCTATCCTATATAATAAAGCCAATATGCAAATCGACCAAACAGCAGAACAACTGGTCACTATGATACTCACTGACTACCAGTGGGACAGATGCTCAATGCAGGAGCTGCCTCGTGGTGGTCATTGTGCTCCCACAGGCAGAACACTGCTCGGCCAGAAGCCCTGAGCCAGGCTCATGGCTAGTAAGTGCAGCAATGGTGGTGGGAGCCTCTCCTGCTTCTGCTGCAGGTGGATGGTAAGAAGTGAGAAGTCCCAGGCCTCAGACTGCAAGAGCGATGCCTGACTGCAAGAAGATATCCCCCAAAAGCTCCCGGACTGTGAGAGCATACAGGCTGGACTGAGGGACCCACTCCCAGAGCACAAATCTCATGCACTGGGCCTCTAGTTATTAATATTTATAACTAGCTAAGTACAATGGTAACAATATATTTAGAAATATATAATTAATAGTATAACATACACTAAGGTACAGTCTTTGATGAATTGAGATAATAAACACACACACACACACACACACACACACACACACACACACACACACATCTCCTTTATTTCTTTGGTGTATTTAGGTAGAACGATTTGAAAAAAATCTAAACAGTAAAACTGTCTGATGTGTTATTATCGTTATTGAACCTCCTTTTACTTCATAAATATGTTCAAAGTGTTAGATTAGAGCACAAATTTGGACTCATAATTCATCTCTCCCTTCTTCTGATTGATGCACTTCAAGTTCTTTTAGAAAAGAACATTTAAATTTATTCAGATATCTTTTTTGTTTTTTTTTTATTGATTTTTAGAGACAGAATAAGGGAGAGGGGTAGAGAGATAAAATATCGCTAAAAGAGAGACATTGATTGGCTGCCTACTACATGCCCCCACTGAGGATTCAGCCTGCAACTCAGGAACATGCCCTGACTGGGCATCTCTTGGTTGAATACTCAACCACTAAGCCAAACCTCCAGGCTACTCAGCTCTCTTTTGGGTGACATTTGTTTTAATTCTCTATTTTGTCATTTTCAGTCATCCCAAAGGCTTATGAAACAGATATGAAAACATAAAGAATTTCTATCTTATGTCACTCAAAGGACTAACTCTTGGCCTAAGTGTTTCATTTTGGGGAGGATTATGACATGCAGGACTTTGGCATGTCAAATACCCTTCCTATAAATTATACAGAATCAAGTATGCCAGAATTTTCTTGGTTAGCACCATTTTCCACTGATAATTCTTCTTCCCTGTCTTATGTGTTTTGGAAAAAAGAATAAAAAATAAAGAGAAGGGGTATGTAAATATCTGCTTAATCAATGAAAAAGAAAATCTCCCTACCTTCCCTCTCCCTCATACCAAATATCCTATCTAATAAAGAGAAAATATGTTAATTGATCCTCATGCCATGGCAAAGATTGTGCCACCCAAAGCTAATAAGAAGAGAATATGCTAATTGACTGTCACACCCTCAAAGATGGTGGCACCCACAGCCACAAGAGGGTGGCACTCAGTTCCCTCAGCCCTGGTAGGGTGGCAGGCAAGTGGCAAGGCTGGGCCCACACCCAGGTAGGCCCAGATGCTCTATGCATCTATCTCCAGAGTCTCCCAGTCCTCTTAGACCCCCAGCCACCCAGGGCCAGCCTGAGGCACAGGCAAGTCTCAAATGATGACTGCCCAGCTGCCCAGGGTAGGCTTAAGGTGCAGGCAAACCTCAGAAAGTGGATGGCCAGCCACCCAGGGCCGCCCAAGGCTCAAGTAACCGGGGCCGGCTGAGGCTTATGCTGCTGGCAGTGGCAGCTGCAGAGGTATGATGCTGGCATCGCCTTCCCTGATTGCCAGGTCACCTCCCACCCCTGAGGGCTTCCAAACTGTGGGAGGGGGCAGGTCAAACTGAGGGACCCCCCTCCAGTGCATGTATTTTCATGCACCAGGCTTCTAGTCTATAATAATATAATTTCAAATGTAGAAAGAGAAATATATCTATGTGTTTTCCCAAAACAATGCCCTTACAATGATGATTTAAAATTACACTGGTAATGGCCCTAGCTAATTTTGCTCAATGGATAGAGCATTGGCCTGAAGACTGCTGGGTCCTGGGTTTGATTCTGGTCAATGGCACATACCTTGGTTGCATATTCTCTGGGACTGGTTGGGTGCATGCAGATGGCAACTAATTTATATGTCTCTCTCACATTTATGTTTCTCTCTGTCTCCCTCTTTTTCCCACTCTTTTTTTTTCAAATATATTTTTTATTGATTTTTTACAGAGAGGAAGGGAGAAGGACAGAGAGTTAGAAACATTGATGAGAGAGAGACATTGATCAGCTGCCTCCTGCACATCTCCTACTGGGGATGTGCCCATAACCAAGATACATGCCCTTGACTGGAATCAAACCTGGGACCTTTCAGTCTACAGGCTGACGCTCTATCCACTGAGCCAAACCGGTTTCGGCTTTTTTTCCACTCTTTTAAAAAAAATCAATGAAAAGTATATTCAGGTAAGTATTAACAAAAAATAAAATAAAATAAATAAATAAATATAAAATAAAATTACACTGACAATGAACATTTTAACAATAAAATTATGTAAACTTAAAATAATTTCACTTACTATACTATATAATGAAAAAGTAATATGCAAATTAACCCTCACATCCTCACAAGATGGCGGCCTATGACCAGGCTGGCAGGGGGGTTAGTGAGGGATAAACAAATGACTGAACAAGAAGGCTGCGTGGAATGACCAAGCTGGCAGAGGAGGCAGTTGGGGGTGACAAGGTCAGCAGGGGGACAATTAGGGGAAATCTGGCTTGCTTGGAGAGGCGGTGAGCGATGATCAGGCCAGTTGGGGGAGAGGGCAGTTAGGGGCAATAAGGCAGGCAGGTGCATGATTAGGAGCCATTGATCCAGGATTGTGAGAGGGAGGTTCAACTGCCAGTTTAGGTCCAATTCCCAGGCTAGGGCCTAATCCAGCAGTCAGATATCTCCCAAGGAGGCCCATTTGGAGAGGGTGCATGATGGGCTGAGGGGAACGCCCCCCCCCCATGTGTGAATTTTTTCACCAGGCCTCTAGCAACTATAAATAGTAAAATACTTAGGAACAAATTTAACAAAGAAATGCAAGACTTATACATTAAAAACTAAAACATTGAAAGAAATGAATGAAAACCTAGATATGCAAAATATATATCATATGATCTTGCATTGGAAGATTTAGTATTGTTAAAATGGTAATGCTGCCCAAATTGACCTACAGATTTAACACAATCTCTTTCAAAATCTTGGCTAATAATTTTGCACAAATTGACAAGCTAACTTTACTGTTTATAAATAAACTAGAGACCCAGTGCATGAAATTTGTGCACAGGAGTGTGTGTCTCTTAGCCCAGCCTGCACCCTTTCCAATCTGGGACCCCTCGAGGGATGTCCAACTTCCCATTTAGGCCTGATCCCAACTGCCCTCCCTTGCAGGGCTGGTCCCTCCTAATTGCCCTCCTCTGCTGGCCATTTTGTGGTGGTCATCTTGTGTCCACATGGAGGTAGTCATCTTTGACTACATAGGGGCAGCCATCTTGTGTATTGGAGTGATAATCATTTTCATATTACTCTTTTATTAAATAGGATAGAGACCTGGTGCATGGGTGGAGGCTGGCTGGTTTGCCCTGACAGGTGTCCTGGATCAGGGTGGGGGTCCCTTTGGGCATGAGGTGGCCTGGGCAAGGGACCTGTGGTGGTTTGCAGGCTGGCCATTCCCCCCAGTGACCCAAACAGAGGCTATGGTATCTAGGATTTATTTATCTTCTGTAATTGAAACTTTATAGCCTTGAGCAGAGCCAGCCTTCTGCTTGCTCTGTGTCCACAGCCATATTTGTTGGGATTTATTTATCTTCTTTAATTGAAACTTTGTAGTCTTAAGCAGAGGCCAAGGCAGGCCAGGGCTGTAGAAACTTGGCTTCTCAAGCCTCCTGATCTCTTCCAGCTGCTGCTATTTGGTTGGGTTTTATTTATCTTTTATAATTGAAACTTTGTAGCCTTAATTGGAGGCCAAGGCAGGCCAGGGCAGGTGGAAAGCTTGGCTTCCTCCATTGCTGGGAAAATGCAAGCCTCCTGCTCTCTCATGGCCATAGACATGTTGATTAGGTTAATTTGCATACTTGCTCCTGATTGGCTGGTAAGTGTGGCTTGTGGGGTATAGCAGAAGTATGGTCAATTTGCATATTATTATTTTATTAGATAAGATGTAAGAGTCTCAGAATAGCCAGATAATCTTGAAAAAGAACAAAGTTGTAGGGTTTACACTTTCCAATTTCAAAACTTACTATATATAGTCAAATGACATCACCCAATAAGTGAAAATACAGCACACAGAATGAAAGATAGTATTTGAAAATCATATATTTGTAAAGGCCTACTACCCAAAATATATAGAGAATTCTTACTATTCAATAAAAACAAGGCAAACAACCCAATTTAAAAATGTTCAAAGTACTTGTATATACTACCTCAAAAAAATATGGCTCATCTCTATATATAAAAGGCTAATATGCTAAGTGTCCAACCATCCGACTGGTCACTATGATGTGCACTAACCACCAGGGGGCAGATGCTTGATGGAGGAGCTGTCGAGCTGCAATGAATTTGTAGCAGCAGTTCTCAGGTAACACACCCTGAAATCTGAGAGGACGGAGCCCAATTCCTCATGGGGCCTCACAACTCCACCTTTGGCCATGGGTTATGTTGTTGCTAGGGCATTGTCACCCCAAATCTGGTTTACTGTACAATGATGCTTGCATTCCACATCCTGTAAAACAGCTACTTTATTTAGAGTTCCCTCTCACACTCCAAGACCCCTTGGGAGATATCAGAGAGCTGGTTTTACCCAATCTCTGCAGGCCAGGCCACAGGGAGGAACTATGGGAAGTTGGCTCCAGTGGTGTTCAACCCATCTCACCCAGTCCCATCCCACTGGCCACCTTCTAATTAATTTCCTTTCAATGTGCATGAATCTGTGCACTGGGTCACTAGTCAATATATTAAAAAAGTGTTCAACATCACTAGTCATTAGGAAAAAGAAAATTAAAACTATAATAAAATACCATTTCAAACCCAATAGGATTGCTAAAATAAAAATTAAACAAACAAACAAACAGAAAATCAAGTGTTGACAAGAAGAAATTGGAATCCCTACATATTGCTGTAGGTATTGTAAATTGGCCAATGGCACTTTGGAAAATAGTTTGACTGTTTTTAAAAATGTCTAACCAAGCATTATCATATAATCCAGCAATTCCACTCCTAGCTAGATACCCAAGGGAAATGAAAGCATGTGCCCTTTAAAAAACTTGAACAAGAGTATTCACAGCAACATTATTCATAATAACACACAATTGGAAACAACCTAAAAGTCCACCAACTAATGAGTGGATAAATAATATTAGATAAATCCATCTAATGACATATTTTAGGTAATAAAAAGGAATCATTTACAGAAATGTGCTGAAATATGGAATAACCTTGAAAACAATGTGCTAAGTGAAAGAAAACAGTCACAAAAGGGCACATTTGTATATTCCATTAATATGAAATGCCGACAGTAAGTAATGCATAGGAATAGAAGCTAGACTAGCGATTGTCAGGAGAAAGGGAAAAGTAGAAGTGAGAATGGGGAGTAGCTGCTAATGGGTAAAAGGGTTGTTTTGAGAATGATAAAAGTATTCTAAAGTTAACTTAAGTGGTTGCAAAACCCTATGAATCTACTAAACAATAACATTGAATTATGCACATAAAGAGTATGAATTTTGTAGAATATGATTTATATCTTAATAAACCTTTTATAAAACAGATTATATAACAAAAGCAAATATTATAAAACAATAAAATTACATATTTATATTCTTTTTAAGAGTATAAAATGTCCTTTTTTGCATTTTGATATTAACCCTCGTAGCAGGCTTATGTTTTGGATAGCACATGTTACAAATAAACGGTTGTGCACAAAATGGATTACTTGTCATATTGCAAAATTTACTTATTTCCACAGGCGAAGACATACTTTTCAAGGCCCCATTTAAAGTATATAATTTCATATTTCATCAATCTCCTTTATTGTTAGTCTGTCTATTCATGAACTTAAAATACATTATGTCTACTTTTAAAAGACTCTAATAGAGCTTATGTTCACTTAATTCTTTGTCTTATAATAAGGCCACTGAACCCAGAAGAATTAAAATCCAGCTTTTAAGCACTTGTGAAACAAATGGATTGGGGTTTAGCTACTGGGTATTGCTTTAGGTCATGTGAATAGAGCACTGGACTGGACAAAGAAGGCCTACAGTATATTTAAATCTCAAAACTGTCACTTATTACCTGTCCCATTTGAAACATTGACCTGGATACTTATGAACATGTTTTTGTTAAACTAAAACAAAGAGCAGATATTGGTTGCTATAATTGTTAAATAGAGAACCTCTAAATCTTTTTAAAGGGGAAATGTAACATTAAATTGCCAAAATGATATATACACCTTATCACACTAGTATAGCATAGATATCAATTTCCCTTAATTTGTTTGAATTCCAGTACTATCACTTTTTAGGTGAATGATCTTTTTCATTTTTAGGAATGATGATTTTTCATTTTCAAACCTTAGTATACTAGCTCTTCATTTTATAGTTGTCTTTGAATTACAGTAATAAGGTCATATTATAAATGAGCCAAGTCATAATGTGGTTTTATATATATATATATATATATATATATATATATATATATATATACTTCACAGAGGATACCTTTATTCTGAATTTAAATATCATTGAATAGCATAGATCTCAACATACATAAATTAGATTTTTAGATCCTTTCTGTGGAAAGGATAAAATATTGGCTTAAAGCCTCATTGGCACTTACTCCATCAGTATGTGCATTTCTTCTTTATCAGCTTAAGAAGAAAAAGCATTAGCATTCATAGAACTTTGCTAAAGATAGGAAAGGAAGCAAGCAAGCTGGTTGGTTTTCTCAGGAAATAAAGTCAGCACAAATATCATTTGAAGGCTCAACGTGGACTTCACTATTAGAGTTCCTTTATGTTGAGAAGACATCTATCACCAAAAGTAAACATTCTATACATAATTTATACATTTACATTGGAATGCTCTTTAGAAGCACGTGAAAGAAGACAGAGAATACATAGAGACTGGAAGTATATGAGGTATGAGCATGTTGCTGTAGTGATGTAGGAGGGATGGACGCTAGTTACTTCATTTTTTAGGGTTCTCCTTAGAAGGTAGAATTGTGAGTGGAGCCATGAAATTTTCAAGTGATATGTGTGTGTGTGTGTGTGTTTGTGCATTCTCAGAAGTTCAATAGAAAAAAAGTGTCTTTATACATATGAAATTCATTGACTATTAAACATGTCAAATTTTAAAAAGTTATTAAATATTGATGTTAAACAAATGGAAGCATTAAAAACAATTCTGATGAAATTATATTTAGAAGTATTACCATATTTATACATATCTTAGTATTTCTAAAGATAGGAAAAGGAACAAGCAAGCAGGTTGGTTTTTATCAATGAACAATAATAGTGGATGCTTACTGGGTACACTAAAGAGATTAGACATCAAAGGCTTTACTTGTAGGATATTGCAATAAATGATTTTGACTAATTTATACACTTTATAGCTGCTGTTGATTTTTGGAACTGCAACATTGTCAGTTTTATATTAGTATTGCTATAAAAATATTGATGAGCATATTTGCTTCTGTTTTTAATTAATTGCTTCTATCTTAGTTTCAGTTCTTTATTATGACTGTTTTTTGTGTGTTTTTTTTTACTTTGCTTTCTTGCCTCACTGCCTCTTTTATGTTGTTATTTTACTGTGGTTTACAATGGCATTCCCTTTTGAAATATTTCACTAACCAGGCTCCCTGAGGCATACTTACTTCTTCTAGTTTCCTTTTTTCAAACATCATCTTGTTTGCACTCAACCAGATCAATATGCTTAGCTGATTCTTTCAATATTCTTCATTGTCATGCAACTCATGCTTTATTCTAGGGTTTTTAACTTACACCTATTTTGTTTTCTTCTCACACGCATAGATAATACAATTCCTTCAAAGCTTGTATGTTGAATGAGTGTATACTGAGAGAGATGTTTCCTTGGAAACACTAAATACCGAAAGCCTTTATATCTTTCTGTTCATCAACTAGTGAACTGACAGCTGTTGCTCTGTAGAAATTGTCAGTTCATTGCAGAAAACTATGCACATTGTTGATAGTAAAGAGTGATTCACTGGATACAGTAATGAGGAAGAGAAAAAAATATGCATCACAGACAGAATAAAACATTTGTTTTAAAACTTTAGAAATGTCACATTGTAGTATAATTTTCTATCTTGGTCTCTTCATAAGGATTTGCATTCATTTAGATAGGTTTGATGAAATAAAATTATTGCCCATTTATCTTTGTCTTCTGCCATTATTAATAATCCTATATAATAAGAGAGGAATATGCTAATTATTTATTATGCCCTGGGGCATAATGAGCAACTACATAATGACTAGATCATGGATCTGTAGGAGAGTGGGGTAATGAACTATAATTGAGCAGCAGTGAGTTACAGGAGGGGGCAGGACAGCAAGTAAGTGGGAGGTGGAGAGCTACCTGAGAAGATAGGGCAGTAAGCTATGATGGGGGCAGGGAGAGCTACAGTGGGTGGAGAACTACAGGAGGGCAGCGGCGACCTACTGGCGCACGATTCCTATACAGGGCTACTACTTAAATATAAAATAATGTGATTTTTGCTGATGCTTTTAAAATAAATTTTAGAATAAATGATAATCATAATTCATGGTTAAACAAAGATAGATTATACTTCTTAAGTAGTTATGAATTTGTTGTTTAGATAAAAATCAATATGACATAATTTTATTCTTTCTTTACTCATTTCATAAGATAGATATGAAAGTCATTTATATCATATAACATTATTTGCATAGGATTCTTTAAGTTAATTCTTTTTTATTTATTTGATTATAACTTTTCCTCTTCTTCCATCTTTATTATGCTATTAACTAGATTATAATTTGCTAATTTAATAAATGAAAAAGTCTATTCAAAATAATGAATATTTCAGTTTGGAAAACACTTTGAAACATTAAGTCAGATAGCATCTATAAATACAAAAGAGTCAATATATATACAAATACATACACACACACACACACACACACACACACACACACACACTGACTGGCCAAATTATTATGATCTCTGAATGCATAATAATCTGGCCACTCAGTGTATATATCCTATATAATGAAAGAGTAATATGCAAATTGACCATCACTCCAACACACAAGATGGCTGCCCCCATGTGGACACAAGATGGCCACCACAAGATGGCCAGCAGGGGAGGGCAGTTAGGAGGGAGCAGGCCTACAAGGAAGGGCAGTTGTGGGTGATCAGGTCTGCAGGGGAGTGCAATTGGGGGCACCAGTCCTGTAGGGGAGGGCAATTAAGGGTGACCAGGCCTGCTGGGGAGGGCACTTAGGGACAATCAGGCTGGCAGGGGAGTGGTTAGAAGGGATCAGGCTGGCAGGCAGAAGCAGTTAGGGACAATCAGGAAGGCAGGCAGGTGAGCAGTTGGGAGCCAGCAGTCTGGACTGTGAGAGGATGTCTGACTGCCTGTTTAGGTCCAATCCTACTGGGATAGGGCCTAAACCAGAAGTCAGACATCCCTCAAGGGATATCAGATTGGAGAGAGTGCAGACTGGGCTGACGGACACACACCCCCATGCACAAATTTTGTGTACCAGGCCTATAGTAGTATATATATATTAGAGGCCTAGTGCATGGATTCGTTCATGGGAGGAGTCTATCCTGCCTGGCCAGGGGGAGAGGACCAGGGCAGTTCGCCAGCTTGCCTGCTGGTTGAACACCTGGTCTAGGGGCCAATTTGCATATTTGCCTTTTATTATATAGGATAAACACTGAGTGGCCAGATTATTGTGTGTTCAGAAATCATAATAATCTGGCACTCAGTATGTGTGTGTGTATTGCTAAGTCACTAACTGTATATCCATCCAACTGTCCAACTGATTAACAACTGTCTGGTACATATAATGCACATTGGTAATCCTGTATCATAAAAGGCTAATATGCAAATAGGCTGAATGGCAGAATAACTGGAACAACCAAAAAAGTGATTATTATGACATGCACTGAGAGCCAGGTATTGTGTGTGGAACATAGAGGGCATTGGCCATGGTGGAATGGTGAAGCAAATGAGCAAGGTGTCATACCAAGGTGGGGTGCTAGTCACTGATATTGGGGAAAACTTTGCTCCCGTGTGCTGCGGTCCTGCTCGGAGCTTGCACCTGCTGCTTGCACTGGCCTTGCTTGCACATGATGCCAGCGCCAGCCCTAATCACATCCCAGCTGGTACAGGAGCCGTTGTTCACACCCACTGCTGGTTCCCGGTGGTGGTCCCAATCATTTGGTGCCATCAGTGTGTGCGAGCAGTGGCTTCTGGCCCCAATTGCCTCTGAGAGCTTATCCATCTCCCGCTGCTCCTGAGGGGTGAGTTGGGCAGCAGCCACTGCTCACACTCGCTGATGGTGATAGCCTGGCTTGCACCTGCTGCTGGTGTTGGCCCCAATTACTCTGCATCATCAGCAGGTGTGAGTGGGCCCAATGCCATCAGCGTGTGGGACCTGTGGCAGTAGTAGTGTGACCGCTGGCAGATTGGAACTGGAAGCTGTAGCGGGAGGGGTTGAGTGGGGGTGCAAAAGATGGGCTGAGACCCACCCTTGTGCTTACTGCAAATTTGCGGCCCACAGCTCCTTTCAAGATGCACAAATTTGTGCACTCAGCCCCTAGTTTAAAAATAAACATTGACTTGCACTTCAATTTTAATTTATGACATAGCATTCCTGAAGGAGTAATACATATAAAGTACATGCACGATACATATAAAATCCCCATCAAATTTCTTAATCATATTACTCCTTCAGGAATGCTGTGTCATAAATTAAAATTGAAAGTAGGTGCAATCATCATGCTACCGAGAAATCTTAATTTGCAATGGTACTGGATTTATTATCAAAAGATTGCAACCTAACATAATTGAAATTGAAGTATTATTAGGAACTGCAAAAGGAAAGATTGTGCTGATTCCAAGAATTGATGTTTCCCCATCTGACACTGGTATCCTAGTTAAATTAATTCGAAGACAGTTTCCTGTGATGCCAGCATTTGTGATGACTATTAATAAATCACAAGGACAAACTCTAGACAGAGAAGGCATATTCTTACCAGAACCCGTTGTTGGACATGATCACTTACATGTTGCTTTCTCTCAAGTTCGAAGAGTGTGTGACATTAAAGTTAAAGTTGTAAAATACTTCATCACAAGGGAAATTAGTCAAGCACTCTCAAAGTGTTTTTACTCTTAATGTGGTATGTAGGAAAATATTAGAATAAGTTTAGTCAATTTATCAGTCATTTCTTTATCAATTGTTTTTACATCATGTTTTTGTTGTTTTTATATCATGTCTTTGTTGTTGGTATATCATGTTATTGTTTATTTATTAATAAATTTATGTATTATTTTCATATACATTTTCCTAATTTTCTTTCATCTCTCACACTTTTATTATAGAGAAAGTGTAAATAGCAATACTAAAAATATTGCTTCTAATTAATTTCCTTTCAATGTGCATGAATCTGTGCACCGGGCCACTAATATTTTAATAAACACTTAAATATGACAAACCATTTTAAGAAGAAAGAACTTTCAACCAAAACATTTGTACTTGTAACTATATATATTCATGTTTCATTCATCTGAAGTGGGAGATAGATCAAAATGCTTCCAATTTAAGGACTGAAACAAATAAGGAGAGCTTGGCTCTTAGAATTAAAATTAAAAAAAAAAGTTATTTAGTGGGTTTGGGTCCAGGTCCACCCTTTCATTTTGGTAGCTCTTTATTTTACTGCCATCTATTAGGAATGGTTGCCTTAAGCTTAAATTATGTAGATTTTATGAGATTTCTACTGAGAATGATATTTTTTCTCTCCCATTTATTTTCATATAAAGTCATGGAAATATACTTTCATTACAGAGAAGTTTTTTTTTCTCTCTAAAGTTTGAGAAAAATAATTTCTTTAATATTTTACCCCCACCAGTTCAGCACACAGGAGCACTGTTCTCTGCCAGACCTGACCATAACTAATTATTGTGTGTGTGTCTTGGGTCTAAAGTTCTCAACTACTTTTTTAACCAGCTACGCAAATGTCCTTTCATCCTGGGGTCCTGGGTGATTTGTGATCCCACCCACTGGATTGACACACACTTTCTCTTCTTAACACATTCCTGATGTTTCTGCAGCTTGGCAGGGGACCCCACTGGTTAGGATCTCATCAAAGCTGAGCAGCTTCCAGGCAGAGAAAGAGGCAGAGTGGTGCTGTTCCTAAATGGAGCATTGTGAGATATGCTGTGAATGGGGCCATCTGGCTCGCAGGCACAGCATAATGCTGCATTCTGTCACCAGTGGATGCCCAGATTATTTCAGCTATGACATACACAATCCAAACAAGAATTGGTTCACACTTGACATGTCACTGACTTAACATGTCTCCTCTCCATCATCTCTTATGAAGTTCACCCTAAAGTTTACAGTATCAGACAGCTCACAAAGTACCAATAGAACCACAGTAATTTCAGGATCTTGGAGCCTTCCTAAAAACCTGGAACTTGCCTTTATGTGTAGAGTGAACTAGTACCATGCCTCTGTACTCTGGAGTTAGTAGCCTGAATTATTTTTTTTTCTTATATCCTTTAGTTAAATGTTTCTCCCCCTGTACTGAAACTTCCTCCTGAAAATATTATTTTACTTATGATTTGTAGAATAGCCAACAAGTTTGGAACCTAAAACTGTGACAGGCCAAGGTAGAACTTCTCAAGTCATCCTGTCCCCCGATCCTGTGGATCGAGTAATCTTGATTATTGCATTGTTGGCCATATTACCTCGGCCACACTAGTTTTGAGTTACCCAGTAGGTCCAACTGGAATGAGACATTACTTGTAACTATAGCTCAATGGTAAACTTGGAAGGGGGATAACCACCCAGAACCCTCCAGGCAGAGAGACCAGAAAGTGGAAAGGATAGTAATCATGTGCCTAGAACACCTGGCCTCTGGGCTCCCAGGTCCATGGATATATATCAATGAATCAATCTCACATAATTAAAGAATTTAGGAGAAAGATCTAGATCACACATGAAGTCATCCCTGTGTCTAGACTCTGGTCCTATGCTTTTCCAGCAAGCTTGCCTAGGGTTGAGTATTCCACATGTATACTTTGTTGAATCTCCTTCAAGATACCCACAACTGAGTAGCACTGGGATAATTGCTTATGGGATATATTTGGCAGAGCTGGCAAATCTTCTGTTTTAATAATATGTATCTTCCCAGCAGGCTTTCCTCAGATTTCACAACCTAATCTTAGTAGGATTAGGTAGTAGGATTTCCAGGTAGCTTATGGTCTCTTTCTTATATTGGTCCTTTCTTTAAAAAAGTATTTTTTATTGATTTTTTTTTTACAGAGAGGAAGAGAGAGAAATAGAGAACCAGCAGTCCAAGATTGGAGAGGGTGTAGGCTGGGCTGAGGGTCACACCCTCCCATGCATTAGGCCTCTAGTTTTATATAAACTTATATTCAGAAGTCTGGGTTGAGATGGGTTCTGTGGTCAGCATTATTTAAGTTTTGCTAGTTTGTTTATATTTATAAAACATTTTAGTGCATTAGTAATGCCATAATAATTATTTTTGTTAGTTTACATGTACATATTCATTAAATATAATTATATTAAACCATATACAATAGATGTTTTGTGTCAATGAGATAATTAAGTTATTTTGCACAAACTTACCCTTTTTCAAAAAAATATTTTTTATTGATTTTTTTACAGAGAGGAAGGGAGAGGGATAGACAGTTAGAAACATCATGAGAGATATCGATTAGCCGCCTCCTGCACGCCCTCTACTGGGGATGTGCCTGCAACCAAGATACATGCCCTTGACTGAAATCGAACCTGGGACCTTTCAGTCCGTAGGCTGATGCTCTATCCACTGAGCCAAACCAGTTTCAGCCCAACTTATCCTTTAAAGAATAAAATTAAAGTATGATATAGGATATGCATATATACACATGCACTTGAGTGTACCAGGACTTAATAAGAATTAAGTACACAAAAATTCTAAAGCCATTTACTATGACTGGAAATTTAATCTATTTAGTTTCTTGTAATTTCAGAATATTGGGGCTATAGATTTATCGAAAATTTTATATATGTGATTTAAGCATATATTTTTGTTTTAGTAACAAATAAAATAGTCTTTGGACTGTGGGAATGACTAGACAGTGGTTCTGAACCTTTCTAATGCCTCAACATTTTAATACAGTTCTTTATATTATGGTGACCCCAAACCATAAAATTATTTTTGTTGCTACTTCATAACTGTAATTTTGCTACTGTTAATGAAATCATAATGTAAATATATGTGTTTATATTAGATGGTCTTAGATGAAGCTGCTAGTGGTTCTCAACCTGTGGGTCACGAACCACAGGTTGAGAACCGCTACTATAGAGCCTAAGACCATCGAAAAACACAGATATTTACATTACAATTCAAAACAGTAGTAAAATTAGTTATGAAGTAGCAAAGAAAATAATTTTATGATTGGGAGTCACCACAACATGAGGAACTGTATTAAAAGGTCACAGCATCAGAAAGGTTGGGAACTACTGGACTAGAAAGAAATGAGCATTGCTTAATAAAAGAGAGATAGAAAACACAGGCATTCTTAAAGGTGAAATGACGAAAAATATATGTGAGCAGTATTTTCAAACAGTCTTTGCCTTTTTTTTTTTTTTTTACTGGCCATCTGCTTCCTTCCCAGTTATATGTGTTTCTGAGTATATATTTTTTCCAATTGGGAAACTTTGGGTTACTGGGGTACAAAGTTTCTTATTATTGTATTACAGCATTAAAATGGATTATCATAACCCTTCTCTTTTATCACAGTAAAACCTTGATATAACTAATTTGGGTGAGGAGATGTCCATTAAAGCTGAAAGTCTGTTATATAATAAGTAGTTTTTCCAAATGCCTATGTTAAAATTTGACAAATTAGTTTATCTGTTTTTACTTATGTAAACACATTTGTGTAATTAAAATTACACTTAAAAGTTTTCTATATGTATTACAGTAATTGTAAATTTATAATTGAATAAATCTAGTAAATGCATTTACCAGTCCTCCTGAGCAAACAAATGCACATGGCTGGGGTATGGCTTAGCGCAAGTCTGAACATCAGCCTGCACTCATTAAAACTGCTGCAGAAGGTCAAGCCAGTGACAACAGAACCAATGATCATATAAGATGTGTATGAGCATGTGCTAACCATTCAAGGAACATTGTTTAAAAGTGGTGTCTCTTGGATTTAAGTATGTAGAATATAGCTCTGGATATGTAATATTTACTTGGTGAAATTACTACAGTATGTTTTCTAACATATGGCTTATTCACTAAATATTGTTAAAAATACCAGCGAATTAATAACAAAAAATAACCTGCTACTTTAATTATAAGCAAATCTTGGTTACCAGCATTTTGAAAATAACAGGGTGTTAATTTTCATATGACATATGGACCAGAAATGTTGTCTTTAAATCTGAAGTCCATTAAATCAAGATCTGCAAAATATAGGGCAGTCATTTCAGAGGTGAGCCAATTCAGAGAAGCAACACTGAAGCCTTGGAGACTGAGCATTGAGACAGAATGGATTTATTGTTGTAGCCAACAAAATCTCACTCAGGTTTCTTTGACATTTGACAATATATAAGACATTCCTAAATTAAATTATATGTTATATATGTGTGAAATGTGTAGCAAATAAAGGCAGAACAGAACTGCCTAGAGAACTTACAAGTATTACACTTTGTATAACACTATACTATTATATAACACTATAGTGTTTTTGTCAGTTATTTTATAACCTGAAACTCTTTCTATTTTATTTGATAATATTTTTAAAATTTTGAAATAACCCTAAAAATACATTCCTACAAAGTAAATAACATATGTTGTATATAGTTGAAGAATATAACTTGAAGCATTAGTTTTAAACAATTGAATCAATTTAGATTAATTCTGTTTTCCTATTATCTAAGTCATTAATATATAAAATAATACTCTGTGAAGATTTTTACATGATTCAATGTATTGCTTATCATTTCTCCCCTTCTATTTCTGTCTCTGTTCTGTGTGTCTATTCAGTTTCATGGTTTCCCACTTTTATTTACTGGTTTTTCTTTTCTTTTGAGACTGTTCCCCATCCACTGGCATTTCTTCGTTTCCTCTTCCTATGAGGTTCCTGAGTATTTGTCTAGCTGCTCTCAACTCTACATTCTATATATCAAACAGACATAAAATATGTTATGTGAGTTGGGCTTAAGGCAGTAGAAAAGCTACTGCACTTGGGTCAGTTGGCTGTATATGGCCAGCCCAAGAATGCCAAGCACAAAGGGTTCAATTTTTTTTAAGTATGTTTTATTCAGAGAGGGGAAGGGAGAGGAAGAGAGGAGTAGAAATATCAATGATGAGAGAGAATCATAAATTGGCTGCCTCCTGCATAACCCCTACTGGGAATCAAGCCTGCCACCTAAGCATGCAACCTTGAAATGAACTGACTTCTTGGTTCATAGGTTGATGCTCAACCACTGAGCAACACCAGCTGGGCATAATGAGTTCAATTTCTGGCAGAAGAAACAAAGATGAGGAAGGAGGTAAAACCTGGGCTAGATTTAGGAACAGCATAGCCAAGCAAAAATTGTTCAGGGCCCCACCTAGAGAAGAAGCTGAAATATCACTAAAATAAAACAGAGCTGTTTAAGCCAAGTTTCCACACATCACTCCTTACATAACTGGAAAAATGTAAATTGGCCACACACTTGCCAAAATAGAAAATGCCCTTAAATAAAAAGCTAAAGAATAAAATGATGGGCACTTAGGCTCTTTCCAAATCTTAGCTATGGTGAATTGTGCTGCTATGAACAAAGGGAATCAAACCTCAGAGGGAAGGTAGGGGAGGGTGGGGTAAGGGAGAGGGATCAACCAAAGGACTTGTATGCATGCATTTAAGCCTAACTAATGGACACAGATAATAGAGGGTGAGGGCATGAGTAGGGGTGATGGGGGTAATGGGGGAAGATGGACACATATGTAATACCTTAATCAATAAAGAAATAAAAAAATATAAAAAGAATAAAACGAAAGGATTCTCATAGTGCTGATATATCGGTGAAACATTTTTTTTCAATCTACTTGCAGTTGTACTGCTCCAAAGTCAGAAGCTATAGACTATTTAAACTCTAAACTTAAATAATGATTGGTCTCTTGTAGTTTACTGGGAAAGAGTAGTTTTCATACAATTTAATCTAAATTTAGTTCTTCTAATATGCTTCCCAGGATGCAGACTAGTTTATGTCTCTGTAAAAAGAAAATGGAAAAGAGAACAAGAGCTATAGGAAAGTAAGGTACACTTTACTGAATTTTTCTCCTAATCTGGATTCTACCTAATCAACGGGTAAGACCTCATAGGTGAATTTGCTTTATATACTGTTTTTGTCAATTCAAAAATCAATTTTGCCCTGGCCAGTGTGGCTCAATTGGTTGGAACATCATCCTGTGCAGCAAAGGGTTGCAGATTCCATTCCCTGTCAGAGTTCCTTGTGGGTTCCATCTCCTAGTTAGGGCACATGTGGGAGGCTGCCAATCATTGTTTCTCACATCAATGTTTCTCTCTATATAAAAATCAATAAAAACATATCCTCAGATGAGGATTAGCTAAATATATTAAGAAATAAATCAGAGTTTTTCCATCCACTAGAAATGTGAAACAGATTTTTAAGGACTATAATTTAAAAGTGGTAATGGTATTAGCTTTCCAAGGTACCTGCTTATCTTTATGAAACTGTGGGTGAAAAAATTCAGGCATTGGTGAAAGCTGAGGAAATAATACAGGCATTCCCTGAGGTCCAGGCACTCCTTGCTATAGGCAGGGAATGAACAGTACAGGTTCACAATAAGAAAAAAAAAAATAAAATTTTTCTTGTGTTTCATAACTTTCAGATGTTGGAAGTGGTGTGTAATGTAGAGACAAAGGGGGATGTAGAGATTGTTTTATTAAGCAATATAAATTGTACTTATAGATCTTTAGAAACTATATCTATATTCAACTGTTCAGCAAATATAAAGCTAAAAAAGAGGCCAAAATTGTATATTTAAGTATGATGGGACATAAAATAAGTCTATTATAAATTCCCCACTTTATAAACAACATTAGTCTATGATAGTAGATTTGGAGACTATTGAAATAAAGCAGGACTTGAGGGAGAAGGCGATGTATGAACAGGGGAATGAACAAAAAGTTCAAAATTGAGATTGGTTGTAAAAATAAAGATCTGGAGAAACATATACAAAAGCCAAAGTTTTGAGATGTGGTATTTAATGAATTTTAGTCATAACTTTCAAAATGACAGATTTTCCATATTTGTTTGTCAAGAACTATTTAATGAGTGCCTTCAAGGTGCCAGAAACTATTTGAAGCAGTGAATAATTCAGAGTCCCACATGCAGAAGGTTAAATTGGCCCAGATATTCTGATGTTGATAGTGATGTATAAAGTAAAAAAGGTCACCAAAAGGTAGGGGAGAAACATTGATGCAGCCTGCTGCATGCACCTCAACTGGGAGATTGAACCCAAATCTAGATATGTGCCCTGACAGGGAATCTAATTCGTGACCCTTTGGTGTATAGAATGATCCTTCTTCAAAAGTGTTTTTAGAGGATTAAGAGTAGGAAACAGGAATGCCTCTTAGAAAGTTAAGGTGAGAAATGATAGTTTGGACTTGGTTTTAGCATTAAATAATATGAGAAATAACTTAATTTTGTATGTATACTTGAAATAGACCTAGGAAGAATTTCTAATGGATTAGTTGATGAGTGAAAAGGACAAAACAAAACATCACTCCAGGATTAAATCAAGTTTATAAGTTTGAGAAACCATATGAGCCATTTATTGAGATAGGGAAGGTTTGAGGCTAATTGCATTTCCCAGGGTAGATTTTATGTTTTACTTGACCTTTATTAAGTTGCAGTGGTGACGACAAGTAAGTCTTTAGTTTATGAATCTGTAGCAAAGGTAAACTGACCAGTCTGGAGATATAATTTAGAGGTCATCAGCATAAATGTTACTAAAAGCCATTTGATGGCCCTAGCTGCTTTGGCTTAGTGGATAGAGCATCAGCCTGTGGACTGAAGGGTTCCAGGTTTGATTCCAGTTACGGGCACATGCCTGGGTTGTGGGCTCCATCCCCAGTATGCGGAAGGCAGCTAGCTGATCAATGATTGTCTCTCATCATTGATGTTTCTATTTCTCTCTTCCTCTCTCTTCTTCTCTGAAATCAATATATCTATATCTATATCTATTAAAAGAGTTAATTTGTATATTACTATTTTATTAGATAGGATATATATATATATATATATATATATATATATATAAATAAAATAAAATATTAATATGCAAATTAACCATAACCCTGCCACACCCACAAGCAAAGTCCACCAGCCAAATCAGGAGCAAGTATGCGAATTAACCCAACCAAGATGGCTGCAGCCACAGAGAGAGCAGGAGGCTTGGGTTTTCCCAGCAATGGAGGAAGCCAAGTTTTCCACTTTCCCTGGTCAGCCCAGGTCTCCATTTAAGGCTACAAAGTTTCAATTATAGAAGATAAATACATCCCAGATACCAGGGCCTCCACTTGGGTTGCAGGAGGACATGGCTCGCCTGCAAACCACCACAGGCCTTGCCCAGGCCACCCCATGCCCCAAAGGAATCCCCACCCTGATCCAGAACACCCTTCAGGGCAAACCAGCTACCCCTCCCCCCCATGCACCAGGCCTCTATCCTATCTAATAAAAGAGTAATATGCAAACTGACTATCATTCTAACTCACAAGATGGCTACCCCATATGGTCAAATATGGCTGCCACAAGATGACCAGCAGGAAAAAGAAGTTGAGAGGAACCATGCCTGCAAGGGAGGGCAGTTGAGGGTGACCAGGCCAGCAGAGGAGGGAAGTTGAGGGTTACTGGGCCTGCAAAGGAGGGCAGTTAGGGGTAACCAGCCTGCAAAGGAGGGCAGTTAGGGGCAAACAGGCTGGCAGGGGAGCAGTTAGGCATCAATCAGGCTGGCACGGGAGTGGTTAGGGGCGATCAGGCTGACAGGCAGAAGCAGTTAAGGGCAATCAGTAAGGCAGGCAGGTGAGCAGTTGGGAGCCAGCGGTCCTGGATTGTGAGAGCTATGTCCTGGTAGGATCAGGCTTAAATGGGCAGCCAGACATCCCTCAAGGAGTCCCAGATTGGAGAAGGTGCAGGCTGGGCTGAGGGACACACCCCCAGAGCGTGAATTTTGTGCACCCAGCCTCTAGAATCCTATCTAATAATAGAATAATATGCAAATTGCCATCACTCCAACACACAAGATGGCTGGCCCATGTGGTCAAAGATGACTGCCCCCATCTGGACACAAGATGGCTGCCACAAGATGGCCAGCAGGGGAGGGCTGATGGGAGGAACCAGGCCTGCAGGGAGGGCAGTTGGGGGCAATCAAGCCTCCAGAGGAGGGCAATTAGGGTGACCAGGCTGGCAGAGGAGGGAAGTTGGGGACAACTAGGCCTGCAGGGAAGGGCAGTTGGGGAAGACCCAGGTCTGCAGGGGAGAGCAGTTAGGCACCAATCAGGTTGGCAGGGGATTGGTTAGGGGGTGATCGGGCTGGCAGGCAGAAGCGGTTAGGGACAATCAGGTAGGCAGGTGAGCAGTTGGGAGCCAGCAGTCCTGGATTGTGAGAGGAATGTCCCAGATTGGAGAGGGTGTAGGTTGGGCTGAGGGACACACAAAGTCTAACACATTTCATGCACCTAACCTCAGAGTGTGTGTGTGTGTGTGTGTGTGTGTGTATGTATATATATATATATAGATAGATATAGATAGATATAGCCATTTGATGAAAACACCTACTGAGAGGGAACACCATACAAAAGGTCAAGAAAAGTCCTCAAGAGAAACCCAACATTTACAAGTCTGACAGCAAAAAGGGAGGAGGCAACAAAGGCAACTGAGGAGGTGTCAGCTGTGAGTGAAGTAGTAGGAAAATCTGAGAAGTGTGATACCCAGTAGTACATGAAGATTTTCAATAAAGAGAAAAGAATCAAACATATCATAAGTTGTTGAGAAGTAGAAGAAAAAGATGGAGAGTTAATCATTGGTGAACTACTCTTTTTAATGGAATAATCTTCCCAACTTGGGCCACTCAACTTCCATCTGTTGGTGGAGTCCTGACTCAATATTTAGGAAGCAATCTTATCACCAAGTCAATAATTCCTATTCTCAAGATCTTAGTTAATCTACCAGTATTTCCTGGCTATTGGCTGCTCAATAATTTGGGTGATTTATATCTCATTTTGATCAGGAAAGTTTTAAATTATGCTTTTTAGTTAGTACTCTCTCTTATTACCAAACATGTATGATTACTTATGTGGTCACCCTGACATCAATCCTGTGAGTCTAAAGCAACAGAGATAAAAAGTTAGTTATAGGGAAAATATATCCTGCTTATTTAAAGTGCAGAATAGTGTTTACTGGTTGTGCCTTGAGTCCTATGAAGGCTACAAAGATTAGGTAAAGTTCTGGATGTAAGATAGTAGTGACAGGTTTGGTCCAGGTGGATAGTTCAGCTGTTTTAAACTGCATTTCATTATGTGTGACATTGAGAGTCTAGAAAGGAAATAATCTCATATTGCTTGTACATAGGCTCAAGAGGAACCTCATTATGTGTTCTCAGTGTGGCTTTGGATTGGTTTTAGTGCTTCCCAACTTTTTTCATGCTATTGTACATAATAAACATGATAATATATTTGCTGTTCACTGTAGTAAATGTCACAGGCTATGACTGGCTTAGAGGACATGAGTACTCAGTACATGAATAACCCACTCACAAGACAGTATTATCTCAGAGCACATAAAAGAGATCTGCTTCTTAGGAAGCAGATGAGAGAGTCTTGAACAATTTCACAAAAAAGCAAGGGAAACAGCCACTCTGCTATAAGACTGAAAATTCCTGTTCACGAGAGAGTGGATACGATATTTCCAAGTGGAGCCATACTTAACTCAGTGTTAATTCCCACTTAAAGCTGGAGAGGAATGTGCTGCTTGAGAAAGACATTTCAAACTAGAATTCGTGAGAGTTATCTATCACCATTACAATTTTTCTATCGATTGATAAAAGACTGATGCTTCCAATATATACTCTAGAAGAGAATAAGTAATTTGTGTTGACAAATTTCTACCCCCTTTAAGATAAAGTGACAGACCAGTATAATCAAAATCTTATGGGCTAGGTCTGACATTTGAGTTTATGTTCATAGCTCTTAGATTCTAAAAACAAACAAACAAACAAATAAACAAACAAACTGTTGTGAACTAACTCCAACTGCATTTCTATCTATTTTTGAACTTCCCATCATTGGGCTCTGTGAACTACTTACCACCTATGATAATGGTTCTGTAGGCTGGGAATTGGCTTTATTTTCTAAATTCAGAGGATATGGTTCCAGAGCTGCGAAAACCTTATGTCTTCCTAATGCTTTGAATTCTTCAAAGTGAGACTCAAGAGAAACTTGCTATTGAATAATTCAACAACTTAATTCCTGAAAGACTATGCTGATTCCAGTGAAAAAAACAAGGCTTCAGCTGTTAAAGAACCTTAATGATAACAGCTGAAACTGAGCAGAATTAGAAGGTTGAGAGGTTGAATATTAATTTATAAAAGCAAGCTATTTTAAGGTTGGACTTAGTTTGGACTTCAGATTTGGGATTTAACTTGTAACAAAATTTAATTTTGAGATTCAGTTTCTCATAGAAAATTTTACAATGGAAGGGATTTTACCCATATATTCAAATTTGTGTCATCTCTTATAGTGGTGCTATTTTATTGTTGGAACCTCTTGATGTTGTCATATGGCCTCTTGGCAGAACCCCTACCAGCCTCTATGGGGTAGTGTAGTAAAATGTAATTCAGGATGAGAAATATCATAGACAGTGAAATTTTAGACCTTGAGCCTAAAATGGATATATTACAGAAGATTTCTGATTAACCTTTGCTCTAAGATAATTTCTTCAGTGAGATAATGATAGTCTTCTGCAATGCCTGTCTGCCTGCATAAGTCTTCCCACTGACCATGCTTGGACCCCTGCCAGATGATTGCTCTGTTGCTATTTGAAGAAACACTCTGATTTTGGGTTCCACATGAAATTATTGCTAATGGCCCTTTCATCCAAATATATGCAATTCCTGGCATTAAACTTTCCTTAACATGGTTAGCTCAAAGTAATTAGCTTAGTATTAACCCCTGGATTTAATTACATATGTTAGCTTTGTTACTTTAGTCCCGGGCTAAACTATTTCTTTTTTTCCTTGATGTGTCTCACTTCCATTCAAGACCTGGCCTTGACACCAATCACGCAGTTCAGTTATGGCCTGAACCTTTCAGTGTGACAAAAGGCATAGCTTAATGCTATGCATTTATGTCCAATCTGGACTTCTTAATGGACCTGGTTTTTAAAATAATGTGTTTAAGAGTACATGGAATAGAAAGTTGAAAACAAAAAATAAATCTAATATCTCAGCAAAGGAACATTTTGCCCTTTCCAGTGGTAGGTAGAGAGAAAATAAGAATATTGTAGAATTTTTTAGTACAACTCATCTCATTATTTTACAAATATAATAATAAAATTGAGAGCTTCTCTCCTATTTCTCTGTCTGCAGAGTTGGGAAGCAGACTCAGATCCATCTAGCTCCAGAGTGTGGGGGCCAATCCTGTGATTCAATACCTCTCTATATAATTATTTTTTATTCCACATGACCTGTCTCCTCCTTCCTTACCTTTTGTTAATTTATTCTCAAGAGTGTGAGGTTGTGTGCTTTTTTGTGTGTGCCTAGTGAGAATGCTGAATACTGTTCAAACAGCATGGGTGTCATGAAAAACAACTGAGAGCTAAACTTTAGGGCTAGGGAAATTCTGGTTACTCATCATCATCATCATCATCATCATCATCATCATCATTATTTGCTGTGTTTTATACCTTGGATCCCATACTGGTTAAATGCAGACTTCAGAATCAACAAGATCTGACCTGGGTTTTCTTCCCAGATCCATCATTCACTGTGTGATCTGTGGAAAGCTACTTCAATATTTAGGGCTTCAGCCTCTATGTATGCAAAACAATGAGTTATGTCTCCTTTTTTTTTTTTTTTTGTATGTGAGGATTCAATAAATAGGTCCCAGTCACTGGTAAGATCTCAATAAATGGGAAACCAAAGAGTGACACTGCTCTGTGCTCTGAGAAAACTCTTGGTATAAATTCCATTCTTGAAGAATTTTCTTCCTTATCTTCATTGTGGGGCATTTTTGTTTGTAAGGAAAATCCTGTCCAATGAAGAATTTGTCTCTTAGGGGAGCAGTACAGCAGTACATGCTGGTGCCATGCTTACTAAGATTACTCACTTGCTAGGCTTGTCAAGGTATTAGCATTGTGAAAAAGAGACAAAGCAGTCTTCCCTCTGTGCCAGACTCAAAGTAAATGTTTGTGACTTATTTGAGGCAACAGGTGCATCTACCATTAGCTCCTCTTCATTACTTATACAGTGCTGTCACTTTTTTTATCATTGTTAGAGATTTTTCATTTATTTTATTAGTTTCAACAAATCACATTTCAGTATGACCTTTTTATGGTATGTTTATTTCTATTTATTTTATTAATTTCTGTTCTGATTTTCATTATTTACTTATGTCTACTTTGGGAAATTTAGTTTGCTGTTCTTTTTCTAAATTCATGATATAGACACTAAAATCATTGCTTTTCTGTTTTTCTTATTTTCTAGTGCTTGCAAGTGTGTTTATAAATTTTCTTCTAATAAATTAGATTTTTAACTGCATCTCAAAAAATTATATTGTTGCAAAATTGCATTATTATTTAAAAGATATTCTTTTTTTACTTATGATTTCCTCTTTGATTTTTGAGTTAATTATTTCTTAATCTTAAAAATTATGCAAATTTTCTAAATATCTGTTTGTTATTAATAGTAATTGCATTGAAGATAGAGAGTATGCCATGTTTGAATTAAATCCTTTGAAATTATTCAAGATTTGTTTTGATTTGTAGCCTAGTATAAGTGTAAAATTCATATTTATATATGTAATATATGTTTATACATATGTATATAAAGTTTTACATATGCATACAAAGTATATATGTGTATATGTGTGTGTGTGTGTGTGTGTGTGTGTGTGTGTGTGTGTGTGTGTATTGGTATACAGCACACCAAAAAATACTATACAACACACACAAAAAATACACATTGGTGAGGTTGTGGGCAAAAGGGAACTCTAGCACACTGCTGGTGGGAATGCAAACTGGTGCAGCCAGTGTGGAAAACAGTATATAGTTTCCTCAAAAAATTAAATATGGATCTGCCATTTGACTCAGTAATGCAACTTTTAGGAATATATCCTAAGAACTCAGCACTACCAATCAAAAAGAATATATGCACCTTATGTTTATAGCAATTTACAATAGCTAAGATTTGGAAACAGCCCAAGTATCTATCAGCAAATGAGTGGATAAAAAGCTGTGGTACATTTACATAATGAAATACTATGCAGCAGTAAAAAAGAAGGATTTCTTACTCTTTGAGACAGCATAAAGGGATCTGGAGAGTATTATGTTAAGTGAAATAAGCTAGTTAGAGGAAGATAAATATCACATTATCTCACTCAAATGTGGAATCTAATGAACAAAATAAATCCAGAGCATGGAAGCATGGAACAGACTGAGGAATTTCAGAGGGAACTTGGAGGTGGGTTGAGAGGGGAGTGATTAACCTGGGCACTTACAAGCACGTATGCATAACCCGTAGACACAAATGATAGAGTGGTGAAGGCCTGGAAGGGGAGGGTATGGGGTAGACGGTGTCAATGGGAAAGAAAACAAACAGAGGAGACATTTAAAATTAAAAAAAAATTGTCTCTCTCTCTAACTGGGAAATATAAATTCAAGGGGTCATATCTAGAGTTTTACTACAGCATTTGTGTTTGATAGTACCTGATGAAATATCCTTTAGTAAATTTTAGATCAGTCATACAGTGTTATCATTTCTAGATTTCTAGGTTGTGGGACATTCCTGTGATTTATAATTCTGAAAATTCACTTGGAGTTATTGATGATAATCTTGAGTATACACATTAAACTTTGATATTAGGTCATATGAGTCTAGAGCATAATAAAGAAAGGGTGAAATCCATGAATGTATGAAGTATCTGGCAACCAATCAACTATATATAATTCCTTTAGGAAGAATAAATCATTTAAAAGAGGTTTTATATGACTGTCATATTCAATCAAATTACCATCTGCAATTAGGAAATTGCATTGTTTCCAAAGCATCCAAAAATTGTGAACCACCCCAAAAGCATGTCTGTATAATCTGTATACATATTTGTTATTTTATTTCCATTGACTGGAAGGTCCATGTGTGTGCTACAGTTCAGCACCTTGTGCAGATTTGGCTTCTGGCAAAGGGTTAGATTTGAGCAGGCCTGAGCAGATTAAATGTATATCCAACGTAATAGCCTCCTTGTTTGGTTCTTAAATAGGACATCAATCTAGAAAAAAAATGGTGGGTATTCTCAGTCAAGAGTAAGCCTCATGAAATAGAAGTGGATATTTTTAAATGAAGTCAGCAGAGGCCCCCATTAACTTTGCTGCTGCTGCCATTGCATATGAACTAGGAGGGACAGCTTTCACTCCAGGATCAATGAGAGGCTATGATAAGTACTATGTTTCTGATAGTCACTGTGTGTGGACTTAGCTCCTCAAACTTGACCCACACTTCCAAGTAAAAAGAAAAAATATATATTAATTGGGGATTCTAAAAACAAGGCTTTTAAGGAAGTTTTTTAAGTTATAAAAGTCATTCTAATATCTATACAAAGAAAAAGCTGAGATGTTTCAGCATTCATTACACCAGAAAAGTTAGGAACAAATATCTACAGTATCTATGGGACCAAGAAATTCTTTAGTAATTAACCAGGTAAAGTCATTTAGTCTTTGAGAGGAAGAGACTTTCCATATAGTCTGAGGGTATGGCCTAGATAATGCATTTAGGGCTGATAAAATTGGAGTTCATAGATAAACACTTTGCATTTCTTTTATGGAAATGCCAGTCTCATAGAAAGAGAATTAATTCTGTAAGAATCTCAGAGAGCATGTAGAAGTTTGTCAATATATTGCATATAAGTGGATTCATGAGAATATAATGTCTCTAAATTTATGATTAAATACTTGCAAAGAATAAGAGGGTACTTCTGTATACCCTGGGGCCTTACTATTCAAATGTAATATTGATTTCCCAAGTGAATGCAAATAGATGTTATAAGTGTGGGTATAAGTGTATTCTAAAGAATGCTGAGTATAGACCTGGCACTATAAAGTAAATAGCTATGTCAGTGATCATGGATAAGATATTAGGGGTGGGGAACACAAAGAAGTGGAGAAGCACAATCTTTTAATAGCAGCACATGTTTGTCTTTTTGATAAGAAGAACAGGATGAGAGCTAAGACAAGGACTAGTGAATTGTTTCAGGAGGTACACAGACATAATGAGCTACAGCTTTTAGTGGTATTCCTTTTTAGAGGATTTTTGAGCTAATTTCATGAAGGCTTCAGAAAACTTGACTGATGCCATTAAGGGTTCAGCCTCAATGATGTGTCCCACATGTGAACTGTTTCTTGACCAGCATCTCTTGGAGACAGATGCAGAACTTGAGGTATCAATAGCAGAAGTTTTAGGTAATAAGTCCATACTATCATGAAACTATAGGCAAACGATTTTTATTCAGAAAGTGGCTGGAAAACTCCACAAAACTATCTATGTTATCTCTGTGCTGTATGTCATACAATCTGCTGTCATCCCATGAGCAACCACAAAGGACACGATGCAATGAAAGAGTGATTATGAACTTAGGCAAAAGTGGATATCTGATCCAGATTTAATAAGGGCATCCATTCCTAAAGTATCCTTGACCCAGCAGATGCATAGCAGAGAAATCTCTATGCAAAAAAGCATGTTAACTATATCTTGATGTTCCAGACACACAGTAGTTGAAACAGGAAGTAGTTGACATTCATGAAGTTTGAGGAGTATTTGAGATTTTTACCCTACACATTTTTGTTATTCTAAGGAAGGAATACTAAAGGCTGAAGAGTCAACTAAATAGGTTATTTAGTGTTTTTGCTAATTATATGAAAATATCTCCTTTTTATGGTAAAGGCAATTTGGGTAGAACAGAGATGCTATTCTATTGACAAATTTTTGTCTGTTGATATTCTATCTTCAGAATTAAGGCAGGGCTATTGTTCTTCCATTATCTCTTTTTCTTATAACTATGAATATTATTCTGTCTACATTAGATATGTAAGTGACCTTGCTTAATCTAAACAGGTATTAATTTGGGGAGCAGTTTTTCTTACTGTGTAGTCAAACAATCTTTACAGTTTTTTCCAGCTCTTATAATTCAGCTAGGAGGTAAATAGTATACCTTATTTTATGTTTTACTAAATTTACTACCTCAGTTTTAAGATCATCAACAACAATGAATAGGGTAGATATAATGTTCTCTCTCGTTGTGATTGGTATAATCTCTAAAGGTGGTAGTGCAGTAGTCTCTAAAGTCTGAGAAACATTTGATTTTTCCCTGTTTATAGGACTGAATTTTTAACTAAACGATTTTGATAAAAAAGACATCAGGGATCTTGTACTATTTTATAAGAGGTCTTATACTATTTTATACCCTTTCTTGTTATTCATTTATGTTCAAATTTTTTGTCCTATGCTTAATATATTCATGTTATCAATGTTTTTGTTTTTGTGTGTTGTTTTTTGTTTTACAAAACCAGATTTTTGTATTTCTGAGTCTCATGAGGAAATATTATATGACTCAAGGACAATTCTGAGGTCTTAATTGAGGTTTTTTTCAGTGTGAGATTTAGGAAAGTGAATTGTGTAGATCTGACCTTGATCAAAATTTGAAGGTATAATTTCACTGGAGTTGTGTAATATTCTTCCTCACTCATATTAGAAGACATTGTGAGGAGTTATTGTCCAGTGAGAGGTTCATGTTTAGGTCAGTAGAGGTAAAAATAAAGTGTCTAGTAAAGGTGTAGCAAGAGGAACAGATCAAGGAGAAATAGATAATCACCATGAAAAGGGCCAGGAGGCAGGACAGCCCTGAGTTGGGTCAGTGGGAGAGGAGAATTTAAGCTTAGATTTTAAAGCCCTGATGTTCTTATTATCCTTCTTTAAGGACTCCTTAAGGGAAGAAATATTTTAATTTTCAAGAACCTCTTCATAGGCATTTTAAAATTACTGGCAATAGAATATTTGAATTTGTTGAGTCCTTTGATTCTAAGACACCATACAGTGAATTACCATATTTATATCTCAAGTTCTCCAGGGTGGCCGCTGATTTTCTAAATTGTTGTTGGTTTCTTTTTGAGTATTTAAGCCATTTAGTTCTAGAGTGACTTAAGAAGATCATGGAATTACACTTTGTATTTTTCAGTATTTCCTTGCCATATTTGATAGACCTACATTCAGGATCATAATGTGATCCAATCTGTTCAACTACTTGATTTTCAATCCTGCAATAAATATTTTTATATATTTATTTTGCTGCTTATTTTGACTACACATAAATAATATTACTAGTTTTTATTTAGTAAACTGGTCAGACAACCAAATTATTATTTAAAATTTTTATTTTGTAAGAAATACTTTAAAATATTAACTAATTTTAATTCCCATAGCTATTGAAACTGGTTTGGTTCAGTGGATAGACCATTGGTCTGTGGACTGAGGGGTCCCGGGTTTGATTCCAATCAAGGACATGTATCTTGGTTGCAGGCACATCCCCAGTAGGGAGCATGCAGGAGGTGGCTAATTTGTTTCTCTCTCATCAATGTTTCTAACTCTCTATTCCTTTCCCTTCCTCTCTATAAAAAATCAATAAAATATGTATTTTTTTAAATTCCCATAGCTGCCATAAATGTGAGCATGACAAAGTAATGAAAATAAATATAAAAATATTTTGCTCAGATTTATTCTCCTATAGAGATCAAGAGATATTCATTGTCTCTCTGCTTTATGTTTGTTTATCTTTTAAAAATTAGATGTTGAGTCCCACAATGTATGTGCATTTGGTGACACATAGTACCACTGTCCTATAGGCCCTGAAATGGGTGTTATATAAATGCAGGTATGTACGTCCTAGCATGAATTAGTGTTTTCCATTCTTTTATGTTCATTTTGCTATAGTTTAAGAATTTATGATGAAGTCTTTTATATTTGCTCTAACAAAAGACTATTGTTCAAGCACAACTTATCTTTGGGCTATAACAGATATAAAGTCTTCAGTAACAAAGAATACTATTAGCCTTGTCTGGTGTTGCTAAATGATTAGTGCATCAGCCCACATACTGAAGGGTCATCAGTTGGAGCGCACATACCTGGGTTGCAGGTTCAATTCCTGGCCCTGGTTCTAGAGTGTGCGGAAGGCAATCAATTAATGTGTCTCTCACATTAATGTTTCTCTTTCTTTCTCTCTTTCTCCCTCCCTTCCACTCTATCTAAAAAAGTCAATGGAAAAAATATCCTCAGGTGAGAATTAACAAAACAAAACAAACAAATAAAAAATATTCTTAAAAAGAATACTGTTGCCTACCTATAGTGGCTCAGTTATTGAGCATTGACCTATGAATCAGGAAGTCACTAGTCACTGTTCAATTCCTAGTCAGGGCATATGACACATTCTCTCTCACCATTGATATTTCTATCTCTTTATCCTTCCCTTCCTTTCTCTCTGAAATCAATAAATATATAAACATACATATATACATATATACATATATACATATATACTAAAGGCCCTGAAATATGTGCAGGGAGGGGGTTCTCTCAACCCAACCTGCACCTTCTTCAATCTGGGACCCTTCAGGGGATGTCCAACTGCTGGCTTAGGCCCAATCTCTGGGCCTAAGCCAGTAGTCAGACATCCCTCTCACAATCTAAGACCACTGGCTCCTAACTGCTCACCCGTCTGCCTGGCTAACTCATCACCCTAATGCCCCCCCCCCCCGCTGGCCTGATTGTCCCATGCATTATGCTGTTCAGTCATTTGGCTGTCTCACACTAACCTCCTCACTGCTAGCCTTGTCACCCAACACAGCCTGTGTTTGGTTGTCCATTTGGTTGTTTTGGTCATGATGGCCCCTGGCTTTTTATATATTAGGATATTTAAAAGAATGCTACATAAAATATAAACATTTATTCAAAGTAATTTAATTTAATAATTTCTATGTAAAAGTTAGCATATACCATGACAAAATAAAGCTGCTTTAATTGATAGCAATCATTGTTTTATAATTAAAATACTAAGAAGTTTCTTTTTTTGACTGTACCAACCTGTCTATATATCTGGTCATTTTTTACAGAGTTCTGACCAATATGATGTCTTCAGAGGTTATGATGTCTTATGTGTCAATTGGTTAGGTTACAGTATCCAATGACTTAGTCAAATACTAATCTGGTATTGCTGTGAAGGTACTTTGAAGGTGTCATTAACATCTGCAATGGGCTGATTTTACGTAAAGGAGATTTCCCTACATAATGTGGATAGATCTAATCAAAACAGTTGAAGGTCTTGGGAACAAAACTCAGTCCCCCAGAGAAAAAGAAATTCTGCCTCAAGACTTCCTAGTCAGCATCTTCCTCAGTTCTGCCAGGCTACTTTATGAGTTTTAAACCTTTAGCTCTCACAATTGTGTGACCAATTCCTCAAAATAAATCTATTTTATTAAACTTATTAGAGGCCTGGTGCATGAAACTTGTACTCTTGTGGCTGGAGGGGTGAGGGTTCCTCAGACTAGTCTGTGCTTTCTTGCAGTCTGGGAGCCCTCAGGGGATATCTGGCTGCCAGTTTAGGCCTGCTCCCCTTGGCCATCCTTGTCACTGCTGTGGAGCTGGAAGAGGCTCCTGCCACTGCCACTGCACTTGCAAGCTGTAAGCCTGGATCAGGGCTTCTGGCTGAGCAACCCTCCTCCTGGAGGAGCCCATTGACCACCAAGGGGCAGCTCTTGCATTGAGCATTTGACCCTGGTGGTCAGTGTGCATCAGAGTTTGGTCATTCCACTGTTTGGTAAATTTGCTTATTAGCCTTTTATTATATAGGATTCTATTTAAACCATGCCTGCTTTGTGAGCAGAATTATCTTTCTTATTGCAGGAATCTGGACAAGTTTTTAAACATTACAAAATGGAGTAATTTTATACAAAAAATTATGTACATTATTAAGAAATAAAGACAAGATTTTGAGATTTATTATTATTTTTGGACAAGGAAGTTGAATAACTATTTACAAAAAGTATATATTTAGGCATTTTGACTAAAGAAATAACATGAAGAGATTAAACCCATTATTTATTTCTTAAGTAAACAATGAAAATGTTGAAGCATCAATGAAATATGTAGTTTAGTTAATAGTACGTATCAATATTGATTACTTTGTCGGAACAAGTTTGGATCAGTGGATAGAGCATTAGCCTGCGGATTCAGGGGTCCCAGGTTCTATTCTGGTCAAGGGCATGTACCTTGGTTGCAGGTATGTACCTTGGTTGCAGGCACATCCCCAATAGGGAGTGTGCAGGAGGCAGCTGATTGATGTTTCTCTCTCAGTGATGTTTCTCTCTCAGTGATGTTTCTAACTCTCTACCTCTCCCCTCCTCTCTGTAAAAAAATCTATAAAATATATTTTAAAATATTGATTACTTAGTTGAGACAAGTGTGTAATAGTAATCCTATATAATAAAGAGGTAATATGCAAATTGACCCTCATGCCCTCACAAGAGGGCTGCCCCTCATTGTCACAAGATGGCTGCCCCCATGTTGTCACAAAGTGGCTGGCTGAGGAAGGCAGTTGGGGATGATGATGCCTGCAGGGGAGGGTAGTTGGGGGTGATTGGGCCAGCAGGGGAGCAGTTAGGGGGTGATCACGCTGGCAGGCTAGTGGTTAGGAGCCAGGAGTCTCAGATTGTGAGATGGATGAAGGCTAGGTTGAGGGACACCATGCCCCCAGTGCACAAATTTCACGCACCAGGCCTCTAGTGTAAGATATTAACAATAGGAGAAAATTAGGTAAGGGATATATGGGGAGCCTATACTATTTTGGCAACTTTTCTCTTAATCTAAAATTATTTTAAAAAGTTGACTTAACATTTTTTTAAAGAATGTAATTTTATTAGGTTTTAAGGATAAATCCAGTTAGCAAGTACACCAAAATTCTGAGGAAAGCAGATCATAAAATTTTTTCCTATTAAGAAAAACAGACAACTGTATTATTAGGAATTTGTTTGATAGATATGCAATCAGAAAAAAGAGTGTAAGATGACATTGAGGAAAGTATCTGAGATAAGTTTTTCTGAAACTGTCTTCCCTCAACGTTAAATATAGCCATAATGTTCAACTTTGCCTTCTTTAGCCAAGGCTCTTGGATAATGGATCTCCTTTCCATACGTTTCCATGGCAGACCATCTACCTTTTGTTCTCAAAGTAAATCTCTACATAGAGAATGTAAAGTAAATTTGGCTTCCTGTTAAAATATTATAGTTCTTCCAGTTCTACTTCCCTTAGATTATTTCCAAACCAGTATTTTCAAGTTTGGGTTGCTCCCACTTCTTTTTCTTTTTCAGCATTTTGAAGAGCACTTTTGTATATATATAGCTGTATAGACTTTCCAACTAATTTTAATAATACAATCTCATAGATTGGGAAACCCAACAAATACATATATATAAATATTTTTGTGCATCTTATCAAATTGCCTTATAAGATATTTGTATTAGTTTATGTCCCCCAAAGAAATAGGTGAGAAAGCTCATTTCCTGACATACCTGACAACAAGTTGGTATTGACATTAGTTATAGTTTTTTATATGTTTAAATTAGCAGCGGTGGTTCTTAGTTTTAATATTAATTTGTTGATGACTTGTGTTTGTCATTTTTAATCCTTCCTTGTGAATCCCTTATTGCTGTTCTTTGCTCAGGCATTCTAATTTTAAAAATCATTTTTTATAAACTTGATTAATTTGTGCACAAACTCCTCTCTTACTGCTGAGAAAATCAGGTTTCTCAGCATGGGTGTCTGTACAGTGGTGAATTCACCTGGAGAGCCATTTTCTGGTCTACTCAGACAACACATTTATTTCTTAAACCAGGTTCCTTGACATTTATTTATTATTCATTTATTATTAATTAATTGATTGATTGATTTTATTGGGATGATATTAGTTAATAAAATTATAATATAGGTTTCAATTCTATAATATAATATATATATATATTGTATTGTGTATTTACCACTCCAAATGGTTTCTTTTTTTCCCCCCAAAGCAGCTGCCTGTCACAACTGTAAATGTGCCCATTTTATTTTTTAAAAATAAAAATCAATTACACTTATTTTTATTTTTCCATAACATGTTTTGAAAATTTTAATGTCAGTCTACATGTGCCAAAGCCTGTCCTTCTCCAACCCCTACTTAAGAAACAGTATATTTTAGTTTTCACTTCACAATATTTTTTCAAAAGTTTTTATGAACCTAAGTAATGTTAATTTAAGTTATTTTTAAGGGCATAGAATTTTGTTTTACTCCTTCAGTGGAAAGAATGAAGTAGAATGTTGGATGTTGCTGATTCTTCTATTACTCTCCATAAAAATAAAATTTATGCTCAGAAAGCTTTTCTCAAAGTTATTTATTTTATGTTACATATATTCACCTTTTCCCATGTGGATTTTGAAGTTTTATGAAATTCCATTTGCTATTTATTTTCACCTTCCCTCACCACTTTATTGATTAGTGAGGAATAATTTATAGAATCTTGAAAGTTTCAATTTAAATATATTTTGGAAATGCTCTTTGTAAAATGAAAAATGTATGTTATACTAGGCTTTATGGTGTTCTATATAGAGAATAGATAGAGCCTTAGAGACTGTAGTATTACCATTTTCAGGTTTTGACTGAGCTCTGGCAAATCTTTATCCAAGAGATCATGTATGTAACACAGTAGGTCAAACTTTCTGCCTGTTAAAAGACTGAGTTTCATGCTGAACTGAAGGCCAAGATAAAGCAGGTGGTAGTCACTATTCATATGCTATGTCTTACTCTCCTTTACCAAAATGAGTTTGATCATTCACTTCCTAAGCATCAATCCTAAAAAATTCTATGAATACTTGTTAAAACATTGTGAGCAAGTTTCATATTAGTATATTCATTTGTTTCTGTGTGTCCTTTCCTGATATAGTTAATTTGTCCATGTTTAATCTTTGTTGTTGTTGTTAATCCTTACCTGAGGATATTTTTCCATTGATTTTTAGAAAGAGTGGAAGTGAGGGGCGGGGGGACAGAGAGAGGGAAACATCAGTGTGAGAGAGACACATTGACTGGTTGTCTCCCATATGAACCCCGACCAGGGGGCCGTGGATCAAGCCTGCCCTTGACTGGAATTGAACCTGGGACCTTTAAGTCCACAGGCTGATGCTCTATCCTCTGAGCCAAACCAGCTGGGGCTATCCATGTTTAATCTCAACACAATACATGGCAAGTATGATTGCTTCTTTAGTAATCGTTATTGACAATTTTATTGGCTTTGGGACTTTTAGAACTTCAATGAAGTGTGCTGAGAGGGTTGGACTTCTTGGGACCCTTGGATTTAGGCAATTTGTAACTTCATGGTTTTCTCCTGTATTTAAAGCAACTACTTTTCCTGGGTATTTACTTTAAAGCCTTTCTGTTTTTCAAAGTTTCAGGCATACAACAGGAATGGCATGCCTTTCCAAAGGGATTATTTTCCCTTTTAGTGTTATTGGAAAGTTATATTGGGTCGATTTTTATATAACACTTACTATAAAGAACATAACTACATTTAACTGTCTTAAACCTAGGAAAGTCTATCACTAAGACAGCATGGGACTTATACCAAAGGGGGATGTTCTATGTATTTTATTATCTTCTTTGTTTCACTTTGCTACATCTTATATCCTTTCAGCTCTTTGCTGATACAGAAGAATGAAAGATTAGTAGAGGAAAGAGGTTGGAAAATAGAACCAAGTCGTCTGGTGGCAATAAAAGATCCAATTAAATAAAAATAATAAAAATTATCTTTTAAATTATTATTATTTATAATAATAACAAATTAAATTATTATTTATAACCATAACAAATTATTTATTTAGGATTTAAAAATAAGTCATATGACATTTTCTTCTGGAATTCTTTTCTTCACCCTCTAAGTATATGAAGGACCTTTAAAAACTCATTATGTTCTTATCACAAATATCCTATTACATTATGATTATTTGTTTCTGTTTCCTTGATTAAAATATATTTATTGAGTATAGAGCTAGATCATACATTATTGTATCCCCAGCTTCTAATAGCACTGTTACTTAATAAATACAAAACAAGGTTTATACAATTAATAGTTTTTACATAGATTTTAAAAATTGATTTCAGAGAGGAAGGGAGAAGGAGAGAGATAGATAGAAACATCAATGGTGAGAAAGAATCACTGATTGGCTACCTCCTGCAAACATGGGCATATACCCTGACTAGGAATTGAACTAGGACTATGTTTATAGGTCTATGCTCAACCACTGAATAAGAGCAGCCAGGCTAAAAGTAATACTTTTGAAGCATTTTCTCTATTTCATGTCCAAATTGGCTACTGCTATATTACGTATAAATATGCGAGGTATATTTATAAGTAGAATAAACATACTATTCATACTATTACATATACCTTCCTACTATAGAATTCCCATTTAATATGACAAGTAAATATTTAATTGCCAATAAATCTTCATGGGAGGTTCTTTTAATTGTCCCTCTTTTTTATGACAATAACCTGAAATATAAAAAGGAAAGTTAAACATTTTATCAAGGGGCATATAGTGAATAAATAGTTCAACTAGTATTTAAACAAGTAAATATTCTCACTCCTAATCACTGTTCTACACTCTTTCTCAGCATGAACAAATGAGTGGTACTCCCTGATTAGTTCTGAGTTGAATTTGAAGATGCTTTGACAATATAACATTGACCATTAGCTCCAATCTAAAAATATAGACCTGCAGTCAGGTGAATAAGCCTCTGTAGATATTAATATTGATATGTGTCTTCCTTTTCTTTTCCTTTGTTGGATAAGCAGATATATAATTAAATACCTCAAGGTTGAACTAGAGAACCAGAAGGAAGAGAAATTTAAAAGGAACATGATTCTATCTAATAAAAGAGAAACATGAAAATTGACCATACCTCCGCTATACCCACAAGCCACCCCCACCAGCTAATCAGAAGCGAGTATACAAATTAACCCAACCAAGATGGTGGTTAATTTGCATATCCAGAGTGAAGCCTGAAGACAGTGTAGGGGGAAGCCAAGTGAGCAAAGCTGTGGAGAAGCAAGCTGGGTGGTGGGGAAGCAGGCAGGGCTGCAGAGAAGGGAGGGAAGCAGGTAGGTGACAGAGAAGGCTGCAGGCAGCCCTATTCTTGCAGGAATCTTCCTGTAACAGGAAGTTATTTAAGAAACTTAATAGAGCCCTAAATACTTACAGTTGTCTGGTCATCTGATTAATCCTTTTGAGCATGCACTCACAATTTGCATGCTTATAAACTGCACATCCAGAGCATTTATAATTCTGTGGTTCAGTGTAGTGATGCTTGTGCTCATGTTGACATTTTTTTAGGCTTTAGTTTAAGTGCAAACTATACCTAAGGAGAATTTTGGGTGAAAACCATTTGGAATTATAATACTTCAATGATTCTGAAATACATCAAAAAGAACAATGGTTGGGATAAAGTGTTCACAGTCTCTAAAAATATATTCATTTATGTCTTCAGAGCTGAACAGTAAGTTTATTTAAAGTTAAATTATCTTTATATTCCTTTGCTTCTGATCATTTCAAAGCAGTCAGGCACTATAGCTAAACCTCCCTTGAGCAACCAAAAAACAAGAAGCCTATATGAAACCCAGATACTTAACTACTTCAGACAATTTCTTTGAAAATACAATGGTGTTTTTGTTAAAGACCCAGTAAAGTTTTATATCAAGTACATTCTTAGAAAAATAACTTTCCAATGGTTCATCTAATTGAAGGATATAAATATATTCAGAAAAGCCTCAAATGAATTTATTATGCAGCCTGAAAGCACAAAAAGCATATTACCAAAATTATAACAAATAGGTTAAAAAGGAAGTGAACCCCACAATGACAGGAGTTTTGCCTAGATTCCTAATTAACTCTTTCATTGCATGCTGCCCTTTGTGGGTGCTCTTGAGATGACAGCAGACTTCTTGACATGCAGCATGGTAGTGACATAAGCACTTTTTGTACCATTCTCTAGGCTGCTGCTTCTTTAAATTAGGCTGCCAACTGGCATCTGGGAAGTCAGCTCTGCAATATTTAAGAATAGCAGACTGGAGAAGCACGTGTGATTAGAGCTCAGCATTCAAAGTACTTAATTTGTCCAGGCATTTTTGCAGAATTTTCTTCTTTGCAGTCATGAGTATAAGAAAAATCACTCTTCCATTATTTGAAAAATACCAGAATCATCTATTTTCTGATATTAATTTAACTCTAATTTTAATATTCCACTCCAGTGTGTTTAAGTTCAATTGTGATGAGGATGGTAATAAAAATCCAATTGGAAAACTGGGGGAACTATTTTTAAAATGGACATGCAAACCTCTTTATTTGATTAATCAATATAAATGTCTTTGGAATTTTCTTCTATATTGAGATAATGGAAAGGCCTTTTTTAAGATAATGTCTAGAAAATTGCTGATACTTGCTTGGTGTTCTAATGACACTTTATCATCTACTGTAAATAGCCCTAGAGACAACTTTTGATTTTATTTCTTGTGCTAGGTATTTGAGAACGTTGAATATCTAGGTCAAGATATTTTATGGCTTTGAAAGTAACTTTTCCTTATTTTTTATCTAAAAATTAAATAACTTTTGTTAGGTTATCAGTAAAGGCAATTAAATATATATTTTCATTAAAATGCTGTAAGTCATGGTGAAATTTGAAGGAGATTAATGAAAACTGTCACATATGATGAATCTTTAATCTTGGAGAGAAGAGAATGTATAAAAAGTGGCTCACATAAATACTGGGTAAATATAAAAGTACTAAAAAAAAGTGATTATTTTCTGTTTGTCTCCAAAGATTAAGGCCTTTCCTCAAACTACTAATACCTCTAGCTCATGTTAAAACAGACATGGATATTATTTATATATAAGAATAGTGGCTAATAAACCTTTGAGCATCTATCTTGACTGATTAGAGATGTTTCAACACTATTTCAAAAATCATTGAAGATTGATGACATACTATTATTATGACATAGTTCTCATATAATAAGCAAAACTATTATTTAATATTTTAAGTTAATATTTTAGATTATTTAACTTTTATTAAACAGGGTGCCACTTAAGTCCATGTTTACTGGTGTTATAAATTTTCCTCTATGTAATCTACTGTAAAAAAAAAAGCAGCTGATCAGAGAGTATTTGGATTGCATTGAACAAATGTGGGTAGAGAGTGACCTGGAGAGCAGAGTTGGGTTGACTATATTGACCAGTTGAAAGAATGTGATGTCAAAATATATTCCTCCATTTCCATCTTTCTTTCCACATCACTAACCACTGTGGCCACACAGCCCTGACTACACAGTCGGTCAACAGTATGGAATATTAGACAAGTATACTATTAAGATGTTTGCTCTCAATTCCCTGTCTAAGGATTAGACAGACATATGCAAGTCCTATATTTCTTGATACTAAATAAATGAAGAAGGCATGATGGATCATTGAAATTCTTTCACAGAGCAGTATCAGAATAAGCCTTGGAATGGATCTGGCTGTCTTGCATGTAAACAAAACCTCAGTGATATTTGTCTACTTTTTAACAGAAAATTTTGAGAATTATTGAAAATTATAAAGAATACATGTACAGTATTTTTAATAGCATGGGAGTAGAAGTTAAGTTGTGGGGGCAACTATAGCTCTATGGTTGCCCCACACCTTGGACTGGTTACATACTAGTAATTAATTAATTTTAATTTAATAAATCTTTATTGTTCAGTTTATTACATTTGTTTCTCTTTTTCCCCCATAGCTCCCCTCCACCCAGCTCCCACCCTTCCCTCTACCCATAACTCCCTCTGCATTGTCCTCATCCAAAGGTGTGTGATTTTTGTCCAGTTTCTCCCTGCACCCCACTTCTCCTTCCCCCTCAAGAATTGTCAGTCCACTCCCTTTCTATGCTCCTGATTCTATTATATTCACCAGTTTATTCAGTTCATGAGATTTTTAATTCACTTGATTTTTAGATTCACTTATTGATAGATATGCATTTGTTTTTCATAATTTTTTTTTACCTTTTTCTTCTTCCTCTTCTTAAAGAGTATCTTTCAGCATTTCATATAATACTGGTTTGGTGTTGATGAACTCCTTTAGCTTTTTCTTATCTATGAAGCTCTTTATCCACCCTTCAATTTTGAATGATAGCTTTGCTGGGTAGAGTAATCTTGGTTGTAGGTTCTTGCTATTCATCATGTTGAATATTTCTTGCCATTCCAGTCTGGCCTCCATAGTTTTTGTTGAGAAATCAGCTGACAATCCTATGGGTGCTCCCTTGTAGGTAATTAACTGTTTTTCTCTTGCTGCTTTTAATATTCTCTCTTTGTCTTTTGCTCTTGGTGTTTTAATTATGATGTGCCTTGTTGTGGTCCTCTTTGGATTTCTTTTATTTGGGATTCTGTGTGCTTCTTGATTTCTTTCATCAGATGTGGGAAATTTTCAGTTATTATTTTTTCAAATAGGTTTTCAGTATCTTGCTCTCTCTCTTCTTCTAGCACCTCCATAATTCTGATGTTGGTATGCTTGAAGTTGTCCCAGAGGCTCTTTACATTATCTTCACATTTTTGGATTCTTTTTTCTTCTTGCTTTTCCAGTTGAGTGTTTTTTGCTTCTTTATATTTGAAATTTTTGACTTGATTCTTGTCTTCCTCTAGTCTGCTGGTAGGTCTCTGTATAATATTTTTCATTTCAGTCAGTATATATTTAATTTCTAGTTGGTCCTTTTTCATATCTTCTTGGGTCTTGCTAAATTTATCCATCTTTTCTAGGAAATTCTTGAAAAACCTTATAGCTATGTTTTTGAACGCTTTATCCAGTTGTTTGTTTTCCTTCATTTCTTTTGTTTGTGATCTGTTCTTTTGTCTCCACATTTTCACTATGCTGGGAGAACTTCTGTGTTGGAATCAGCCTTATGTTACAAGACTTGCAAAACTGCAAAAGCCTCTTTGTTGAGCTTGGTTGGGTGGAGTCTCAGGGCTTAGGAGACTGTCTTGGCTTCCAGTCGTCCCTGCCTTACTGGACCCTGGATCTCAAGTGTCTCTCTGTAATCATTTCAGTCTCTCTATGCTCACACATGCACATGCCTGCCTCTCTGGCTCCCCTGTACTGAGGAACCCGTATGAGTCTGGGTCCCCAGGGTCTCGCCTGAGACTGGGATTCAGTGCAGATAGAAGTGGTGGAGTTGGGAGGCTCTCTTTCCCTCCACTAGAGAAAGCTAGTGGTACAATCAGCAGTCCATCTTCTGCATTCAGTGATGTGCGCACCCCCAGACCTCTGCCATTTCGCAGCTCTCCTAAATTTCTGTGCACTCCTCCCTTTTCACAGTCCAGACTCCCCTGGACCTGAGGTTCAGTGCAGTAGGATAAGGGGTTTAGTGCAGTTGGGAGTCTCTGTCTCCCTTCCACCAGAGGAAGCCAGCCATGCACTCTGGCACCTGCTCTCTCCACACACGTGTCTCTGTAACTCAGCTTTTTGTAGCTCCTCTGATCTCCATGAGCCCCTCTCTTTCCTTCTAGTTGTAGAATTTCCACTCAGCCAACTTTCCCATGGTTCTAGATGATGTCCTTTCTGTCCTTTAGTTGTAGTTTTGAAATTGTTGTGCAAGGCAGCAGTTTAAGTGTTCACCTATGCCACCATCTTGATTTCTCATAATTTATTTTTAAGGATTATTTTAACCTCTGTCAAGTAAGGATAATCATAGTACATGACAGGATTGCTATGATGATGAAATTAGGCAAAAGAAATTTTTTCCCTTAGCACAATGCCTAGCATAGTTAAGTGTTCAATAAATATTATTTACATAGAGGCCTGCTGCACAAATTCGTGCATGGCTGTGGTCCATTGGGGTGGCCTATGGGGATTGGGCCCCAGCTCCTGCCCCAGACTTACAGCTCTGTAACCCTGCTTGGCAACCCGCCATGGCTACCCCCTCACCTGCTCCACAATCCTGTCTGTGGATCTGTCGATTGGGGCAGTTCCCCCTCCTGGCTCCCTCAGCACCTGAGAAGTGGATAGCAGCCCCATTCCTTCCCCCTCCACCATTGCTGCTGGTCATCATCTGCAGGGCGATTGATGGGACAATTGGGCACCCACTTGCACCTGCCTTAGCCTGGCGCTGCCCTCTTACCTGCTCCACCACCCTGCCACAGTCCTCCTCTATGGCTCATCAGGGCTTGCGGTGCCTCCATTACCACCTGCTGCCAGCAACGCATCGTCGTATCCACCATGTTCTGTGCAGCCCCCTGGTGGTCAGTGCACATCATAGCAAGTGGTCAAACTCCTAGTCAACTCCCAGTCTAGGGGACAATTTGCATATTAGGCTTTTATTATTTAGGATAATAATTGAAATAAAGTAAACAATAAAAATAAAATCTGACTTTATAAACAAAACCAAATTTCTTAAAACATCGGTGTAGGGCTATGTAACTATTTCCAGGGGGTGAAATAACAAATATTTTAAAATCTTTAAATGTTATTTTTCTTGTCAAATTGGCATTTAAGAGAACTACATTGTTGCCCAGACAAAACAAAAAAATCATCCTGTAACCATGTTTTCTTAAGATGTACAATTTCAATTATAAATGCAAAATATAACAGATGGTATTCTTAATTTTATTATGGATTTTCCAAACATATTATCTATTTCTTTTATGAACTTTACACTTTAGCAATGAAGCATATTTGTATTTACTAGTAATCACATACTTATACATATGAATACATAATTGTGTGAGGTTTTCTACAAGGCCTTGCTATACTAGTAAGAAGGAATTTTCAAAAGTAATTGTGAAAAACATTTACTGTTTCTGAAAGAATATTTTTATACTATAATTGTAAAGCATTTAGGCTGTCTGTAACTAGTCAGCAAAGTAGGATTTAATTTCTATTTTCATTTCTTTGCATTTTTAGACAAAGCATTTTTTATTTAAATCAGATAAGCATGTTCTAGTGTGCCAAGATTTTACTTAATTAGTTGGGCATATGGTGGTTTAATTCATCTATTCATCTCCTTCCCCATTTTCAGACATGTCCATTAGCAATCATTGTTATTCCAACATCTAAACTGAGCATCCCAAGTCTATATTTCTGTTTTCATAAGCTGTGATAATATCCAAGCTGCTACTGGAAAGGATTAAACCACTGTAAGCAGAATAAGGACGTGTATTTTTTTTATAATCTTTGAAATTTAAACAGCTATTGCTAATGAAAAGGATAATTTCCTCCGCTTACCTCCAAAGATTAGTATGGATTTTCAAACAGTAAAAGAGAAAGACTTTTACCTTGTTACTTTTGATTGGAGAAAGCAATCATGAAAGATCAGAAAAACCTCTACAAATACTCTTTCCTCAGAGATAATAATGGAACTTTGCATCTTTGAACCAATTAAAGATGTTTTTCATTGTAAGTCTTTACTTACTGAGTATTGAATATCAATTCAAACCTGAACTGAAAATTAGAGATGTGCACAAACCTTATACTATCTCCAGCAGTTCCAAAATATTCCAGCAACTCCTCGAGGCATTGGGAGTCATGTTTTCATCTCAGTCTGAGATTCTTAAACTGCCAAGAAATACGAAGGAGGTGTTTATCCCAAGATGTCATTCATAATACAGATGACAGAATCAGCTACTAACATTCCTAACTAGTCTTATGGAACTCCAGTCAATAGCTGATTGCTTGGATTGCCAAAAGCAATCCACAATATATATATATATATATATATATATATATATATATATATATATATAGATCTTTTACAGAGAGAAAGGGAGAGATGTAGAAAGTCAGAAACATCGATGAGAGAGAGACATCGATCAGCCACCTCCTGCACGCCCCACAGTGAAGATGTGCCTGCAAGCAAGGTACATGCCCCCAACCTGAATCGAACCTGGGACCTTTCAGTCCGCAAGCCGACGCTCTATCCACTGAGCCAAACCGGTCTCGGCCAATCCACAATATTTTGAATCCTGTCATCTTTCTGACTTCCAGACTTTTCTGGGAGATAGGAAACAAATAGTCATCCCATCTCCACTGTCATAACAAACAAACAAACAAATAAATAAACAAAAAAAAACAGAATATGCCAGTTAAGGATGATTTGCAGCTTGGAGGGAGATTGACTTTCAATGATACAATTATGGGCACCTTTAGCCTGGAGGTCACCTGTGAATAAATAAATAAAACGAGTTCCCTTCTTGCAGATTCAGGCTCTTAGGAGCAAGGATGGGCTGTCAGATATCTTTGTGTGGGGGAAAAAGTGCCTCATCCCAGAGAGACATATTCTTGCGTACTCACCTTTGTGACCACATGTGGTAAACACAGCCTTTAGGGGCAGTTGAATTTCTTTCATAGAAAAGATAGAGGTAGCAATTGAACCTTTGTGTATTTTTAACATATTCTCCTACATCTGTTCTTTTCATTATTACTCAGATACCTACCTGAATATCAGAAGGAAAACGCCCATCAATATATTTGTTTTTCCCCCTAAATAATATAGATCTGAAATATCAGATGCATATAAAAATAAGATTCCTACATAATCTGATTGAGATTTTAATCTATTATCACAAATTTAGCTTTACTTTTAAGATATAATGGATTTTCCCTACCATTCTAGAGTTATGTCTGGCCAGTTGACTTGCCTTCAGCAAAAACCCTGCTAGGTTGATTTAACCAGTACCCCCTGAACTCTGATGGGTCCATCCACTGGCCCCATTCTGCTCCTTGGCTGTAAATCCCCACTTCTCAGGCTGCTTTCTGAGTTGAGTCCCATTCCTGTTCCCCCGCCCCTGACCAGGTCCCCACACCTATAACTGTGGTCCTCCCTTGAAAGCCTACTTTACAAATGTCATAAATACATATTTTTCTTTAACACAATTGACAGTTGAAGAAACTATAGCTCTTAAGAGACAAATACCTTGTCCAAGATCCCAGGACTAGGTGCCACTGAGATGGATCTGAGTTGCACATAGGAAAATAAAGTTGAACAAAGATATAAAGAATGGGAAGAATGATCAGGTAGGAGGGAAGGCAGCATTGAGGAGTGGTAGATTGGGTCTTCAATTTCTAAATAGCTTTATGATCTAACTAACTTGACCCCAAAGAGGTTCTGAGTAGATGATAATATCCTCATTTAGAGATGAGGAAAATTCAGACTCTGGGTTTTAAGTAATTTGGCCAAAGAAATTTGGACTAACATGGCAAAAAACCGAAAGGAGATAGCCAAAATTCAACAGACAACTGTTATGTAAATAAGGTTTTATTGCAATTGTTTATTAAATAAGTAGGTGCTGGGTTTTTCTTTTAAAAAATGTAAATAATATTACTGAACAAACATTTTAACACAAAAATCAAATGTAAAAATTAATTATGGTCTGGCTACCTCCCCAAATCATGTTTCTATGTCACCTTCCTATATTTTCACTCTACATATTATAATTTTGCATGGTTCTGATTGTAATATAAAAATAATTTTGCATGTATTACTACATATTATAAAAATTTCTTATTTTGTAATTGTAATTATAATTTGTAATAAATGCTTGACATTTCATCCTACTGCTGTATAACTTACTAATTTTCATACTGTTGGATATTTGATTGTTCCTAGTTTCTTTTCAATATAAATAATGTTGTATTTAGAAAACAAACAAATAAAAATATAATAAATTTATGAGAAATAATAAAGACATCTCAAAATTAAATCCTAACATTTATAAGATATTTCAACATATCACAATAGTTTTTAAAGTCAATGAGGGTGCTTGTCTTAGTTCCAGCTATATCAACAGTCTCTATTATGTTATTGGCACAAAATAAGTCTTCAATAAATGTTTATTGGCAAGAAGAAAGAAGGAAGGAACAAAAAGGAAGGGAAGAAAAAAGGGAAGAAGGAAAAGAGAAAAGGGAAAAAACATAAAATGTGATAATTACAAATTGAAGGTGACCATATTTTTGAAATTTGTAACACAATTTTACCTACAGGAGGCTTAAATATAATTTTAATGAAAAAATAAGGACATCATATTTATCCTGTTGAAATTATTATTTTACTGAGGGAAAAACATATTCTCTAAAACAAAGTTAAATGTTATCTGAGCATATTGAGCAAGGCTCATAATTGGAATGATAACTAAAAATTCAAAGGCCAGATGGCTTATAACAAGAAAGATAAAATAGTTACTATAGGGATTAGATGAAAGTAACTCAACATTATAACCAAAAGTCACAGAATTGGTAACAGGAAGACACATAGTAAGAAAGAAAATATATATTTTTAAAAGAGGAGAACAAGGAATGGCTTTATTATCTTTTAGTTCACATTATATAATAATTTGTATCTGTTAAACAATTCATATTTTTTGAATAAAAGGCTTTGCTTATGATTTATAAAGTAATGGAAAAATAAGTTGTTGAAGGGGCAGATTTCAATAATACACTCCGGGGGAGGATTTGTAATTGATATGAATTTGATTGAAAAAAGGAACTTTGTATTAATTTATTAATTTACCATGCAGACTTATGCATAATCCATTGTAGAAAAACACAGGAAGTAAAATTTTATGTGATCCTAAACAGAGCATCCTTTGTTTGATCATAAAAGAGCCAAATATTTTTGGAAGTTAAAGCTAAGTTTACAGAGGTGCAGGACACCAAAACATCAAAAAAAACCACACACATACACAAAAATAAAACACAAAACAAAACAAAACAAAACAAAATATACTATTTTTAAGAAAAAAGTAAGTTTTCTCTTTTTCTATTCTTGGCATAAATTTTAATTCTTTCCAGTGGAACCAAAACCTCCTGAACTTCTTTCAGTGTCATTCCAAACTTGAACTCCCTCTATTTCTGGATAAAAAAATCCATTCACAAATGAGCAGTTCGGTCACTTTTTTTTTTTTTTTTTTTTTTTTGATGGCTTAAACAATAAATATTTATTCCTTGCAGTTGTGAAGGTTGGGGAGGTCTAGAACAAACAAGGTGCTGACTGATCTGGTTCCTGGTCAGGCCACCCCTCCTGGTTTGCAGATGGCCTTTCTTCTCATAGTATCTTTACATGGCAGTGGTCACCTTTTTTACTTCAGTTTTTTCTTCACCCAAACTAAACATTACAATACCAATACTTTCTCTATAATCTTCATCTCCTGTGACAACAGCTCCTATGTCTATGAAGTGTTTTGCAGCCCAGCCAGAATGTTGGGTTGCTCTTTCATAGCTCCCAGAAGGAAGAGCTCTCTGAACCGGGGTTTCACCAGGGTTTTCTCCATAGCTGTACTGTGTACTCATAGGCACTGCACAGGTCATAGCTGGCCATCTGCTCAGCCCCTTTGGTCAGGCAGGGTCCTGTGCTGAAAGCCAGAGAGTGTAGCCACACGTGCTCTTATCCTTAGGCACAGACCACGTGTGGGGGAAAGGGCACAGTTTCAGAGCGCAGCATGGCAGAGCAGGAAGGCTGAGATAGGAGTAAAGGAAACAAGAGGACGCAGAATTGAAAATATACATATATTTTTAATGCTGGAAGTTTAAAAAAGAGGATACAATTCTAATTAGTTTCCAAGTCTATTTTATTCAAAATAGATTTTTACTTTAAGTAATTATGTTTACTGCCAATCAAGAACACTGTTATTATTTTTAATATGCTTGCAAATACGAATGTATGGGGAAAATTGACCGAAACTCAGAAATATTACAATGAGAATATAAATTGCCCACTTTGACACAGAGGGAACAAAAGTTCAAGCTATAACTAGTGTTGTGGGATGTTCTGATATGATTTAATGCATGAAGAAATGTACTTTTTGAGAAACAATGAAAAACTAGTCTCAAGAAGGATTTTATCTATAATTGCATTTTATGGGCTAGAATTACAAGACAGAGGTAAGGGCAGCGACTAAGTGTTGAGTGAGCTAAGGGCAAATTCTGGCAATGACCAAGGTAACACTAGAAGGACAAATTTTATAAAAGCTGAACAGTATTAGGATGCTGCAGATTTAAGAGTATTTATTAATGATGTAGGTGCAAGTGTTAAAAACATTTTCAATTTGATAATGAAACTGGAATAATGTTAGTTTCCATGAGAGAATAATAATTATGATAGTAATTATAATTGTTGTATTTGACTTAGGAAATTTTTTATATTGGTAAGCTGTGTAGATAAAAAGAGGCAATGACAGGAGTGTGGGAGAGTGTACATGTAGAAAAATGTGTGTGTGTAGGAAGTTTAGCTGGTGACAACTTTCAAATGAAAGATTTAAATTCAATAAAAATTGTTTTCCACAAAGGGGAAAATGTTTTCAATGCTGAACCACTGAAAAATTTTCTAAATTTTGTGACTCAGATCATACTACATTAATAGATTAAGTAGACATTCAGCAACACTATGAAAATAAAATACATCTCAGAGTCCTTACAGAAAAGATGGGCTTGTTCTAGATATCCAGCTTTTGTACTAAAGTCCTTTAAAATGTAAATTATTAGGGGCATTTTTCAATGGAAGCTGGTTTCTCTCCCTTCTATAGCTGTCTACTTAACAGAAGATTCTAGGGGTATGTTGTGTAGGTATGAATATGCAAGTGTGAAAAGGGATGACACATTTTTATTAATCTGTTAACAAAAAAATTCTGAATCCATTTATAATTTATCTTAAATTTCATGTCAGAATCACATATTTAAAATGTAAGCAATTATTTCAATTCTCTATTGATTTTCCCCCTCTGTGGCAGTGATGGCTGCTGACCACCATAACAGAGGCTTTGGAGAACATAGAGATAGTGAAATGCCACATTATTCAGGTATTTGTCATCGAGTACTTTGTATTCCATGTATATTTTTGAGTAAACTCTACATGCTGGCACGGTGTAGATTCTGTGAGGACAATTAAGATGTATAATAGATTATTCTTATCTCCAAGACATAGTAGTTTTACTGCACTTTTATCAAAGGAAAATATAATGAAACCCTTGAATTGGTTAATTTTAAGAGGAGAGTGGACTTTTTTTTTAAAGATCTCATAAAAGATTTCAGCTCAGACAGTCCCACTAGATGAAAAGATTGAATAGACGTTCCCATAGATTTAGTGGAATGGGGGAGAAAAGCACTTTGAGAATGGTGGGGGAAATACTAGGATCTATGCCCTTCACAGGAAGAATAAAGTGATACCAGAGAAGATGTTGAAAGCCTGTAGAACTGGCTTATAACAAAGCAGGAACACAGTTATTTGTGATTTCTATTCCACAATTCTGTGCCATAAATTCCTAATGCATTTTTACAAATTTTACTGGCCGTCTCTATACCACAGAGTTGAGAATTCATAATCATCAATTTTTATCGTTTATAATTTCTTCAAATTGTCCAAGGCAGAGGGTAAAGGTTGGGATGGTGAATTTACATTTCTTTTGCACTCTGTGACCAAGTTAAATATAGATTTTTATAGTAGCCATTGACACATGTCAAGATTATGATTCTGGGTCTTCTATAATGGGAAAGAACACATAAACTATTAGTATCTACATATTGGTACAAAATGCAGTATAAAATCCTTTCCTGGTCATGGAGTTTATAAAAATACCTTTTAGAAATGCATATTAACAAGACATTGTGAATGTATTAAAACTGTGGAAGGAGTTTACAATAGAGGCACATAATAGGAATTTATTCCCAAAATTATTCTCAAGGAGCATAAGTTTGGAAGTAGAAGGGGAAAAGTGAAGAAATTTCCTAAGTTTTAGTAGTGTTAGTATTATTAGAAAGGATTAGAAACAAGAGAGTTGGCAATCAAGTAGGCATAGAAAGAAAGACATAAGGAAGAAAAGTTGTAGTCTTTAAGAAAGTATGTACATATAATATAGATATAGAGTATTTGGACTTATGGCATTTTCTGATTTTTAAAATCCAGCTATGGTATCCTAGGCTGTGTGCTCAGTGGTTAGACCCTCAGCCCTTGAACTGAAGGTTCATGGGTCCAATACCCAGCCTGGGTTGGGATTTATGCTGAGGTTTGTGCAGGAGGCAACCAATTGCTGTTTCTCTCTCATATCACTGTTTTTTTCTCTCTCTTCCTCTCTCTCCCTCTCCTCTTTCCCTCTCTCCCACTTTCTATAAAAAAAAATAATCAATGGAAAATATATCCTAGGGGAGGATTTAAACAAAACAAAATCAGCTATGGCATCTGAATATAACTTGGCATTGTAATTTTAATTTTTTCATCAATAACATCTTGATTTTTAAAGCTGTAGTGATTGAAGCATAGCTTGATTAAATGTGTGTGTTTTTTTCTATTGTCACACAACCATAAAGTTTCATTATCTCCAAAAGTTTTGCTCTAAATACTTGGAGACATGAACACTACATTTGGATTAAGAATAGAGATGCTTCTGGGAATAAAGAACTTCTTGTACTTATTGGTGTCCTGAACAAAATCAAACCAAATGTGCTATAGAATGATTGTGTCCCTAAAAAAGACAGTATGAATGTGATCAGATATTTTCAATATGTCAACAGCAGAAAATTCTAAAGTTAGATTGCTGTTATGTTAATGGTTCTGGTATATTGGATTGTTTCTTCACTCAGTATGTCCCTCAAATGACCAGGTGTTGAAGCTTAAGATCTGGACTTAATGGTGAACTCTGCAGTTAGGTTTCATTCTTGAAAAATAAAATTAAACCTCTGCCTCTTTTTCTTCACATGTATTAATTAGATTTTATAATACTTTATTGTTTCATGCCCAAATATTTTATTTAGGAAAATGTGATAGTGTAAGCTTAATCTGTTTATTTTTGGGCAATTTATTTGGGGACTATTTATAGTTATAGCATTTAAAATAGAAAATGATTTCCAACCTACTTGCTCACTTTATTAGACTGAAGAAAAGGAGATAATGGTAAACATACCAAATTTCACAGACATTAAAAAAAAAATGTCATACTATAGGTTCTTTATAATATTAAAAAATATATTCTAAGAGAAAACTATTGGAATTATTTTTGGGGAAAAGCCCAGAACACATGCTTACTATTGTCACAGTTCATAATGGAGTGAGCTAATGAATACTTTGAGGTTCATGAGATTGTTGCCTCTCCCCAATTTATAGTATAAGAAGGTAAAATGGCCTGCTTTAGGGTTAACTGTGAATAAATAAATTGTGCTATTTTGGGGTGAAATGCTCTATAAATGTCAATTAAATCCACCTTGTTTAAGATCTCATGCAAAGCCACAGTTTCCTTGTTGCTTTTCTGTCTGAAAAATCTATCCAATGATGTTGCTTGGTTATTAAATTCCTTTACTACAATCCTATTATTGTCTATCTCTCCCTTTATGTCTATCAATATTTGCTTTATTTATTTAGGTGTTCCTATGCATAAATATTTAAAAGGGTTCTATCCTTTTATTGAATGGATCCCTTTATCACAATATAATGTCCTTTGTTGTCTCTTTTCATAGCCTTGTTTTGAAGTCTATTTTGTTTGATATAAATATTGCTATCCCAGCTTTTTGTTTGGGTCTACTTGCATGAAATATTCTTTCCATATTTTTTCTTTCAGTCTTTGTGTTTTTCCATTGAGATGAGTCTCTTATAAACAGCATATAAATGGGCCTTGTTTATTTATCCACTTAGCTACCCTATATCCTTGATTGAAGTGTATAACCCATTTAGATTTGAAGTGATTTTTGATAGCTATCAGTTATTGCCATTTTATTATTCATATTTATGTTCCCTTTTTGTTCCCTTCTTTAGCTTAAAGAAGACCCTTTAACATTTCTCTTAAGACTAGTTTGGTGGTTATGAACTCCTTTAGCTTTTTCCTGTTTGGGAAAATCTTTATTTCTCCTTCAATTTTAAATGATAGCATTGCTGGGAAGACTAATCTTGGTTGTAGGTCCTTGCTTTTCATCAATTTTACTATTTCATGCCACTCTTTTCTGGCCTGAATGTTTCTGTTGGGAAATGAGCTGACAGTCTATGGAAGGTCCCTTTTAGCTAACTGACTATCTTTTTCTTGCTGCTTTTAAGATTCTCTTTTTGTCAATTCAACTGTGATATGTCTTGCTGTTGGTCTCTTTGGTTTCACTTTGTTTCAGAGTCTCCATTTTGAAGTTAAGACATTTTCAGCCATTATTTATTCAAATAGGTTCTTAATCCATTGCTCTCTCCTGTTTACTTCTGGTACTTCTATAAATCTAATGTTTTTATATATGATATTGTCCCAGGAGTCCCTTAAATTATACTCATTATTTAAAATTATTTTTCTTTCTGCTATTCTCATTAGGTGTTTTCTGCTACTAGTCTTCCACATTGTTTATTTAAGCTTTTGCTTCATCTAATCTGTTATTGATTTCTTCTAGTATATTTTTCATTTCTGTTATTTTATTCTTCATTTATGAATGGTTCTTTATTATAGTTTCTATGCCATTTTTATGTTTATTATCTCTTTAACTTCTCACTGAGTTTATCATTCTTTCCCTAAATTCCCTGAGCATCTTCATTATGTTAAACTCTATACGTGGTACATTACTTGCCCCCATTTTATTTAGTTCTTTTTATGTAGAATTCTTCCACTCTTTCATTTAGGATACTTTTCTTTATCTCTTTATTTTTGCTGACTGTATCTGTTTGTTTCTGTGTGTTTGGTAGACCTACAATGTCTCTCAGGCTTTGTTGGGTGGCCTTATGCAGTACATGTCCTTTGGAATTCAGTTGCATGCTCTCCCTGGTCACATGAGTTAGGTGCTTCAGGAATGTTCTTTGTGTAGGTTATGTTTGCCTTCTTCTTGCAGTTGATCCTTCATTGCTGTGGGTGGAGTTGACCTTCAGGCAGGGTGGCAGTGATAATTGTCCACAACCACAGTATATGAGCTGCTTGTGAAGGCTGACCCCATGATGCTGAATTTTTCCCAGTAAGGACTAGTACTTGCCAATAGCTGCCTTTGGTTGTACCATTTGTGGAGTCAATTAGGTGGTGCTCTGTTGTGGTCTGAAGCAACTCCTGAGTGTGCTGTTAGTTCTAGGGTTTCTTGGGAGAAACTTGGTTCAGGTCAATGTCAGATACTCCCTGGGCTACCTGTTAGGTTATTTAAAGTGATACACGTTTGGTAACTGTCTCTGCTGGGCCTAGGTGCATGTGGGAAGGGGAAAGCCTCCAACCAAGTATGGCTGTTATGAGTTCCAGGCCTGGGGTAGGTCATAAGAAGGTCCAAAGCACTCTGAGATCCACTGCTGCCTATCAGCTGCCTATTAGGCTCAGTTACTTAAAAAGGCTTGGGTCTCCCTACATAGGAGTCCATTCTGTGGGTCTCTTCCTCCTCCCTACATGGGAGTCTGTACTTCTTGTTCTTCAATAAATCTCCATCTTTGCTATAAAAAAAAGGCTTGGGTGGTATGTTAGTTGCATACGGTGGGTTCTTGGGTTTTGGGAGGTCACCAGGTAGAGCAAGTGGTGTTCACAGGTTAATACAGTTTCAATATCAGTGCCAGTGTTTTGGTTGAGGCCACTCAGCAAAAATATCAGGGTGCACACATACCCATCACCATCCTAGGGTCTTTGTTGTGGGGTGGGCGAGTTTCAAGGAGTTATCAGGGTGAAATTAATAGAGTTACCCAAGCTAAAGCTATTTGGCTCTGTGCTGGGAGAACTGAACCAGGAAAGATGGTGCTGGCCATGTGGGAAGGTGACCTTCATTCTGAAACCACAAAATTCAGGTTGTTCCTTTGTGTCTGACATCCCCAACTTTGATTTGCATTCTTTCAGAGCTTTTCAGGGAACATTGCAGTGTGGGTCCCAGGTTTGTGTTTGTTAGCTAGAGTGGGACCCAGGGAAACATCAAGGTGGGGCTAGTGGGTGGGGAGTTAACCCAGATAAGATGGTGCCTGTAGACTAGGATGACTCACCACAGGAACATTGGAAGCTATTTCTTCAGTTCTCTCCCTGAAGCCACACTACTCAGTCTCTCTGTGTATGATTCTGGCATCATATGAGACACTGTTCCTCTGAAGAAGCCCAGGCTGAGTGCCTATGAGCATCAGTTTGTATGTTTGTGTGCTATCCCTTTTAGAGGAAACTTGGGTTTCTATCAGCCTTCCATCTCACCTAGAATCCTTGCTGATTTTTACAATATATATTATGTGGGCCTCTCTTCCCAGTGCTTTGGGCTGAGGATCCCAGAGTAGGCCTGAGATCCCTTGCTCCTCAGGAGGGACTTCTGTAACTGAGCTACCTTTCTAATTCTCAAATGCTACATGTGGGTAAGGGGCCAGCCCTTTTCGTATCTCTTCCCCTTCTACCAGTATTGACATGGCTTCTTCTGTATATTCTTGTTTAATATGACTTCTGTTCCACTAGTCATTAGTTGCTTTTCCAGCTTTATTATTATATAATATAGTTGTAATTTTGATCTGGTCACAAGAGGAGGTGAGTGCAGCTTCCACCTGCTCCACCATCTTCCATTTTATTTTATTGAAAACTCTATGGTTATATCTCTTAAATATTTGTTTAACCAGGTTATTGATTTATTTCTTTCCTATCTTTTTAAGTTCTTTATGTGCAGAAGTGCTAATCTTTTCTATGATGCAAGGTGCAATATTTCTCACCAATATGCCATTTGTTTATGTTTTTTTTTGTTTTTTTAATATACATAATTTTATTACAATTTTTTTTAAAAAAACAAAATGCAACAGTCTAGAAAACCCAAAATTTACTATTGAATACTAATTCCTATGAGTTTGCTCTGCTACCATACACAAGAAACTAAAGAAACCATTAAATATTTAGAAACATTTAACATCAGAAGCCTTAAAATCTGTAGTAGCCCTCAAAAAGCTACAACCTGCATTTTTTTATAAAAATATTTTCTCTACAAAGAATCTTATCAGCTATACAAAAATCTGTACAATTTTTATACTGAAGCTAATATTGAGCTGCACTTGAATTCACATTCTTAGCAAAACAATTGCCTGAGAGCACACACATACTCCGCACACATCATTACAGGACAGCCTTTATTCTTCATCTTCATCCTCTTCGTCATCATCATCATCTTCCTCTTCCTTCTCCTCCTCATCTTCTGGTTCGTTTTTCTTCTTTGAGCCAGTTGGCCTGCCAGGGCCCTTCTTTCCCACTTCACTTTTGCCGTTGGCACGGTATGCAGCAATATCCTTTTCATATTTCTCCTTTAGCTTAGCTGCTTTTTGTTCATATGGTTGCTTATCTTTGGCTGATTGTTCAGACCACATTTCACCCAATTTTTTGCAGTATCCCCAATGGATAAACCAGGGTGTTCACTTTTGATCTTTGGACGATGTTCAGAGCAAAACAGGAAGAAGACAGATGGAGGCCTTTTAGGAGCGTTGGGATCTTTTTTCTTTCCTTTCTTGTCACCTTTGGGGGGAACATAATTTTTCATCTCCCGGTCATAGCGAGCTTTGTCACTCTTTGCCATATCTTCGAACTTTGACTTTTCCTTTGCAGACATGGTCTTCCATCTCTCCAAACATTTCTTGGAGAATTCGGGAAAATTGACGGAAGAGTCGGGTGTTTCTTCTTGTGCTCTTCCCGGCAGGTCTGCACGAAGAAGGCATACGAGGACATCTTGCCCCGCGGCTTGTTGGGGTCTCCTTTGCCCATGATGACGGACGGCGTCCACCTGGTGGTAGGTTTTCCTCAGTCCCACCGAGCGGCCGTGTCCGACCGAGACGCTCCCTCGCTGGACTCCGGCGTGAACTGGTTTATCGCTAAGCCAATCCTCAGCCTCTTGTTTTTTATGTGTTTTTTTTTTTTTTATGCCTGACTACAATACACATGCTCAATAGAAATCTATTAATTAATATTAATTAAAAATGAAAGGATATGAGGGGTAGAGATCAACCAAAGGACTTGTATGCATGCATATAAGCATACGCAATGGATGCAGACAACAGGGGGTGAGGGTGAGGGTCAGAGCAAGACTGAGGAGATGAGGAACTATAGAGGGATAAGGACATATTTGTAATACCTTAATCAATAAAAATAAAAAAAAATTATTTTCCAAATATAAAAATGAATGGATATTTGACTTTGCAAATATACTTTCTTCTTTGGTTTGTCAGCCCCTTGGATTGCTCCCAAGTTTTGAAAAGTAGAATTATTAATATCAATGTATTACCATAGTGTTTTGAAATAATAATCTCAATGGATTGTACTTAATTGTTTAATGTTCTTCTTTACTCTTCACAATATGAATTCTCTTAAGTCAGGATCCTTGTCATGATCATTTTTGTATTCTGTGTGTATAGTATATTGATTGTAACATAGTAGGCATTTGAATAATATTCATTAAATTAATTCTAAGAATCTATTGATTACATGTGAATCATAAATTTTATTTTGAGACATATTAGTAAAAGTTATTTTTTCCTTAGATGTGAATTCAAGATAAAAAAATTAGATAGGCCAAAATCTTTAATTGGAAAATCTAAGATAGAGAATCTTTGGAGTTTTGTCTTCAACAAGAAGAAGCATTTTAGTAGCTATATTTGTTACTCAGTTAAGCCAGCTGTTTATAAATCTGAAGGCATAAAGCAAAGGCACTCTTGGATGTAAAAGGCCTTTTAGTATTACTCATGTCAATGAAAAGGGGAGAATAACTTGAAATTGTCAGGATATCCTCTTCATTTTTGGATTATATTCCAGAGAAACACACCCCACCAAAAAAATGTGTAAAAAGAATGATGTTCATGGATATTGGTAAGGTTATATGAAAAAAAAAGAAATTACTAAGTAAAATTAAATTAAAATGATTTTTGTACTGTAGGATTTCTCATAGCCTTTAATATGTTAGGATTCATCAAGGAATAGATAGATACAGGAGCCTATGTTCTTCCAAAGTTTTTATATACAGAACCACTCTCTCCCTTCCTTCCTTCTTTCCTTCTTTCTCTATCTTTGGCATCTTAACTTCTCAAAGTATTGACTTCACAATTTACAAGTATCTCTATGCACAGCAAATCTTAATGTGACATATGTTTTTGGTGAAAAATTGTCAATTACAGAGACCTTGGCTTTAGCTAGCATTCTTCTTGGTTGGTACCATGTGCTATATCAAAAACTAGTTTCATATAACACAAGGCCTTAATATTTATTCAGACCTATTATAGAGACACACATTTCATTGGTGTATCCCACATTTATTTTTATTTAGGGATATATATCAGCTGGTAGTTTACAGGATCTTCAAGTGCTAACTTAGTTTTGTTATTCTCAGAAACCACTTTGTTCATACAAGAGTAATTCCTCTGTGGGTTTTGATGCTCTGAAACTATTGTAATCACTTTGCCAAATACTGTAGATATTTTTAGGGCTGTGATGTGATCAAAATACTTTGCAAATACGAAACATTTTTTCTGCTAACCCCCATTTGGGAATACCTGTATTCTCAACACATCATTTGGAAGAAACAGCTTTTCCAAATGAATATTTTCCATATCTGAAATACTGCACAAGACAGTATAGCAGCTGGGTGAAAAACTGGTTGATTTCAAAGTGATCTTCAGCCTTGTAACTATCTGAGTTCCAAAATGAAATGAGTGTAATTATAGTATACATAAAATGTTATAGGCTACAGAAGAATTGACTCCAAAACAAATACCAGATAGTGCCACCATGTATTATACTTTAGACTTGTTTAAAGCTGAACATTTGGAAAACACTTGACTTAATTTAACAAATTTTTATTGGATGCCCATTATATGCAAATGAGTTTGTTCATGCTAATCCCTGGAGCCAATTAACAGTTTCAAAGATTAATTAGCAAAGAATTTATTGGAAACTGAACAGAATGGTTCTCTTCAATACCACTATAATTCTATTTAGTGAACATTCATTCATCCAAGCCATATGAGCGATGAGTGAAAGTAAGTGAATGAGTATAATTTGGAAATGATCAACAATGCTGGCATTCCAGCTGCTCTAATTCCACATCAATTCCCTTTTGACTTGATCTACATAAGGCAAGTCATATAAGTGGTTTTGATAGAATTGGATCCTAACAGAGGGATATGCCAATAATTTTACCAATATTGATTAATTTCCAATGAATTGGTAACTAGATTATTAAAAAAAAAACACAGAGAATGAATTATTTACCTAAACAGTGTTATTATTTCCAAGATCCAGGAGAGAACAAAAAGGATAAACCCAATGTCAGCAATCTGAGTACTCAAATGAGTCCAAATGTGGAGGCAGCTAGAACAGTGTCTGATGTCTTGATGTGATTCAGGAAGGAGACAGGGCTGAAAATTCAATCAAACCATACTTTATATTTGATAAATACCAACAATTGAATACATAGAAGAAATCAAGTTTGGACTGAAGACCAACTCATAAAATCCAGAAAAAAATTAAAGAAGAGAATAACCTGGGCAAAAGCTAATGGCTGATTAGAATAATAGAGAAGAGGGGAAACATTAGAATTTATATTTAGGGCAGTGGTTCTCAACCTTCCTAATGCCACAATCCTTTAATACAGTTTCTCATGTTGTGGTGACCCCCAACCATAAAATTATTTTTATTGCTACTTCATAACTGTAATTTTGCTACTGTTAATGAATCATAATGTAAATATCTGTGTTTTCTGATGGTCTTAGGCAACCCTGCTAGCAGTTGTGACCTACAGGTTGAGAACTGCTGATTTAGGGGTTAATCAAAGTAGTGCTGGGCTTTGGGGACTACCCAGGAAATTTAGATTCCAGACTGAAAGTGGGCCTCTGAAGAAAACAATCTCTGGGGGTAGTACCCATTCCAGCATCTAACCAGAATGAACTCTGGTTTGGGTGGAGTGGGGGGGTAGGTAGGAGGGTGGGCAGGTTGTCCTGTCTGTTCCAATTCACCTGGGGGTTTCGAAAAATTATTATTTTAGAGAATTTAGGGCAGAAATTCCATTAAAAATTTCTTTCCTGCTAAATTCTGGTGCTTGTCTTCACTTTAGCTCTTGACCACCTTTTCTCCTTCTCTCTACCACAGTGGAATGGGCAGTGGCTCTGTGGTGAATGAGCTAGGAAGATGCTTATGGAAGAATAACAAGTATAATCTTGGAGTTTATTTCAACTGTGTACTTTAGTAAAAATAAAAATTATATCCAGATCCATTTTTGGCAATAAAGCTTATATTGTTGCCAACACATATAATAATGTAAGTGTTCTCAGTAGCCAGGATTTCACATGATCCCTGCTTTTAGATAAAGATGAGGGATAAAACCTATTGGATTTGCTTAGCATATTATTCATATATATTAATGCAATTCAATAAATATTAATTATTGAACAGTTTCCTCTGCCATGGAGCTTATAGTTAAGCATGAATGCATATAATTAGTGACAATTTGATTGGTTGAACAGACGCCTGGATGACTGGACACTTAGCATATTCAGACAAGTACGTGAAGTGTAACAAAAGAAGGCTTATTAACAGATTCAGTAGTCTCTTTTAAGGTGTTTCATCAGTCTAGGGAGTTAAAGAAATCTTCTCTGAGTTACTAATAGTTGCACTGAAACTTACAGAGCCTGGTAGTTTGGTAACAAGTTAAGTTGGTGGAGGGCACTCTCTCTAGCACAGAGGTGACTTGTACCTATACCCATAAAATGAGCAAGTTGAGCAAAGCAAACTCCCTGGCATCAGAAAACCCCCATAATAGTATCAGTGAATAAAAATCATATTAAAGAAAAGTGGTGTTTTCACTACAAGTGGCTCTAGCTAATAGTAAATATCACTCATGGACATTTGCCATGTGTCAGACATTTCTTATAACTTAATCCATTTAATCCTAATCATACCTGAGAACATGCAAATATCCCCTATAAAGACTGAAAGATTTTTCCATTCCTGAACAGATTCAGATAAGGACTGCTGTCAATTACAGGTCTGAGTTCAAAGATTAAAATACTCTATCAAAATATCTTCACTAATGCCTCACTACTGCTTTAACACACATGTAAGGAATTGTAAGGAGTTTAGTGATTATACTAGACTAGAGGCCCTATGCACAAATTCATGCACAAGTAGGGTCCCTTGGCCTGGCCTGCTGAATCAGGCTGAAACTGGCTCTCCGACATACCCTGAGGGTTCCCAGATTCAAGAGGGCTCAGGCCAGGCTGAAGGACCCCACTGGTGCATGATTCAGGACTGGGAAGGGATGCGGGAGAATGGCCAGCCAGGGAGGGCTGCCGGAGGGTTCCAGAGTGTGTCTGGTCTGTCTAGCTCAGTTCCTATCAGCCGGATCCCAGCAGCAAGCTAACCTACTGGTTGTAGTGTCTGCCCCTTGGTAGTCAGTGCACATCATAGGGACTGGTTGACCAGATAACTGCCCCCGGTGGTCAGTGCAAGTCATAGCAAGTGGTTGAGCAGCTTTAGCATGCATTAGCATATTACACTTTCATTGGTTGAAAAGAAAGGTGGATGACCAGACACATAGCATATTAGGCTTTTATTACAGAATGCCCTTGAACCTGGCAACAATGGCCACCCCTGATTTCAGCTGCAGCTAGGAGCTTAGTCTCATACACAACAATGCTATTCTGAAAACACTGATATCATAGCATGTTTTTTTTTTTTTTGCCTTGGGTCTATCCTTGGAACAATGGGGTTTGATTAGTGTGGGTGAGTGTGTGGAGGTTATAACACTCTATGAAGTAACTCTTACCCAATGGAGGAAGGTAGTCTTATGGATGATGGCACCAAACTTCTCTCCTTTGGAGGGATATTTCTGAGGCACCTTGTACATATTTGGTTCCTCAAAAGGGCACCTGCGCGATTGAGACCCAGATGTCCACAGAGATAACCAGCCCAATAAAGCACAATTTATTTTTCTTGAGATTATTTCCAAAATAAGTCTCCTTCATCCCAGTTCTTTTTTTTATTGAGTTACATGTATACATATCTCCCCATTGCCCCCTCTCCCTCCCAGGCATGCCCTGAACCCACCCCCCCGTGTCTATATTCATTGGTTATGCTTATATGCATAGATAGAAGTCCTTTAATTGATCTTTTATCTAACCCACCTCTCATTAACCTTCCTCTTGTACTTTCACAGTTTGTTTGAAGCTTTACTGCCTCTGTATCTATCCTTTTGTTCATCAGTTTACAATGTTCTTTATTATCCACAAATGAGTGAGATCATGTGGTGCTTCTCCTTCATTCACTGACTTATTTCAATAAGCATAAGGCTCTCCAGTTCCATCCATGTTGCTGCAAATGGTAAGAGTTCCTTCTTTTTAATGGCAGCATAGAATTCCATTGTGTAGATGTACCACAGTTTTCTGATCCACTCATCTGCTGACGGGCACCTAGGCTGTTTCCAAGTTATAACTATTGTAAATTGTGCTGCTATGAACATAAGGGTGCATAAATCCTTTCTGTTTGGTGTTTGTAATTTCTTAGGATAAATTCCTAAGAGTGGGATTGCTGGGTCAAATGGGAGATCCATTTTTAGTTTTTTAAGAAAACTCCATACTGTTCTCCACAGTGGCTGTACCAGTCTGCATTCCCACCAACAATGCACAAGGGTTCCTTTTTCTCCACATCCTCGCCAACACTTATCCTTTGTTGATTTGTTGATGATTGCCCTTTTGACAGGTGTAAGATGGTATCACATTGTCATTTTGATTTGCATCTCTCGGATAATTAGTGATTTTAGAACATGTTTTCATATGTCTCTTGGCCTTCCTTCTGTCATCTTTCAAAAAGGTTCTATTTAGGTCCGTTGCCATTTTTTTATTGGGTCGTTTATCTTCCTTTTATTAAGTTGTATAAGTTGGCTGTAGATGTTGGAGATTAAACCTTTATCAGAGATAACATTTACAAATATATTCTCCCAAACAGTGGTTTTCTTGTTGTTTTGTTGATGGTTTCTTTTGCTGTGCAAAAGCTTTTTATTTTGATGTAGTCCCATTTGTTTATTTATTTATTTTTTTGGCTTCCATTGCCTTTGGAGCAGTATCAGTGAAAAAGTTATTTCGGCCTAAGTTTGAGATTGTGCTGCCTATGGATTCCTCTAATATTTTTATGGTTTCCCTTCTAATGTTTAAGTCCTGTAACCATTTTGAGTTTATTTTTGTATTTGGTGTAAGTTGGTGGTCCAGTTTCATTTTTCTGCATGTATCTGTCCAATTTTCCCAACACCATTTGTTGAAGAGGCTATCTTGACTCCATTGTATGTTCATGCCTCCTTTGTCAAATATTAGTTGAGCATAGTGGTTTGAGTGGGTATCTGGATTCTCTATTCTATTTCATTGGTCTATATGTCTGTTCTTATGCCAGTACCAGGCTGTTTTGAGAACAGTTGCTTTGTAATATAGCTTGGAATCTGGTAGTGAGAACCCACCTACTTTATTCTCCTTTCTCAGAATTGCTGTGGCTATTCGTGGTCTTTTTTTGTTCCAGATGAATCTATGAAATATTCTTTCTATGTCTGTGAAGTATGTCATTGGTATTTTAACAGGTAGTGCATTGAATCTATAGATTGCTTTGAGTAGTATGGACATTTTAATGATGTTGATTCTCCCAATCCATGAGCATGGTATGCTCTTCCATCTGTTAACCTCTTCCTCTATCTCTTTTTTCAGTGTCCTGTTGTTTTCTACATATAGGTCTTTTACCTCTTTAGTTAGGTTTATTCCTAGGTATCTTAATTTTTTTGGTGCGATGGTAAATGGGATTGTTTTTTGAGTCTCTCTTTCTGTAATTTCACTGTTAGTGTACAGAAATGTCACATAATTCTTGGCATTAACTTTGTATCCTGCTACATTGACTTAATTCATTTAATAAGTCAATTAGTTTTGGGATAGAGTCCTTCGAGTTTTTTATGTACAATATCATGTCATCTGCAAATAAGGACAGCTTTACTTCTTCTTTTCCAATTTGGATGCCTTTCATTTTTTTCCTCTTGTCTAATTGCAATGGCTAATACTTCCAGTTCTATGTCAAACAGAAGAAGTGAGAGTGGGCATCCTTGTCTTGTTCCTGTTAGGGGAAATGGTTTTAGTTTTTGCAAATTGAATATGATGTTAGCTGTGGGTTTTTCATATATGGCTTTTAAGATGTTGAGGTATCATCCTTCTATTCCCACTTTGCTGAGAGTTTTTATCAAGAAAGAGTGTTGGATTTTGTCAAATGCTTTTTCTGCATCAATTGATATGACTATGTGATTTTTATCTCACTTTGTTTATGTGATGTATCACGTTTATTGATTTGCGGATATTGTACCATCCCTGCATTCCTGGGATGAATCCTACTTGGTCATGGTGTATGAGCTTTCTGATGTACTACTGGGTCTGATTTCCTAAAATTTTGTAGAGGACTTTGGCATCTATGTTCATGAGAGATATTGGCCTATAATTCTCTTTCATTGAGTTGTCTTTATCTGGTTTTGTTATTAGGGTGATGCTGGCTTCATAGAAGGTGTTTGGAAGTGTTCCTTCTTCTTGAATGTTTTGAACAGTCTGAGGAGGATAGGTTTTAATTCTTCCTTGAATGTTTGGTAAAATTCTCATATGTAGCCATCTGGTCCCAGGCTTTTATTTGCTGGAAGCTTTTTGATGCTTCAATTTCTTCCATAGTTATTGGCCTATTGAGATGTTTAGATTCTTCTTGATTGAGTTTTGGAAGGTTATATTTTTCTAGGAATTTTCCATTTCTTGCAGGTTGTCCAATTTGTTGGAATAGAGTTGTTCATAGTATTTTTTTTAACAATCCTTTGTATTTTGGCGGGATCTGTTGTTATTTCTCCTCTTTAATTTCTGATTTTGTTTATTTGGGTCTTCTCTCTTTGCTTCTTGGTGAGCCTGGCTAGAGGTCCATCAATCTTGTTTATCCTTTCAAAGAACCAGCTCTTTGTTTTGTTGGTGTTTTGAATTGTTTCTTTGGTCTCCAAGTTGTTTATCTTCACTCTGATCTTTACTATTTCCTTCCATCTTTTTACACTGGGCTTTTCTTGTTGCTCTCTTTCTAGCCCTTTGAGTTGTAGGGTTAGGTAATTTATTACCATTGTTTCCTGTTTTTTTCAGTAGGATTGTAGGGCTATGAACTTCTCTCTCAAGACCGCTTTCTCTGTGTAACATAAATTTTGTATTGTTGTGTTGTCATTGTCTTTTGTTGTCATGATGTTTTTTATTTCTTCCTTGATCTCTCTGGTTACCCAGTTGTTGTTTAATAGCATGCTGTTTAGTCTCCATGTGTTTGATTTCTTTCTATTGTTTTTATTATAGTTGATTTCAAGTTTTATGCCACTGTGGTCTGAGAAAATGCTTGATATGATTTCTATCTTCTTGAATTTGAGGAGACTTTTCTTATGACCCAACATATGATCTATCTTTGAAAATGACCCATGTGCACTAGAGAGGAATGTATATTCTGTGGCTTTGTGGTGAAATGTTCTGAAGATGTCAATTAATTCCATCTGGTCTAGTGAGTCATTTAGGATTGATGTTTCTTTTCAGGTTTTTTGTTTAGAGGATTTGTCCAATGGTGACAGTGGGGTATTAAAGTCTCCTACAATGATTGTATTGCTGTCAATCTCTCCCTTAATATCCTCCAGGAGTTTTTTTTAATGTATTTAGGTGCTCCTATATTGGGTGCATAAATGTTTACCAGAGTTATTTCTTCTTGTTGGATTGTTCCCTTTAGTATTATGAGTGGCCTTCTTTTCTCTTATTATATCCTTCACTTTGAGATCTAATTTGTCAGATATAAGTATTGCAACCCCAGCTTTTTTTTATTTCCATTTGCCTAAAATACCATCTTCCATCCCTTCACCCTCAATCTGTACGTCTTTTTTCCTAAGGTGGGTTTCTTTCAGATAGCAGATATATGGATCATGTTTTCTTATTCAATCGGTTACTTTATGTCTTTTTATTAGGGTATTTAATCCGTTTACATTTAAAGTTATTATTGATAAGTACTTATCTGTTGCCATTTTTAGTCCTTACCCCTGAGTTCCTTCTTCACTTCATCTTTCTTTTTATTACAGCAGACCCTTCAACATTTCTTGCATTGCTGGTTTGGTGGTAATATATTCCCTTAGTCCTTTTTTTTCTGTGAAACTTCTGATTTCACCTTCAATTTTGATTGAGAGTCTTGCAGGGTACAATATTTTTGGATTCAGACCCTTTCTTTGCATGACTTTATATATTTCATTCCATTCTCTTCTGGCCTGATGAGTTTCTGTTGAGAAACCAGTAGCTATTTTTATGGGGGTTCCTTTGTAAGTAACTTTCTGTTTCTCTCTGGCTGCTTTTAAGATTCTTACTTTGTCGTCAGTGTTTGCCAATTTAATTATAATGTGCCTTGGTGTCGGTTTGTTGGGGTTAATTTTGCTTGGGACTCTGAGCTTCTTGGATTTGTTTGGGTTTTTTCTTTCCTATATTGGGGAAATTTTCTGTCATTATTTCTTTAAACAGGTTCTCTAATCCTTGTTCAATTTCCACTCTTTCTGGAACACCAATTATGCGGATGTTGTTTTGTTTCATGTTATCCCAAAATTCCCTTAGGCTCTCCTCTTGCTTTTTAACTTTTTTTTCTAGGAGCTGCTGTCCTTGGGTATTTTTTCATGCCGTGTCTTCCAGTTCACTGAAGCGGTCTTCTGCTTCTTCTAGTCTACTTTTTATGCTTTCTATTGAGTTATTTATAGCAGTGATGTCATTTTTTATTTCTTCTTGATTATTCTGCACCTCCTCTAGGTTATTCTGCATTTCTTCTTGCTGCTTCTTCATCTCCTCTTGGGTCTTCATCTCCTCTTGGCTCTTACTCACATTGTGGATTTTGTCTTCCATTCTTTTCATCCACCTTATAATCATTTCTCTGAACTCTTTCTCTGGCAGGCTTATTTCTACTTCTATTTCATTTACTTCCTTTTCTGGTGAAACCTGTCTTTCTGTCTTATGTGGGCTGTTTCTTTTTCTTCCCATGGTCTTTCTTTTCCTGTAGTCTGGTTATGCAGTTCTCTCTCCTATGTTGATTGAAAGGCACAAACTACAACACGACCAGGTACAACACACAAGGCACTGAGTAGAAATGTATTCAGGATGTTAATAATCACAAATAAGGTGACCACCAATGAAAGGCAAATTAGGGGTAAATAGAGAAAGAAGAAGAGTGAAATTAAGAAAAAAGAAAAGAAAGAAATGCCAGTATCAAACTGGGAGAGGGAGAAAAAAAATAAATGACGAATAAAATAAGAAAAAAAGGAGAAGGAAAAGAAAAGAGAAAAAAGTCAGAGTGCAAAGAAAGATGATAAGAGAGAAAAGGGGAATGAAATATAGGTGTCAGGAGAAAACGCCAATAGAACAGTCACTAATCCCAACAAATATCGGCAACCAGTACCTGGAGATTAATACAAAATACAAATAACAACTGGTATAGAGGGATGTGAGGGAAAAGAGAGTTAAAAAACAAATCAAGTCAAAGCAAACAAAAAGCAAAATAAAACATGTAGAATAAGCTAAAACAATCTCACCAAAAAAGTACAAAAAATCGATATAATCACCGTTCAGGCAAAGAGCAACAAAAGGTCATAGAGAAAAATAACTTTTTGGATAGTGAAGTCAAGAAGAGAGAGGTTTGTATGGGCTTGGAGTAGGGGGTTTGAAATTAGATATATAAGTGGGGTGAAATTTTAACTAGGGAAAGAGAAAGAATAGGGAGAATCTAAAGTTGGAAAAGGGAAAGAGAAAACAAGACAACAAAATGGGGAAAGTTAGGAGGAAAGTGTTGGCATAAAGGTAGGTTGAGTTCTGGGTCCCTGGCTGCTCGGTGGGTGCCCCAGTCGCAGGCTTCAGACCGCCACAGACATCCACCTCCCTCTGCAAGATGGCGCGGTCTCCGTGTTCTCGCTGGTGGCTCCAGCATACAAATCCCCGTGGCAGTGTGGCTGCCTGGCCGGGATAGCCCTGTCCAGCAGTCCCCCACCTTCTCCTGGAGGATAACTGACTCTTAACTTGCCAACAAACACTCCCAGTGTGACTCTCCACCACTCTCTCTCCCTCTGCCCAGCAACAAAGCTCCAGACGTGTCTGTTATTTCGCCGCCATTTTTCTCCCCCCTGTCATTCCAGTTATTATCTCAGGTATTTCTATCAGGGGAATTTTAACTAAGACAATGTTGTTTTGTATTGAATTTTTAGTAACAATTAAAAATTGTTAGATCTGTTAGATCTTTAGCAGAACGTATAAGGTATGATATTTTACTACCATTTGGGAGCCTTCAGAAACTTCATATTTTTAAAAAAAAATCAAGAACAAAACATACATAAAACATGGCATAAAATCTGAAGGAACTTCAACTTCTTAGAAAAGTATCATTGGGAAATCTAATAAAAACTAAACTGCAGAGTTAAAAATATAAAAGGCCAAATTCTATTACCACTACATATATTTATGAAATCACCATTGCATGTGGAAAAATTATTTCTGCCAATATAGTAGTTTGTATAATTGCATTTCTATTTGACTATCTCACTAATATTATAAAATGAAAAGTAACTTTCTATAGCAATTTAAAATGAAATCTTTTGTAAGTGACTTTTAAAATATAATTTGTGTTATATAAGTTAGTGTTATGTTCATGGCACCAATTACTTAGAATTTATCTGAGATAAGTAAAACACTTCATAATCTAGTTTACTTATAAAATGCCGCACTCCTTTTCCCCCCAAAAAATTGTCTTCTAAGTTTTCTTTCAGTCATTCACACATATTTCAGAAGCAATTGGCTATAGCAAAAGTTTAGTCTTTGAAGAGTATCTATGTTTTTCTGTCTTCTAAGTGTCAAATGTGGGAACATAGAAAAAGCAAACATCTAGTATTGAACAATCTATCATTCATTGGAATGTGATAGGTAGAGTCAAACTTCTTCAGGCAGTAAATTCACATCCATTTTCTTGAAAAGCTTTTTGACATATTTTAGGAATTCCTTCTTTGATGTTAACTATTACCTCCTTCTTCTTGTCATTCTGCTTTCTCCAATTTCTCTTCTCAGGTCTAGAAGACAATGAGATTTCAATTACATTAAAATATTTTAAAAAACCAAACACATCTGATATATTAAATTAAAGTCAATGCCTTGATAATCTAGAAAATTCCAAATAAAAAGGTTACTTTATGAGGTTTCTTCTCATAAAACTTATTAAAACGTGTTGGAGGAAAACATAATTCTTTGTTCCGCACACAGAGAAACAGGTATAGGTGCTATTTGGAGATGCAAATAAACATGTCAATTAGTGCATTAGGTTTATGTGCAAATGTAGTCTCACTTAATAGCTCTGTATGGAAAAAAAATGTCTCTTTTTTTATAACGAAAGTTTTGGAAAATAACACCACTTGTCATTCATGAGCTCTGATGACAGAATGCTAATGGGTGAGTAGAGAATGTCCCACACTGCAAAAAAAGAAAGAAAAATAGGCGATGGAATAGAGGGACATGGTCCAAGCCTTGTCCCAGAGCAGACAGAAAGAATAGTTGAAGGTCATATGGGGAGTGTTTATTGGTGAGTGAAGGGACAGCTATACTCCGAGAGAAGGTAGAAAACTCCTGGATGGGGCTGTCCTGACCGGGCAGCCCCAACTGCTACTGGGTTTTCTCTCAGAGCCACCAGCTTGGACTTGGAAATCACAGCATCTTGAAGGCAAAAGTGGATGTTATCAGAAGCCTGAAAATATACAACTATGGCATTTAACAAACAGCTGTGAACCCCAGAACACCAGTCCCCAATTGGCACAAACACTCAGATTCAGAGGAACTCTACACTCCACCACAGGTTGGATTTCACCTGGCATAAGGAGAGAGAGCACTACATAATCAGACAACTAGAGACAAAGAAACAACCCACACATGGAAGAAAAGCAGGCATCACCAGAAAAGGAAATAAATGAAATGGAGGCAAACAACGTATCAGAGAAAGAATTCAGAGAAATGTCATAAGGTGGCTGAAAAGAATGGAAGACAAATTCAACAATATGAGTAATAGGAAATGAAGAAGAAAGAAGAATAAATGAAAAATGACATTGCTGTTGTAAAGAACTCAATAGAAAGAATGAATAAAAAGTAGACTAGAAGAAGCAGAGGCCTGCATTAGTGAGGTAGAAGACAAGGTAGAAAACAATACCCAAATAGATCAGCTTCTAGAAAAAATAAAAATAAAAAGGAGGAGAGGAACTTAAGAAAATTTTGGGACAACACAAAACAAAACAACATCTGCATAATACAGGTTCCAGAAGAAGAAAAAACTGGGCAAGGAATAGGAAACCTGTTTGAAAAAATAATGACAGAAAACTTCCCTGATATAGGGAAGAAAAAACCCACATAACTCTAAGAAGCTCAGAGTCCCAAGCAAAATGAACTCCAAATGACTGACGGCAAGGGACATTATAATTGGCGAACACCAATGACAAAGTAAGAATCTTAAAAGCGCCCAGAGAGAGATAGAAAGTTACCTACAAAGGAATCCTCATCAGACTAGTGACTTATTTCACAACAGAAACTCTTCAGCCCAGAAGGAAATGGAATGAAATGTACAAAGTCATGCAAAGGAAGAGTCTGAATCCAAGAATACTGTACCCAACAAAGCTATCAATCAAAATTGAAGGCAAAATCAGAAGCTTCAGAGACAAAAAGGACTAAGGGAATTTATTACCACCAACAATGCAAAAAAAAAAAAGGAAGTGAAGAAAGAACACAGGGGTAAAGAATAAAAATGGAGACAAATAAGTACCTATCAATAATAACTTTAAATGTAAATGGATTAAAGGCCCCAATCAAAAGATGTAGGGTAACAGATTAAATAAGAAAATATAACCTATATATCTGCTGTCTACAAGAAACCCACCTCAAAAAAAAAGATGCACATAGACTGAGGAAGAAGGGATGGAAAAAGGTTTTTCAGGCAAATGGAAATGAAAAAAAAAAGCTGGGGTGGCAATACTTATATCTGAAAAATTATATCTCAAAGTGAAGGATATAAAAAGAGATAAGGAAGGCCACTTCATAATACTAAAGGGAGCAATCCAACAAGAAGAAATAACTCTGGTAAACATATACACACCCAATGCAGGAGCACCCAAACACATAAAAAAACTCCTAGAAGATAGCAGGGGAGAGATTGATAGCAATACAATCATAGTGGAGACTTGAATATCCCACTATTACCATTGGACAAACCTCTAAACAAAATATCAGCAAAGAAACATCAATCCTAAATGATGCACTAGACCAGATGAAATTAATTGACATCTTCAGAACATTTAACCACAAAGCCACAGAATATACATTCTTCTCCAGTGCACATGGGTCATTTTCAAAGATAGACCGACCATATGTTGAGTCATAGGCAAAGTCTCCTCAAATTCAAGAAGATAGAAATCATATCAAGCAACTTCTTATATCACAATGGCATAAAACTAGAAATCAACTACAATAAAAACAATCCAAAGAAATCAAACACATGGAGACTAAACAGCATGCTATTGAACAATGACTGGATTACCAGAGAGTTCAAGGAAGAAATAAAAAACATCATGGCAACAAATAACAATAAAAACACAACAATCTAAAATCTATGGGACACAGCAAAAGCAGTCTTTTTTAAAATTTGTTATTAATGTGTTACCTGCATACATATCTTCCCATTTCCCCCGCCCTCCCAGGCATACCCTAACTCCCCAGTGTCTTGTGTTCATTGGTTATGCTTATTTGCATGCATACAAGTCCTTTGGTTGATCTCCTATCTACTCCACCTCTGCGAAAACAGTCTAGAGATGGAAGTTCATAGCTCAAAAAGCCTATGGCAAAAATAAATAAATAAAAGAAAAAGAAAAAGAAAAGAAAAAAGAAACAATGGTCATATATTACCTAACTCTATAACTCAAAGGGTTAGAAAGAGAACAAGAAGAAAAAAGCCCAGTGTAAGTAGAATGAAGGAAATAATAAAGATTAGAATGGAGATAAATGACATTAAAACCAAAAAAACAATGCAAAAGATCAACAAAACTAAAACCTGGTTCTTTGAAAGGATAAACAAGATTGATTAACCTTTAGTCAGGTTCACCAAGAAGCAAAGAGAGACAACTCCAATAAATAAAATCAGAAATGAAAGAGGTAAAATAACAACAGACCCCACCAAAATACAAAGGATTGTTAAAAAATACTATGAACAACTCTATTCCAACAAACTGGACAACCTGGAGGAAATGGGCATATTCTCAGAAAAATATATCCTTCCAAAACTCAATCAGGAAGAATCTAATCATCTCAATTGGCCAATAATATGGAAGAAATTGAAGCAGTCATCAAAAGGCTTCTGGCAAAAAAATGCCAGGACCAGATGGCTTCACAGTGAGTTTTACAAACATTCAAGGAAGAACTAAAACCAATTCTCAGACTATTCCAAAAATTCAAGAGGAAGAAACACTTCCAAGCTCCATCTATGAAACCAACATCACCCTAAAACCAATATGAGATAAAGACAACACAATGAAAGAGAATTTTAGGCCAATATCCATCATGATCATAGATGCCAAAATCCTCAACAAAATTCTAGCAAATCAGATCCAGCAGTACACTCGAAAGATCATACACCATGACCAACTAGGATATACCCCAGGGATGCAAGGATGGTACAATATCTGCAAATCAATAAACATGATACATCACATAAGCAAATTGAAAAATAAAAATCACATAGTCATTTCAATTGATGCAAAGAAAGCATTTGACAAAATCCAAGACCCTTTCTTGGCAAAAATTCTCAACACGGTGGAAATAGAAGGATCATATTTCAACATAATTAAACCTATATATAATAAATCCACAGCAAACATCATACTCAATGGGCTAAAACTAAAACCATTTCCCCTAAGTACAGGAACAAGACAGAGATGCCCACTCTCACCACTCCTGTTTGACATAGTACTGGAAGTATTACCCATTGCAATTAGACAAGAAGAAGAAATAAAAGGCATCCAAATTGGAAAAGAAGAAGTAAAGCTGTCCTTATTTGCAGTTGACATGATAATGTACATAAAAAACCCTAAAGACTCCATCATAAAACTAATAGACTTAACAAATGAATTCGGCAATGTAGCAAGATACAAAATTAATGCCAAGAAATCTATGGCATTTCTATACACTGATAATGAACTTACAAAAAGAGAAACTAAAAAGGCAATCCCATTTACCATTGCAGCAAAAATTAAGATACTTAGGAATAAACTTAACTAAGGAGGTAAAAACCTATACAAAGAACACCCCAGAACACTGAGAAAAGAAATAGAGGAAGACATAAACAGATGGAAGAGCATACTATCTCATGGATTGAGAGAATCAACATCATTAAAATGTCCATTCTAACCAAAGTAATCTATAGATTCAATGTACTCCCCATTAAAATATCAATGGCATATTTTACAGAATCAGAAAGATCTTTCCCAAAATTCATCTGGAATAAAAAAAGACACTGTATAGATACAGCAATCCTGAGAAAGAAGAATAAAATAGGTCGGATCTCAATACAAGATTTCAAGCTGTTTTACAAAGCCACTGTTCTCAAAGCAGCCTGGTACTTGCCCAAGAATAGACATATAGACCAATGGGAAAAGAATAGAGAATCTAGATATTGACCCAAACCACTATGCTCAATTAATATTTGACAAACAAGGCATGAACATACAATGGAGTCAAGATAGTCTGTTCAATAAATGGTGGACAGATATGTGCAAAAAAATGGAACTAGACCACCAACTTACACCAAATACAAAAATAAACTCAAAATGGATACAGGACTTAAAATAACACATGAAACCATAAAAATACTAGAGGAATCCTGAGGCAGCAAAATCTCAGACATATGCGGAAGAAACTTCTTCACTGATACTGCTCCTAGAGAAATGGATGCTAAAGAGAAAATAAACAAATGGGACTACATCAAAAATAAAAAGCTTTTTCACAGCAAAAGAAACCATCAACAAAACAAGAAAGCCCAGTGTATGGGAGAACATATTTGCAAATGTTATCACTGAAAAGGTTTAATCTCCAATATCTACAGTCAACTTATACAACTTAATAAAATGAAGATAAATGATCTAATAAAAAAAATGAGCAACTGACCTAAATAGAATCTTTTTGAAAGAAGACAGAAGGAAGGTCAAGAGTTACATGAAAACGTGCTCAATGTCAGTAATTATCTGAGAGATGCAAACAAAATGACAATGTGATACCATCTCACACCTTTCAGAATGGCAATCATCAACAAATCAACAAATGACAAGTGTTGGTGAGGATGTGGAGTTCAAAATCCCTTGTGAACTGCTGGTGGGAATGCAGACTGGTGCAGCCACTATAGAGAACAGTATGGCGTTTCTTCAAAAAACTAAAAATGGAACTACCGTTTTACCCAGTAATTCCACTCCTAAGCAAATATCCTAAGGAACTAGAAACACCAGTCAGAAAGGATATATGCACCCCTATGTTCATAGCAGCAAAATGTACAATAGTTAAGATTTCGAAATAGCCTAAGTGACCACCAGCAGATGACTGTATCAGAAAACCACTGTACATCTACACAATGGAATACTATGGTGCCATAAAAAAGAAGGAATTCTTACCATTTGAAGCAACCTGGATGGAACTGGAGAGTATTATGCAAACTGAAATAAGCCAGTCAATGAAAGAAAAATACATGATCTCACTCATTTATGGGTAATAAAGAACTTTATAATCTGATGAACAAAAAGATAGATACAGATGCCGTAAAGCTTCAAACAGACTGTCAAATTACAGAGGGAAGCTTAGGGAGAGGAGGGGTAGATAAGAGATCAACTGAAAGACTTGTATGCATGCATATAAGCATAACCAATGGACGCAAGAAACTGGGGGCTGAGGGCATGTATGGGAGTGAAGTGGGGGGTGGGAGACAATGGGAAGATATGTACACATGTAATACATTAATTTAAAAAAATGAATAAAAAACAAGAGACAATATCCACCACTGCATCTGCATCTGGATATTTTGGAGATGCCAAATTGCATTGCCCTGCATTCTGCCCTGTCAGTGAAGACTTTGAATTATTGAATGTGCCACCAGAGTCATATACTGCCTGAAGTTCAGCACTACAGAAAATCAGTTCTAATACATCCTATATGTGTAGTTGATGGAAAATAAAGACAAATAAAATGTTTTATTTTGGGGGAATTTAGTAAGGCAGGAAAGCAAAACCTTCTCAGATCTGATACCATGATTGAACCTCAAGAGAAATAACAAAATTAAGAAACCATTTGTCTTAAATAGTCTTGCTAAAGATTAATGTTGAGGTACTTGATTTTATTTCCTTTTTAAAATAGTTTTATTAATTTTAATCTAATGAAAGCGAGTGATAGGAAGGAGGCTAACTTTGTGAACTGTGATTTTTTAGCAGGTCAGGATGGTTATAAATATTTAGCGGAATGAATTTCCATGAAACAAGCAATAGATAAAACAACTGTTTATTTGGAAACATCTTTTGTACTGTGGAGGCTATTTGTGGTAATAGATTGGCAATCCAGAAATAGCACCTCTTATGAAAAATTCAGGTGCTGTCACAATGCAACCACTTGTTTGTGCACCTTTGATCTTTGTTTAGAACAAGATTTTACAAGGGTGTGCAAAGACTGTCCTTAGAGTGATAGGAAAAGACATACCATTATTTCCTCTAGAAATTATATTAGTTATAAATACTGAGTTTACTTGGAGCTTTATTGCTTTTGCAGCAAACAATTAGAAAGAACTACTTTTTTGATTTTTTTTCTTTATTGATTAAGGTATTACATATGTGTCCTTATTTCTCCATTGCCCCACACCACTCGACCATGCCCTCACCATCTTGTGTCTGTGTCCATTGGTTAGGCTTATAGGCATGCATACAGGTCCTTTGGTTGATCTCTTCCCTTTCCCCCCACCCTCCCCTACCTTCTCTCTGAGGTTTGAAGGTCTGAAATACTTTTTAAGTGTGATTCTTGAACATACAGATATTTTGAGAAAAGTAGATATAAAAGTATAGAACAATAGAATGTACTAGTAAAGTTAATGTATTCTAATTCTTCCCATTCAGGGAATTTTAGAAGCTGGCACACCTGCAAATAGTTACTTGGCCTGTACATAAAATAGGCAATTGATGTTTTAGCAAGATTTACTACTTAATGTGCAGAATGTTTTTTCATTGAAAAATATTACATAAGCATTTTTTTTACTGCATATTGGGAGAAATGAAGTTAATGTCAACTCCATAATTGACAGACCCCTCAAAAGTCTTACAACATAGCATTGAGGAAAGGGCATATTCACATGAATAAAACAGAGCAACTAAAATGTCATAAAACTATGGTAGCAGGCTGTGTAGGCCACATACATGAAAAATACAGATATTGTATATTAAATTAATTTTTTTTCAGGGCATATTTTTCTCATCTTTGCATAACTTTTTTTATTGAAACAATGATTATCTTCTTTCTTTATTTATACCAACCTTTGCTAACTTTTAATATTTTTTAACAAAAGGAAAGAGGACTTTTTGTTCTATGTTGATGGCTTGACTGCTGTACTCTTGTGGTCTAATTTACTGTTCATAGAATGAGAAGAGTTTAAAATGTGGTTATCATAAACAGCCTGTATAAATCTCTGCTGTTTAATATCTACAATAAATTATTTTTTGTTTTTTATTTCTAATACTGTTTCTTAATTCTCTTCATTTTACATATACGTCTTTGCTTATTTCTGTTGGCTTAGAATTAAGTCCGTGCTTCATAAAAAGGAAAATATTGGTTGAGAACAGAAAGCAAAGTTTAAAGTAGTTTTACATTTAATATTAATTATATACTACATTAAAGATAACAGGTCAGATTTTAAGAGCCTTTCACTCTATAGTAAAACTCTATATAAATACTGACTGGCTGTAACACTTATTTGCCATATTCTAGAGTCAAACAAACTATTTTTGAGAGACATAACTTTGTTTTTCTGGCATAACAGTCCATTTTGTTAGTCATAGAATTCCAGCTGCTTCTTAATGAGATACAAACATAATTTAGAGAAAAATAGACTAAGAAGCCAAGATTTCTTAGTAGCAAACGATGTACTAAGAGTTAGGGAGGGAAGAATATGAGCCACAAAAGGACTTTTTAGCAGGCTACCCTGTGGTATACTAATTGAAGGCAGACACAAATGTCTCTCAACATTACATTCAAAAGTTGCCAACTGGTAAATTAGCAACTTTATTATGGAAAGAAGAGAGAGCCTTAAACATTTTTGCAGCTCTGAATGAAAGTCATATTTAGTTTGATAGTTGTAGAATTTTAATTTTTTCTGGATAATTATTTTTTATGTAAGTTCTTTGAAATGTGATTACTGTCAAGAGTGCTTAAGCCCAATAGATAACTTAGAAATAGTGTAAATTTTCAAGTTTTAAATTGATCATTTTGATATTTTCTGGATTTTTTTTTTTTAGTATGGAATCACAGATTAGATTTAATGCTTAGTCAATACCAGATATATTTTAGGTGCATATATAATTTGCCAAATAGACAAGAAAACAGGATTCTAGTGGACAAATTGAAAGATCTCTACTTACCTGAAATACGCTAGAGTAATCTGTATATATAAAAACCTAGCGACCAGCAGAATGACTAGAATGACTAGAACTATCAATGGCTGTGATGCTCACTGTGGTAGCCAACTGGCCTGATCCAAGCTCTAATTGGCCCCAACACCCCAATTGAGGGCCAGGCTGGCTGGCTAACTGCCTGTAGCCCTTCCTCCCAGCCCAGCTCCATGGGACCTCACTTGTGTATGAATTCATGCACTGGGGTTCTAGTCTATCTATAATTTTATCGAGGAAAGACTTTTCATGATAATCACCTAAAGGATAAGTTCTATGAATGACAGGACTTGGAGGAATTCACTGAGCATGAGCATTTGCTGTATAATTAGTAGATTAGTCCTAAACAGATCCAGTGAGATGTTATAATACCTAGTTGCAGGGAAATTTCTGCCTTTAAGATTTTGATGATGTTCAATGCAATTATGATAAGAAACAATTTCAGATTTTAGTTGAAATGAAAAGCTATATACACAATGGAATGAAATCACATAATTCATTTTTATTATCAAAATATTTTAAATGAATTAAATAATAGCATCTAATACTGGTTTTCTCAGGAGACTGCATTCACTGTAAAAAATTATGAGTGAGTTGCCAATTAGAGTTTATCTAAATTATTAAAATAAGAAAAATTTTCACACATTTAGCAAAAATGAATATAAGTGAAAACAATTTTCATCATATTTGTCATATATAAAATCTATGATTTATTTTATTTGTCAGTATCAACTTAAATTGATTGAACTCAAAATGCTTTGTTACTATAATCATTCCTAAATATCCCCTCACATTAAGTAGCATTTTTATGTAAGTTTTTGTGAGTTCCTTAATTTTTCTACATCTCATGTGTGTGTGGAGGGGGAGGGGGGCAAAAGAGCCACAGTTCTGACATGGAACATCATCCAATTTACCTTTATGCAGATATGGAGAATTTTACTTAAAATTTCCCAAACAAATGCTTGTTTTCCCTTCAGGATCTCTAAGATGAAAATTTGATGATCTTTCTCAACAGTAATTTCACTATTTGATCACCCATTTAAAAAGTACATATTTTTTCATCAAATATTAAAAATCTATATTATAGGTTAAACTGTTTTCCCTGAACTCTGAGCTTTGTGGCTTTAGATAATAGCAGCAGACATCCCTTGAAATTACTCTCTAAGTGCTTGCAGATACTTCTGCCTCCTTCAGGGGAGATGCTTGTCATGCTGACTATTTCTTATGAAATAGCTCCATGTTGTTTCAATTCATTTTAAATAATTTTTTTCAAATGGTATCAATGGTTCTGAAAAAAAACTTCTGTAATATAACAAGTGCTTTTCCTCAAGAAAGCTATACTACATGTAAGCGAAGGATGTGTTTGTCCAGAAGGTTAGGTATAAAAAATCACAGGTAATTTTAATTCCTCATTCTGTAACCTCACTTAGAGACATTATTTTGGTTAATAAGGTAGCTCATTAAAATTGTTATACAGATTGCTTAAACTTTTCAGAAATTAGTCAATTCATTATAAGAGAGACATAAATTTCCTGAGGTCTACGTTCTTCTTATGATATTGACACTTCCGTGACTCTGAGTAAATGTTGAGCTTTCTGAACCTAAGTAAATTGTTTTATATTTAGTTTCCATATCATTAATGAAATGTTAATTCTGACACAGTGTGTGTCTGCATGTATCCTTGAGAGTAGTTTTGCATGTACATAAATAGAAATAAATTTTGGGTTATAAAATTAATCTTTAATTTTTGAAGTTCTAAACAAAAGACTGGTTCTTAAGCCTTTAAGCGTAAACAAAACTTTATTATCCTATAAGTAAAATGCAAAACAGCCTAGTAATTATTGACAAAAGTTTAATGTTATTTACAATACCATTTTACAGTTCCAAAATGATTTCATTGAAATCAATGTGCCCTGTACACTTACATATATCATCATCATATCGTCATTACTAGAGGAAAAGCATATTGCAGAGTGGAGAAATTTTTAGTTATCTCCTCCTGAATAATATTGAGGTTTCATACGAAAACAAAAACTTTTGATGAGGCTCAGACATTCTAGTAAAAAATACAATTGCCAGTTATTTCTTACTAAGCTCTTTAATATGATTAATAAGCCCTAAAAGCTATATATCACTTTGTTGTAATCACAATGTTTAAATATACAGAAAATACAAAAAAAAATCAAGCAGTGAATAATAGAAAAGGTAAAGTTAAATCTTACTTTCTTTTTAAATAGCACTCTCAAATCTGCCCAATCTGTTATTGTCAAACCTAGACTCCTTGTTCATATAGACTAAAATTTAGACTCTCTGCCCACCTGTTATTCAAAATTATTTTCAGTAAAGGTAGCTACATGCTTCATTAATATTGTCTCACTTCCATTCCTTCTTTTCCATACAGTGATTGTCACAATATATCTTGTGATCTCCTAACATTTTGGCTTTGTTCATGGTCTTTTATTTCAAAGTTTTCCATAGCATCCACCTCTCACTTTCTTATCGATCTGCCAGTTATTCAAAACTCAGCCATAAATTTCTTTCTCTAAGATGCCTGTCTAGTTTTCCCTAGTCAATAATAAGTTCTCCTTTCAAAAAATTCTGTTAGTACAATACTCTTTTTATTTGAATTCTACTTTAAGGGTTTGTGTATTTCTTCTTTAATTTAAACTCTCTAAAAAACCAGATCATGATTCATCATTTATTCTTTCCACATTTTTGTATATGTTATTTTACATAATATAAGGATAGTCAGTTTTTAAGTGAGTTAAATATTAATGCTGAAAATATTAAATGTTCTTTTATGTCATCCAGATGACCTTGGAAGTTATCTAAATTAATACAAGATAAAATGCAATTGACTGTCCCTCTGCTATGCCCACCCAGCCAATCAGGAACAAGCCTGCAAGTTAACCTAACAAAGATGGTGGCAGCCATGGAGCTGGAGCAAGCAGGAGGCTTGGGTTGCCCCTGACAATGGAGGAAGCCAAGCTTTTCACCCGCCTTGGCAGCCACTCAAGGAGTGGCTGGGGGCCTGGGTCACTGGGGGGTGTGGACAGCCAGAAAATGGCTCTCAACCCCTCATTCAGCTAGCCATGCCCCCATGGAGTAAGAATCCCCACTGGGGAGTCTGGACAGCCTGCAAAGAGCTATCAGTCCCTCACCCAGGCAGGCCGGGCACCCCAGCAGGGACTCCCATTATGAAGGGGTGTGGCCAGCCTGCAAACATCCCTCAGGCCTTTACCCAGGCTGGCCACACCCCCATGGAGTAAAATCCCCACTGGGGAGCCTGGCCAGCCTGCAAACAGCCATTAGCCCCTTACCCAGGCTGGTCAACCAACCCAGGAGGAACCCCCACCCCAAAAGGAGTTGGCCAGCTTGAAAACAGCTCACAGCCCCTAACCCAGGATGGCCATGACCCCCCCCCCCAGGGGAAACCCTCACCCCATGAGGACATGGCTGGCCTGCAAACCACCACAGGTCTCTGATCCAGGCTGCCCCACACCCTAAAGGAACCCCTACCATGATCTGGGACACCCTACCATGCAGCTGGTCGTCATCCATGCACCAGGCCTCTATTTATACCATAAAAGATTAATATGCTAATTAGATTGGGAGACTTCCAGGAGACCTTTCAGACATTCTTCTGGACAAAGCCATAGTGGCGGGGCCAAGGTAGAGGCAGTTAGAGGCCAACAGGGGGGGACCGTTGGAGGTGATCCGGCTGGAGGGTGGACAGTTGGGGGTGAGCAGACCAGCAAGGGGGCCAGTTCGGCGAGATCAGACTATCAGTGGGGGTTGGGGCTGACTTGGACAGTGGATGGGGGTAGTTTGGAGTGAGTAGGCCAGCAGAGAGAAAGTTGAGGGCAAGCAGGCCAATGAGGAGGGAAGGTGGGAGTGAGCAGGCCAGAATGGGGGGGGGGGGGCAATTGGAGGCAAGCATACTGGCATGGGGGCCAGTTGGGGGTGATCAGGCTGGTGGGGGAGTAACAGGGGACAGTTGAGGGTGAGCAGGCCAGCAGGCAGAGTGGTTAGGAGCAATCAGACAGGCAGACAGGTGAGTGGTTAGGAGCCAGCAGTCCCGGATTGAGAGTGGGATGTCCAACTGCCTGTTTAGGCCCATTCCCTATAAACTGGCAGTAGGACATACTTTGAGGGGTCCCAGATTGGAGAGGATGTGGGCTGGACTGAGAGACCACCGCCCGCAGCCCCACCCCACCCCCTGCACCCTGCACTAATTTCATGCACTGGGCCACTGGTAAACAAATAATCATCCAGAGCAATAAAATATACTTAAAATTCAATGATTTAATATTATAAAATTTATAAAATCAGTGTGGTTCTAGACCTAAGAAAAGAATAAATATTTCAACAAATGCAAATGTCTACACTGTTAGGTAGAAATACATTTACTAGTACATATTTTAAGAGTGAAAGAAATAAAATCATGAAAAATATTTAAGAGGGTGTCTGATGTTATGTGCCACCTCCTCTTGGCTCTCTTGCTCTGGGCTGGGGACCCAGACTTGGAGTTGAATGCCTCCCCTGTGCTCCTCAGGGGAGAATTTTGCATTTGAGATATCTTTCTGGAATCTTAGTCATTCCACCTGGGGGCAGGGCTAGCTCTCTTAGCATCTTCACCCTTCCTACCAGTCCATATTTCTTCCATTGATTTTTCTAAAGAGAATGGAAGGAGAGACAGAGAAACATCAATATGAGAGATACATATTGATCAGTTGTCTCCTGCAGGCACCCTGACCAGGGGCTGAGGATCAAGCCTGAAACTAAATATGTGCCCTTGACAGAAATTGAATCCTTCAGTCCTTGGGCTGACATTCTAACCACTGGCTAGGGCAAAATCAACGCATTCTAATTATAACATTTAATAATTGTTAATAACTTAATAGAGTTATACAACAACCAGTATATTCTGGCTTTAGAACACTTCTATTAACCCTCAATTTATCTCATGCCAGTTTGCAGTTAACTCTGCTCCCATGCTAAGTCTGGAGAACTCCTAATCTGCTTTCTTTCTCTAGATTTGCCTTTTTTGGGAATGTTATAAAGCTGTAACTGTAAAATATGCAATTATCTGAATTTGAATTCTTTCATTCAGTATAGTATATTTGAGGTTCATGCATATGGTACCATGGTTGATAGCCTGCTCCCTTTTGCCTTAGATTGCATCCTAGAATTCCAATGCACTATCCATTGCACCACAGAGCCAAGCATTAGGGTGCATTCTAAATCAACTAAAGGTAATCATTGCCACAGAAGGATATTTTTGTCACCTTTCTCTCAAATATTACAATTGTATCACATGAGGACTTATTTTCATAAATATGAACTGTATTAGAGAATACCATTGGAAGTATTTTAAGGAGATTTTTAAATATAACCAAGTCATGTGTAATAATTTGTAAGCAACAAATATTTTGGCACAATATTTTGCTATAAACAAAGGGATTTATATAAACATTTAAGACATTATATTAATTCCTAGAAGCTGACTATATGGAAAAACAGACATTAGTTTTTTGCATACAATGTCATATCCATTCATCCCTTCCAATTTAACAAAACACTATATTTGTATATTAAACCAAATATAGTTCACAGGCTAAACCTGGTCTGTGGCCTATTTTTGTTTTGACCTGTGAGCTAAGAATTATCTTTACATTTCAATAATTAATTTTAATATGTTTATTTATTTTAGGTAGAGAGGTGGGGAGAAGGATAGAGAGAAATATCAATGAGAGAGTAATATCATCAATTGACTGCATCCTGCATACCCCATACTGGGGTTTGAGCCTGCAACCCAGGCCTGTGGCCTGACTGGGAATGGAACCAGTGACCTTTGGTTTCATGGGTTGATGCTCAACCACTGAGAACACCGGCAGGGCAATAATTATTTTTAAAAATAAAGAATGTGCTTGCGAAGGCTAAAATATTTATTAAATGGTCCTTTACAAAAGAAATGTTCTATTCCCAGGCTTAAACAACAATCGTTATTACCTCTGAAATTCTGTGAGTTGACTCAGTTCAGATGGGTGGTTCTTACTTTGAAGCTTTCATGTGGTGTCAGTCAGCTCTTGACTTGGGTGCAACTAGTCTTTATTCACATGGAAGGCGATGTTTTCTATTACCTAGGAACTCAACTGGGATTGTTTCTCAGAAACCTACTCTTGGTCTTTCTATGTGGCTTGCACATCAGATTCTCATAGCATGGCATCAGGAACATTTCAATGGTAAAACTTCTAAGAGATCTATGCAGAAGATGCAAAGCTGTTTCTTTTTTAAGTCATAAAGTAGTTTTTACAACAATCTATTAAATATACAACATGAACTGAGATTCAGTGTGGGAGGGTTCCAAAACACTGGGGAATTGAATACTGGGAGGTGTGTTTCACTAGTGGGAATCGAGGGAATTCTTTTGAGACTAACTTTCACCTCTCCTATGGATCCCAATGATTCTTTTCCTTCCCAAACAAACTATACTCAGCCTCCCTCAAGACTTCCAAAGTTTTATCTCATTTTGTTATCAGAATAAGGTTTAGAGTCTAAAACTTTATTATCTAAATCAGGTCTGGGTGGGAATGGGATTCCTGAAATATGATGCTTCTTAATAAGAAGACCTGACAATTAAAGAGACAATTTACCTTCGTCCCACACACTCAGGATGGGGATGAAGGTTGACATGACATGATTAATGCCATAGGTATATCCATCTAAAATGTGAAAGAAGGCATATAAAAGTCATTGTTCTCTAGCAATCTGAAATCCAGCTTGTCTCAGGGGAATTCACCCTACTTTGGATATAATAAACATATGCTTGATTAAGGCCCAGCTGTGCCTCCTGGGATATTTTCTTTTCTTTTTTTTTTTTTTTTTACTTTTGAGTTGGCTCTATCTGGACCCTTTGCCCCAAATTGAGTCACACTTTCTTTTCCTCAAGAAATGCCCCATGATACCAGCTGAGTACATTTTAGAGCCTGCATCCTGCTCAGAGAATTTGAAGGGCCTGAGACATTTTTTCATCTTACTGTCCCTTTCAGTAGAAGTTGGTAAATTAACTTAAAATTTATATATCAAGTCTTCTCCATTACAGTAGGCCCATGTCCACATTTTTTTCTGAGACAGGCCCTTCTCTAACTGGGATCACTGTCATGATTTTTAAGAATCCTTGGCTAGTAACAAGGATCTAAAAGGCAAGTCCCTCAGATTCATAGCAAACCTTTTCTTCAGGCAAGAAAATCTAAGAAGCATACCCTTAAGATATTGGAAAACATTTTATGTAGCTGAGAGCATCTAGAAAGCTTGCCCTTATTATTCTTAGAAGTCATTTCTTTTTCTAGCTGAGAAAGTCTGTAAGGAATTGCCTTAAATCTTACTGAAGCCTTAACAAAGGATCTTACAGATACTCTTTCAATCCAATATTTATCCTAAAGTCACATTTCACACACACAAAAAGCCCTGAATTTGATCTTTTCCCAAATGCTATTTCTTACTTTGAGAAACTTCTGATGTCTGGAAAGAATAGGCATGAAAAACAATTTTGTGTTTTGGGGAGCACATCCTTATTCTTTATATTTTCTTTAAATCCTGACCAAAAAAAAAAAAAATTAACAGTATTTGCCCTAGCCAGTTTGGCTCAGTGGATAGACAGTTGCCCTGTCAAGGGCACATGCCTGAGTTGCAGGCTTGATCCCCAGTGTGGGGGCGTGCAGGAGGCAGCCAGTCAGTGATTCTCATCATTGATGTTTCTATTTTTCTCTCCCTCTTCCTTCCTCTCTGAAATCAATAAAAATATACTTAAAAAAATTTTAACAGTATCTTATGTTGCTCTGCTTTCTCCTAATATAGTTTTTCATATACAGCTAAAATGAAATAAATCAGTTGGTACTTTTGATGGTCTGCCAGAAAAAAAAAATCTCTTGAGCTATATCCAATATCTCATTAGGTAAATTAATTTTTTTCTTTATTGATTAAGGTACTACAGATGTGTCCTTATCCTCCCATGGCCCCCACACTCATCCATTCATGCCCTCACCACCTTGGGGTCTGAGTCCATTGGTTAGGCTTATATGCTTCATATAAGTCCTTTTGTTGATCCTTTCCCTTTAGCCCCACCTTCCCTCTGAGTTTTGACAGTCTGTTGGATATTTCTCTGTTTCTGGATCTGTTTTTGTTCATTAGTTTATGTTGTTCATTCTATTCCATAAATGAGTGAGACCATGTGATATTTATCTTTTTCTGACTGGCTTATTTTGCTTAGCATAATGCTCTCTAGTTTCATCCATGCTTAGCAAATTGTAAGAGTCCCTTCCACAGAGTAGTATTCCATTGGGTAGATGTACCATTGGTTTTTAATCCACTCATTAGCTGATAGGCACTTAGTTTGTTTCCAAATCTTAGTTATTGTGAATTGTGCTGCTATGAATATGGGGGTGCATATATCCTTTCAGACTGGTGTTTCTAGTTTCTTGGGATATATTCACTGGGTCAAATGGGAGTTCCATTTTTTGTTTTTTGAGGAAACTCCATACTGTTCTCCACAATGGCTGCACCAGTCTGTATTCCCACCCAGCAGTGCACGAGGATATTGTTTTGTTTTTTTCTTCACATCTTCACTAGCACTTGTCTTTGTTGATTTGTTGATGATAGACATTCTGACAAGTGTGAGATGGTACAGAATTGCCGTTTTGATTTGCATCTGTCAGATGATTAGTGACTTTGAGCATGTTTTCAAATGTCTCTTGTTCTTCTTATGTCCTCCTTCGAAAAGTATCTATTTAGGTCCTTTGCCCATTTTATAAATGGGTTGTTTATCTTCCTTTTGTTAAGTTGTATGAGTTCCCTGTAAACGTTGGAGATTAAACACTTATGGGTGATAACATAGGCAAGTATGTTCTCCCATGCAGTGGGCTTTCTTGTTGTTTTGTTGATGGTTTCTTTTGCTGTGAAAAAGCTTTTTATTTTGATGTAGTCTCATTTGTTTATTTTCTCTTTAGCATCCATTGTTCTAGGAGCAGTATCAGTGAAGAAGTTACTTTGGCATATGTCTGAGATTGTGCTACCTGTGGTTTAGTCTAATATTTTTATAGTTTACCATCTTATGTCTAATTCCTTTATTTATTTTGAGTTTATTTTTGTGTATGGTATATGCTGGTGGTCTAGTTTTATTATTTTGCATGTATCTGTCCAATTTTCCAACACCATTTATTGAAGAGACTGTCTTGACTCCATTGTAGGGTAAATTTTTTGATAGCACAAAGAGTAATGCACCATATGAAAAATGGTCAGAGCAGTCCACCCAGAGGGCAGGCAATGAGAAAGAGAACTCTCTGTGGTGAATTTAAATATAATACTGAAACTAAGTAAAAGTCATTCTTCTCTATCAATCATCATTGAGCAGCAACTCTAAACAATGTCAACTGAGAAAATGCTCCTGTCTTCTGGGGTAGTTACTCTAGCCTGTGACTATGTTGGGATATCACTGCCATGACTGCAAGAATTTTGCAGATGTAATTATGGTCTAATGTGTCAAATGAAGCAAAAAAGTAATATATGGCCGAAACCAGTTTGGCTCAGTGGATAGAGCATCTGCCTGCGGACTGAAAGGTCCCAGGTTCGATTCTGGTCAAGGGCATGTACATTGGTTGCAGGCCATCCCCAGTAGGGGGCATGCAAGAGGCGGCTGATCGATGTCTCTCTCATCAATGTTTCTAACTTTCTATCCCTCTCCCTTCCTCTCTGTGAACAATCAATAAAATATATTTTTTAAAAAAGTAATATACATACTCAGAGGGCCTGATCTAATCAGATGAACTTCTAAATAGGGGTTTAGTGTTAGAAATAGCCAGAGATGCAGTCCTTTTCTCCTTGAAGAAACACATTCATGTTGTGAACTGCCTATGAGGTCTGTGTATCATTTTAGCTTGGTGTGAACCCGAACTGAGAGCCAGATATACAGATAATAATTAACTATTATAAATATGTAGGATAATAAATAGGTTCTGTTTTAAGTTAGTAAATTTGTGGTAATTTGTTACACATCAATAGCAAATTAATGTTTGGTTTGTATTTTGTTATATTTCCTATGGGATAATGGTTAGGGAATTTTGAATAATGATAAGGTTTAAAAATCATTGCCTTATAACATAAATAGTTACCTGTGATTTAAGTGCTAAATGTTTCTAAAGTAGAACAAAATTGTTCTTGGAGATAAATACATCATTCTTTGGAATTGCAGATGATAAATAAATTACTTAACCCTAAAGATTGTGAAGCAAGCTGCATCATATTTATATTTGAAGTAGGCCTCGAAGGATGAGTAACAGCTGGCCAGGCTGACAAAAGAGGAAAGGGCATTCTAAAATGAACAACATGAGTTTATTAGATGAGTAAATATTAGATGCTTGGGATTATGAAAAAAAGATTGAACATGAAGGTGATATTAATGCACACTTAAGTTTATTGACAAGAGTCTAATTTTAGAGAATATAATTTGTGTGAGTTTATGGACAAAAATAATTTCTTCTATAATGTGGATACCTTTTAGAAGAAAAGCACTGGGAAAGATTAAATTGGTTAATATCATCAAAAGTATCAAAATGGGACAGGTCAGAGAATTTAGAACTAGATGTAATAAACATTTATTCAGCTATAATAGTCTTCATGCAATGATATTTATATTTAATTTTAAAGAGATGCATACTTTATGCAGATATATATGCTATCCCAATAAAAATGTTATGAGAAATTATGAGATTTAGAACATATGAAGTAATGTTTTACATTTAAAATGTTGCCATCAGCCCTGGCCAGTATAGCTTAGAAGGTTGGAGCATCATCTTATGTACTGCAGAGTCATGGGTTTGATTCCTGGTCAAGGGCACAATTCAGGTTGCAGGTTTGATCTCTAGTTAGAGCTTGTACAGGAGGCAACTGATATATGTTTATCACATCAATGTTTCTCTTTCTCTCTTTCCCTCTTCTTTCCTCTCTCTCTCAAAAAAAAAAAATCAATAGAAGCATATCCTTGGGTGAAGATTTAAAAAATAAAGTCTTGCCTGGCTGGCATGGCTCAGTGGTTTATTAACATCAAATGAACCAGGAAATCATGGTTCGATTCCTGGTCAGGACACATGCCCTGGTGATGGGCTTGATCCCCAGTCAGGGGGGGATGGGTATGGGAGGCAGCCAATCAATGATTCTATCTCATCATTGATGTATCTCTCTCTTCCTCTTTCTTCCTTTCTGAAATCAATAAAGAAATATATTTAAAAAAATAAATTGTTGTCATCAATATTAAGCTATATACACTGTATTTAAACATATCATTAAACATATCATAACCCATAATAAAATTATTTGAACACCTCTTATGTCAACTATAAATGAATGTATTATTTCAGATTAAATGCACACTTAAGTTTAAAAAGCTATTTCAGATTAAATATGATGTTTAAAACACTTCTACTTATTATTTCATTGTGTATAATTTTTATGTGAGATCAGTAGAAAAAAAAACTGCAAAAAAATTGAAAATTTTTACAAAAAACAGTGACAAAAATTCTGGATATATAGCAATACTGAGATACTAAGCCCAAAGTAACAAATTCTTGTGTTTTCTCCCTCTAATTAACAATGCTGCAGAGATGAGTCTAGGCACTTGTATAACCAGTGTAAGAAAAGCTTGAGTTAGCAATCATTAAGTCTGAAGATTAAGATCTTATAGAGGAGGTTCTTAGAGAGGTTTATAGAACAAAGCTCATATTTTTTTGTCTTTTTATTCCCTTCTGTCAATTTTAAATTTTACTGTTTTACTCCTTGACTATTATGGCTTCTTCTTCTTCTTTTTATGGGAAAACTGAGGTTCAGAGAACCTCACATAATCTCATATTTGGCATGGAATACAGAGAGCATTTAGCACACTCCCCTTTTGGTTTATGTCTCCAAGTCACAAGAACCCTGATGTGACATCCTGTGATTATTAACGATGTTGTTACCTCATGAGACAGCCTGTCAAATATTTAAGGATAGCTCTCATCATTGAAGCCCACTATCCACTAGGCTAATACTTTGAATTGGTTAAAGATTGAATGGAAATTAAAGTTCAAGTCTCATTCTTCCCATACTTTTTCACTTCCCCAGGCTATCTAAGGGGGAATTCAGGAGGCCTAAGTAAAAACAAAGGGGCAGGTCATTGTTGCCTTCCATGTAAATCTACGTTTACTATTATATATTCAAAAAATGCTATACAAATATTTATTGGCAGAAATTGCAATAGAAATTATATGTGGTATTAGAAGTTATTTTAGTATATATGATTGCCAAAAGATTGGACTAAAGAAACTTACAACTTACAGAGAGCATCAAACCTAGTATGTCCTATTACTTTTTGGAGTAATAGGACATACTTATTCTAGGAAGGAATGAAGAAATTTATTGCATTTAAACCTGCTTTCTATTTGACCAACTATAACAGTCATGTATATATTGATTGGCTCATGTATTTTTTCACTTTACTAAAATGGTTGGTTATAAAATTATTTTAAAGATACTAGATAGGAAAATATCCTAACTATGCTTTTCTGAACTGTCCAGGGAATAAAATAACATTTGAAAAGGCATTTTTAGCCAGAATATTATGATAATTTTAGCAGTTGACAGATATGATTTACTTCTTGCTTGTCGTGGTGATTTTATTTTATTTTATTATTTATTTATTTATTGTCATAGTGGTTTTATTTGCTTGTTTGTTTATTTATTTATTTATTTGTCATAGTGATTTTAAATGGAGAAAGATGTGTTATTGGAGAAGAGTAGGTCTGCCAAATAATTAGTCCATTAGGTGCTCCATCAGCTTTGCTAATTTCCTGCAAATAATATAAGTCAGTATATTCAAATTTATTTGGCATACACAAATAAAGCTGCCTTTCACATTTGAACTGGTATAGATAAAACCTATGTTATGATGTCCTATGGAATGATTGTTTATATTTTTCAAAATTTATATGTTGAAACTTTAATACCAATAAGATAATATTAGGAGAAAGTAATAGGTTGGAGGGCAGAGCCTTCAAGGATGGGATTAGTTTACCAATTCTGCTATGTGGAGATACAATGAGAAGTCTACAACCTGGAAGAGTCCACACCAGACCATAATCTTAGATACTACCAGCCTCCAGACTGTAAGAAGTAAATTCCTATTGCTTATCGGATACCGGTATGTTATACCTATTTACTGAAATACTTCTACAGTCTTAGGTTACAATGCAAGCATTTCTTTCTCAATATTGCTTTTTCTATCTCCATGTTGAAGCAATCATCCCACAACAGTCTTTTAGGATCCTGACCTTGTTTTTAGCACTTCCTCCAGTTAGAACTACACAGTTTTACCAGTGATTATTAAATATCTGCTTACTCAGCATCAGAAAAGACATTCTATTTTATAGTTATATAATTAATGTTAAAGAAATAATTTGTGATGTGATTTAATGAATGCTTCTTTGTATTGGTTTTCAGCTGCTTCCAGAAGAGTTCATAACTCTAAATTCAATTCCACTTTTATAATTCTGCTTTTGACCTTTTGCTCCTGGTATTTGCTTCTGTTCACTCTGGTTCTGGATGCTGAAAAACAATGCCACTCTATTCTGATAACTTGTAGACTAGATAGTTCACCCAATCTACCACAATTCAGAATTTGAAAAAAATCTTGTTGCTACTGAGAGCTGCCATTCTCTTTTTCCTCATGAAAATCTTGAATATTGCCTTTTATTTAATTTCCTGTTATTTGTTAATGCCTTATCTTCCAGAAACTTCTAGCTTCTAACACTACATGTGTTCTTATGGACACTATAAAATATCTGAATAATACTTCAGTTTTAAAATCTAGGACATTTGTATAATGAAATTTTTTAATGTATTGGTACCTTCTTGTCTACCTTCTTCCTCTTGTCCTTTATTTTATAACTGTTCTTTGAGAGTCAGTCTTTGGTCATTTGAATTTCTGTATTTTTCTTATCCCTCTGATAACTCATCTATAGATATGGATTTGTTTTTAGCAGATTTATTAAGGTACTAGAGGAAATTTGAAAATTTTCTTCTGAAAATTGAAATTTGGGGTGGAGGGGCTACCCTCAGCCCAGCTGGCACCCTCTCTAATCCAGTACCCCTCAGGGGATGTCCAAATGCCAGTTTAGGGGATCGGGCCTAAACCAGCAGTCTGACATCCCTCTCACAATCTGGAACCACTGGCTCCTAACTGCTCACTTGCCTACCTGCCTAGTCACCCCTAACTGTCCTCCTAATGGCCTGGTCACCCCCAACTGCTCCCTCTGCTGGCCTGTTAACCCCAACTGTGCCCCCCCAACCAGCCTGGTTGCCCCTTTCTGCCCCCTCCCCCCCACCGACCAGCCTGGGTCTCCCCACGTAGTCTGCTATTAAGTCATTTGGTAGCTCCTCACTATGCAAACACCCCCCCCCACCAGATTTCAGAAAAGAAGGGTGAGGGAGAGAGAGAGAGAGAAGCATCAGTGATGAGAGAGAATCATTGATTGTCTGCATCCTGCATGCCATCAATAGGAATCAAGCCCACAACCCAGGCATGTGCCCTGACTTGGAATCGAACTGTGACCTCCTGGTTCATAAGTCAATGCTCAACCACTGAGCCATGATTGTCAGGCTCTTTATGTATTTTTATAAACTATTTTCCATTTTATCTTGATGTTAACATCTGATCCAATAATGATCATGCCCTTAGTTCCCCCAAACATAACTTTTTCTTTCTTACCTTTACACACCTTCTTTACATAGGAATGCCTTTATTGTTTTTTTTAATTAATATATAATTAACATAAAACATTATGTTAGTTTGAGTATTCCATCTAATGATTTGATATGTGTATGTCTTGTGAAATAATTACCACAAAAAGTCTACTTAACATTTGTCACCATCCATTTTTACAATTATTTTCCTCGTTGTGAGAGATTTTAAGATCTATTCTCTTAGCAACTTTCAAATATACAATATAGTATTATTAACTATAGTCTCCATGCTGTACATTATGTCCCCATATTATTTATTTTATAACTGAAAGTTTGTAGCTTTGACCTCCTTCACTCTTTTTTCCTCTGGCAATCGCTTCCTCATCTCAGGAATATTTTTCCCATTGCTTATGTAGCTTTTCCTAACCCTGGAAGGCCACAATAATCTCATCTTCTTTGAACTCTGCCTTTTTGGTATTGACTTCCTTTCCTAATAAGTTTATAACATTCTCAATAGTTTTTATACCTCTTTGTCCCCACAGTGTCTAGCATATCATAAACATAGAATGTAATCAATGCATATTCTTGAATGGATAAACAGAAATTTGCTCTAATCTAAAAAAAACAACAAACAGATACCATTATGATAAACTCTTAGAGGATTGATTTGAACAATTTTAGTAAAAATTCTATAACAAGAACTTAATTTTAAAACAGGAGATAGAAAAACACCTAAAAGAACAATGAAAGAGTTTATCAGTTAATTAAATTCTGAAATTAACAATTTTTATATGCATGCAATGTTACTGTTTCTAATTTAAGGTTAAGATGAATTCCAATGTTGCATTCAAATAGAGCATTGGAGAATGAGTAAGTAGCTCAAGGTCAGAAACAGGTTAATCATGCTGTTTGCTTCCTAGTGAGATTTTATCATGGAAGTTACAGGTGTAGATGAAAGGTCACTGAAACACCTCACAATTTGCATTGTTAAGGCTTACAGGAATATGATTCTACATCATGATGCTATCTGCTAGACTGATTAAGTTTTTAAAAGTAGTGGGATTTTATGACCTTGGAAAATGATATTTCTTCCCTGAACCACCTCCTGAAATATAGAAGAATAACATAATAATGCCAGATATTGAAAATCCTTGTGTAATATTGACAGGTTGAAAACTATATGTAAGTGACAGACCTATGAATATATATATATATATATATATATATATATATATATATGATTTCCATTTACTGAATACTCTATAAGTCAAATTAATTTGCAACCAATTTAGTAGTTTTGTCTTCACTAAGGTAATATCATTGAACTTTTGCGTGTGTGTGTGTGTATGTGTGTGTGTGTGTGTCTTTGGCAATAATGATGAGAGCTGTGGTCTCTGCTCACTGCTTATTTAGATAAATAAAAATATTTTATATAAATAGAAATATGGCTACTATCCTTTAAGAACCTGAGCTCTTCTCTTAACTTAGTTTTAAATCCAAGATTCTGTTTCTTTTTAAAACCAAATATTCTGAAAACACTGATATGTCAACTGTTGGATTTTTAAAGTCTGTTTTTTTTTAAATTTTATATTGAATCCATACACAGGGTATTCTAAATCATCACCACATTATTATTTACTTAAAAAAGCAAATAATGATCATGTTATCCTCCCACACTTTGATTTTTACCATAGGAGTGAATCTATGAAGAAAGCCATCTCAAGTGTCTATGCACACAAATTTTAAAATTTATCAGAGTTGAGGGACAAAGAACATTGGGTTTTCTTCTTGTAAATATAGGCAAAAGACTGCTAACTTGAGTTGAGATGAAAAGAATCCTAGATTTTTAATCTAACTTTTGAAACATAAATGCCTCTTTCCAAGAGTCATAAACCATGATGTTTCCTACTTTTATGATTTGGAGATTAAACCCAAGTTCTAGATTCATACCTTTTGAAAGGTGAATACCTAGAGAAAGAGTGGTCCTGTCTTCCTGGAATCTTGGGGCTTAACCTAGGGATCTAGTCCAGAGCATTTGGTGCTCTTAAACCAGTTAAATTAATAGACAAATGGTTGCTACACTAACTTTTATGGTGTGTGAAAAGTAAAATGCTTTTAGAGGAATTGAAAGCATTCATTGCCTATCTTATATCATATATGTTTCCATGTTTCAGGAGCTCAGGACTTTTCACGAGAGCACTGAGAAATCTAGGGGCATTTTATTTCTCCACAAGTTAGATTCAGAGACAGGTACTTTTCCAATATATTACTTGATTGCCACAATAAGTTTGCAGGATTGCTCTAATTATGATACATTTTAAAGTTAAGAAAAATGACTCAGCAAATAAACAGTTGTCCCAAGATTATACAGCTAGAGTAGTTATTAGTTTAGTAAAAATAAAATCTTTCCTTGTTCCATGTCTACCCTCTTTCCTTCTATGCCAAACTCAAGTGAAGGAAAACAACTTCCAAACATTACTTGTCCCAAGATTCCTCTGACTTTTACTTTATATAAATTTAAAACCTAAAAATAAGTGAATCTATTTTGGTGCCTGGGGTTTGGATCAAACCTATGGGGAAAAAAAAATAACATGAAACTTTTCTTGTAATTTTCAATAGAAATTTTTGTAAGAGTCTGATGTTAGAGAGGAGGTCTTTCTGAAAAGAGAAACTACAGTCATGCAATATATAATGATGTTTCAGTCTGCAACAGACCACAAATAAACAGTGTTCCTATGCTATCTAATAAAAGACCAATATGCAAATTAATCATTACTCTGCAACAAAAATGGCAGCCCCGATAGCCACAAGATGGCGGTGTCCTGTCCTCTAAGCCTCGTTAGAGTCCCAGCAGAGTAAGCGCCTGGCAGAATGCTGTCCAGAGGCCATCATGACCCTTTATAAAAAATAAAAACAAATTCACTCCCCATGAAGAGCTCCTGTCCCAGCCCCAGCTTGGGGTCTCAGCCTGGAAGGGGCATGTGGCCCCACAGAGTGATCCCAACTGCCACTGAGTCACACCAGCCAGACAGATATGAAGGAATCTTAAATGTTTCTTTATATATATATATATATATATATATATATATATATATATATATATATTGATTTTTTACAGAGAGGAAGGGTAAGAAATAGAGTGCTAGAAACATCTATGAAAGAGAAATATCAATCAGCTGCCTTCCGCACACCCCACTGTGTATGTGACCCCAACCAAGATACATGGTCTTCATCGGAATCAAACCTGGGACCCTTGAGTCTGCAGGCTGTGGCTCCATCCACTGAGCCAAACCAGTTAGGGCTGCCCAATATGTTAAAGAAAAAACCTTATCTAATAAAGAGGGAATATGCAGGGGATGGCATTTGGGGGTGACCTGGCTGTCAGGGGAGGGCAGTTGGGGAAAATCAGGCCAGCAGGGGAGCAATTATGCATCAATCAGGCTGGCAGGGGAGTGGTTAGGGGGTGATCATGCTGGCAGGCAGAAGTGGTTAGGGGCAATAAGCCAGGCAGGTGAGCAGTTGGGAGCCAGCATTCTTGGATTATGAAAGTGATGTCCAACTTCCTGTTTAGACCTGGCAGTCGGACATCCCCTGAGGGGTCCCAGATTGGAGAGGATGGAAGTTGGGCTGAGGGACACACACCTCTGTGCACAAATTTTGTGCACCAGGCCTCTAGTAAGTTTATAAGGGAGCTGAAGATTTTTTATTACTTAGGGACATTGTAGTCATTCCGAAGTCACAGTGCAACACATTACTCACGTGTTTTTGATGATGGTATAAGCAAATCTACTTGCTGCCAGTCATATAAAAGTGTAGTACATACATTTATGTACAATATATAATATTGATAATGAAAATATATGACTTTCTTACTGGTTTATGTACATTATACAAGCAGTAGCCTTGAGGATCCTCTTCCTGATTGCATTATTTTCTCTTGTGCTTTATTTATTTTTGTTTTGTTTGGTACAGTAACATGCTGCACACGCTTGTAGCCTAGGAGCACTGGGCTAGACCACATTGCCTCAGTGTGCAGTAAGCTATATTATATAGGTTTGTGTAAGTGCCCTCTATGATGTTCCCACAATGATAAATCACTTTAGGAGGCATTTCTTAGAACATATTTTTTTATCATCGAAGAGTATATGGCTATTCTTCAAAATCTATTATTTTCTGATGCTAGTTACTTCCTCAGATCGACATATCTCTCTATCTGTTCAATGACTTCCTATTTTCCTAAGTCAACATGAGAAGATCCATCTTGAGAACCAAGATAAATACTGCAAAAAAAATTGTGTAATAGCTCATCATGGATCTAAGAGAAGTTTCCCATGTATCTGGAGCCTAAGGACAGAATTTAAATAAAGGGAACATGCTAAAGCTGGAAAGCTAGGTGTTATTGCTACACTAAGGGCACTTTTTCAAACTGATGTTGAATGCAAGACAAGACATAATATATTTATTTTATTGAAATAAAGAATATCTATAACCTGAGCAGAGCATATCAATCAATAAACTACTTCCCTAGAATGCATTCCTCACTCCACAACAAACAAAATAAATCATTCAAATCAAAGCAAAACAATGTAATGTCTTTTGAGATATGATTAAAATTTCTCTTACCTTTTTAAAAAATGAAAAGAAAGGAATGAAGTATTCATAAACTAAAGATTTTTCTAATTTAGAGCATTATAGGAATATTTTTAGACAATAAATTGTATGTAATATTTTTATAATCTATCACCAAAACATACAGTTTTATATTTTATTTATTGTGAATAATAGGAAAACATTTATTTGTAGAAAGTCAAATGGCTGACAGCATATTTGAGGACTCATTTGAAGAAGAAAGGAAAGAATAATATGAAATATTATTCCAATTGATATAGAGATAATGTCCTTTTTTAATTTTGTCAATTGTTTCTATAGAGGGGAAAGGTGGCAATATATGGATATGTATATATTTCTGAGGTTCTAAACATGTACTTGTAAAACACTTACCGAGATTATTTTATTTTTAGAAAAGTCTACAAACTATAAATAGAGGCTGAGAGAATTGTGTCAACAGGGACATGGGGAGAAAACTATTTTTCCTCCAGATATACTAATAGTGTATATGGTCACTTTCCAAATCAACTTTATTGTGAAGCTATCTGTCACACAAAGCCCTTTCAGGCCAAGTAAGTATGGCTCAGTGGTTGAGCATTGAACCAGGAGGTCATGGTTCACTTCCTGGTCAGTGCACATGCCCAGGTTTCAGGCTTAATCTCCAGTAGGGACCATGCAAGAGGCAGCTAGTCAATGATTCTCATCATTGATGTTTCTCTTTATTTCTCCTCTCTTCCTCTCTGATTTTAATTATCCTATCTAATAAAAGAGTAATTTGCAAATTGACCATCATACCAAGACATAAGATGGCTGCCCCCATGTGGACACAAGATGACCACCACAAGATGGCCTGAAGTGGAGGGAAGTTAGGGGTGACCACACCAGCAAGGGAGGGCAGTTGAGGAGGGGATCCAGGCCTGCAGGGTAGGGCAATTGGGGGGTGACCAGGCCTGCAGGGTAAGGCAGTTGGAGACAGGTCTGCAGGGGAGGGCAGTTGTGGGTAATCAGACCAGCAGAAAGGACTGTTAGGGATGACCAAACTAGAAGAAGAAGGTCCTTGGGGGAGACCAGGTCATCAAGGAAGGCCAGCTGGGAGGGGACTAAGCCTGTAGGGGAGAAAGTTTGGGGAGGGGGACAGTTTGGAAAGGAAGGCAATTAGAGGTGACTGAACCAGGAGAGGAAGGCCCTTGGGGGGACCAGATCAGTAGGGGAAGGGACAGTTGGGGGGGGGAGGCCTGCAGGAGAAGACAGTTAGAGATGACCAGCCAGCAAAGGAGGACAGCTGTGGAATACCAGGCCAACAGGGGAGGGAAGTTGGGGGAACCAGGCCTAAAGGGGAGGACATTGTGGGGGGACCAGGCCAGCAGGGGAGGGCAGTTTATGGGCCAAGGCTTGCAGAGGAGGGCAGTTGGGAGGGATCCAGACCTGCAGGGGAGGGCAATTGTGGGGTACCAGGCCTGCAGGGGAGGGCAGTTGGGGTGGACAAGGCCTGCAGGGGAGGATAGTTCAGAGGGTCTGCAGGGGAGGGCAGTTGAGGGGAACCAGGCTTGCAGGGGAGGGCAGTTGGGAGCCAATAGTGCTAGATTGTGAGAGAGATGTCCAATCACCCATTTAGGATCTGGGATTGGGCCTAAATGGACAGGTGGACAATTCTCAAGGGATCCCAAATTGGAAAGGGTAAAGACTGGGCTGAGGGACACCCTCCCCCCTGTGCACAAATCATTGAACCAATAGTTGTCTGTGGGGCCTGGCCATTCTGTGCTGCTTCCCAGAGGCTCTCCACAGCCCAGAGGCCCATCCGCAGCTGGGCGCAGAATGCTTGCCTCATCACCAGGGTGCCCACTGCCCAGAGGTCCTCTGTGCCCTGGGTGGAATGCTTGCCTCATTGCCATGGCGAAGAGGCAAGCATTCCACTAGGCTGTTCACCCATGCATTTCTCAGCAGCCACCCTTCCAGGACTGGGGAGTCTGGCGGGGCTGAGAGAACTGAGCGCCACCATCTGGTGACTATGGAACCTGCCATCTTGGTGACAGAGTGGCAGTTAATTTGCATATTACCCTTTTATTACAGAAGATATAGATACACACATTAGAGGCCCGATGCACAAAATTCGTGCATGGGGAGGAGGGAGGTGTCCTTCAGCCCAGCCTGTACCCTCTTTGATCTGGTTCCCCTCAAGGGATGTTCAACTGCCCATTTGTGGGACATCCCTCTCACAATCTAGGACTGTTGGCTCCCTACTGCTCACCTGCCTGCCTTCCTGATTGCCCCTAACTGCTTCTTCCTGCTAGCCTGATGAGGAAATCATCTCTATTTAAATAAATTGTTTAAACTTGTTTTATTCAAAGCTAGTGACTTCCATCTTGTAGTTCCAAAAATCTATTCATGGTGCCAGGTGGGTGCCAGAAATATCAGGGAGAATACTTTATAAAGTATATGATTGTCTAACACCATGCCTATATGTCTGAAACTAATATAAAATAATATTGAATGTAAACTAAAAATAAAATTAAAATTAAAATAACTTTCTACAAATAACCTATTGTTTCCACTAGGTTTTGAAGAGCTACACAATATGTAAGAGAAAACACATGATGTCAAGGCACTCTCAATTAAAAAAAAAAAAGACCAAATAGAAAAATTATGTATCAACTTAAATATATTATTTGATCAAAGCAAGTGAATATGTATCTAAAGACCTAACCCTATGAAACAAAAATTAGGTGGATTTATCAGGTACTGAGAAGTTCTGAGGCATAGAACTTCTGACATCCCTAACCACTCCCCTGCCAGGCTGTTTGCCCCTAACTGCCCTCCCCTGCAGGCCTGGTCACCCCAATTGCCCTCCCTGCAGGCCTGGTTCCTCCCAGCTGCCCTCCCTGCTGGCCATCTTGTGGTGGCCATTTTGTATCCACACGGGGGCAGTCATCTTGTGTGTTGGAGTGATGGTCAATTTGCATATTATCCTTTTATTAAATAGGATTAGATAAGATAGAGGCCTGGTACACTGATGGGGGCCAGATGGTTTGCCCTGAAGAGTGTCCTAAATCAGGGTGGGGGTTTCCTTGGGGCATGGGGTGGCCTGGGCAACTCAAGTGGAGTCCCTGGTATCTGGAATTTATTTATATCTATAATTGAAACTTTGTAGCCTTGAGTGGAGCCAAGCCTCCTGCTTCCTCCATGGTGGCAGCCATTTCTGTTGGGATTTATTTATCTTCTATAATTGAAAGTTTGTATCCTTGAGAGGAGGTCAAGGCAGGCCAGAGCAGGTGGAAAGCTTGGCTTTCTCCATTTATAGGGAAACCCAAGCCTCCTGCTCTCTCCTTAGCCACAGCTATCTTGGTTGGGTTAATTTGCATACTTACTCCTGATTGGCTGCTGGGCGTGTCTTGGGGTTAGCAGAAGTATGGTCAATTTACATATACTCTTTTATTATACAGGATATATATATTTATATTTATAAAAGCCCTTTCAAGACAACTTTTAAAAATCCTCAACCAAGGATATTTGTCCTTAACCTGGAATTGAATCAGTAATCCTTCAGTGTGTGGGCTGATGCTCCAACCACTGACAGACATCGGCCTGGGCTCAGCTTGACCTTCTATGCCTCAGAACTTCTCGGTACCTGACAAATCCACCTGATTTTTATTCCATAAGCTTAGGTCCTTAGATATATATTCACTTGCTTTGATCAAAAACATATTTAACTTGATACATATTTTTCTGTTCGGTCTTTTTTTTTTTTTTTTTTACTGGAGAGTACCTTAACATTATGTATTTTCTCTTACATATTGTGCAGCTGTATACAAAACCTAGTGGAACCAATAGGTTATTTGTAGAAAGAGTTTTTTTAATTTTATTTTTAATTAGTTTACATTCAATATTATTTTATATTAATTTCAGATATACAGCATAGTGTTAGACAATCATATACTTTAAAAATATTCCCCCTGATATTTCTAGCACCCACTTGGCACCATGAATAGATTTTTGGAACTACAAGATAGAAGTCACTACCCTTGAATAAAACAAGTTTAAGCAATTTATTTAAATAGAGATGATTCCCTCACAGATATTCACAAAGAGGTAGACACTAAATGGAGAGAGTCTTTCATTAAATATCGGTTTGACCTTAGAAAAACCAGCAGGTTATATTGGCTAGTAGTTGTTACTAGATAATGTTAGCATGTATATCAGTAGTCATATTTAAGATAATACATGTGGTAGAAATCAGGTAAAGAAGAAAATATAAAATGCTTAAAAACCTAAAATAATAGAAATTCCAAATTATTTAGTCACTAATTCTACTAAATAATAAAGTTGAAACTGGTTTTTAGTTTTCCCAAGTGAACAGTATCACACAAGGCACTAAATTATCCAATTACAACTTGTTTAAATTGGCAATTTAGAGGCAAGTGGAATAAGGAAGTAAGAGAAAGGAGCAGTCCCCCAAGTATGAGATAAAACAAACATTAGAAGACCTCATGTAGGTGTTTTGATAGAAGTTATATAAATTGCTTGTCCCATACATTACAAGATTTAATTTCTTTTTTTCAAGGAGCTAAAGCTTTTTTTTTTTGACATATTTTATTTATTTATTTGTCTTTATTAATTAAGGTATTACATATGAGTCATTATTCCCATTCCTAAAGCTTCTTTATTTCCTTCTTTGAAATGTGTGATGAAATACTGTGCATAATGAAACCTCTTAAAGACTGAATAAGATTAAAAATAGATCAGCATTAAATAGGGTGTCAACATATTTACTGCAAGTATAAAGGGTAATTAATTGTACTATGGGCAATGGGGAAAATATTTTATGGGTGGATTTTTCTTTTCTGATCTGCACAAGTCACATTGGATTTAGCAAAATGTTTGCACTACATATAAATCAGCAGAAATTATCTCTTCACATTCTTGGTTCTCTACATCATGAATAATATTTATTTTTAAATGCTATATACTACCACCCCTCTCAAGAAGTTATTAAGACTTGCAGTAATCTTTGAGACTTACTTTACTTCTCACCGAATTTTTTCCCCAAAGTGTAAGGTTCTCTGTTTCATTTCCATCTTCCTTTCAAAAGCCTAATAATTTTTTGAAGCTAGTTCAAATTAACTCTTACCTTCCTGGATTATGCCGTGACCAAATCCAGTGCATCTTGCCCCATCTATTTGTTAAGAAAAAAAGTTCCTTTGAGAGGCAGGTGAATAGGGCAGCAAGAAAGTGAGCTGTTAGATAATCTGCAATTTGTTGCCTAATTTCTGGCAGTGACAAAGCACTCTAGAATTCAGTTATTATTTCATGTTCTCTGTGCTTCTTTTCACACTGACAAAGGAGCTAGGCCAGACCACAAAGGGCTGGGCTAAATGTAAAGCCTTGCAGGAAAGACAACTTGTTTCTTTTTAAGATTGATTTCCTTTTGGGTGACTACGGGAAACAAATACTCAGAATAAAAAGATGCATACTGTGTAAGAATGTATGAGCAGACACAAATTAAATGATTGACCTCCATTTCTTGGTTCTTACTTCCTTAATACTTTGTAGAGTTGCTTCTTGTTCTTTATCAGCCTATTTCTAATAGGGGGGAAAAATAATTAAATTGGAGGTGGAAAGAAACCAGAAGCTCCTTGCTCTTTATATGGATAATAAGAGTGTCTGATAGTTACTCTAGGCTCTATCTACCATATATGAAGCAATTTGTTGCTGAGCCAGCTACATATCTTTGGTTCTCTAATATTTCTGATGACACTGTGATTCCACAACAGCTTTGACCTGGCCTACCAGAAAGATTTTAACAACATTGATGTTTAACAACATCAGCCAGAATGAAATTTTGACAGAAATGTCTAAGAATGAATGAATTTAAAAATACCTTATCTAGCAGGAGGGGAACAACAGATGCCAATGCCTAGTTATAAATATATTTGTATGTAGTGAATTTAAAAAAACAAAAAAGTGAGACTGCATTTTGCTTACTGGTCAAACACAGTTTATCTCTTCTTGACTGCCTTGCCTTGTCATGCAAATTTGATTCTTTTTATATTCCAGAGCATTCTTTGCTTCTTTAGGTTTTGGTCAATATACCAAATTCCCTTCTATTGTTTTGTACTCTTTCTTTTCTTTTTTCTTTCCTTTCCTTTTCTTTTCTTTTCTCTTTTCTTTTCTCTTTCTTCCTTTCTTTCTTTCTTCCTTCCTTTCTTTCTTTTTCTTTCTTTCTTTCTTTCTTTCTTTCTTTCTTTCTTTCTTTCTTTCTTTCTTTCTTTCTTTCTTTCTTTCTTTCTTCTCCTCCTCCTCCTCCTCCTCCTCCTCCTCATCATCATCATCATCATCATCAATAATGAGAATCATTGATCAACTGCCTCCTATACACACCCTACTAGGGATAGAGCCCAAAACAGAATCAAACAGTGACCTCCTAGTTCATAGGTAAGTGCTTAGCCACTGAGCAGCACCAGCTGGGCTATGTCCTCTTGATAAAACTTGTAACTTCACAAAATTGTATTTTTAAATCTCCCTTTTTAATATAATTTTTCTGATCAAAACTTTTTATTTTTTTATTGTGCAGTAGATATAATCCAGACACCTTCAGTATACATTCATGATCCTTTACAACATTGTTGTGATTCTGCAAGCAATTTATCTTATATGTCTAATAGCCATGACTTGATTTACATCCTATTATACAAAATTTTTCTCTTTTCTCTCATCTGACATAAATCATAATCATTTTTTGTATCTAATTCAACTTTTACCATTTTAATATTACATTTTAACAGTCTCCCTCTTCTGAACTCACATAAGGGTTATATTTTCTGCTATCCATTTAATGCTTTTATAAGGTCTTATTTATAAACTATCTCCATATATCAAATATCTTTTTAACTAAACTGGAAATGTCATCAGAAAAGAAGCCATTCTCTTTTTTGTTTGTTTGTTTTTATTACTCTAGTATGACTTTTCTGACCGTAATTACTTAGAAAATATTTACTGTTTGTTTGCTAAACTAACCCAGTAGATTATACCATATAGACTGTATTATAGAGGGTAATCTAGTGTAGAAAAGTTCTAGTGGTTCCTACTCAAAGAATAATGCAGGTAAATGGATTAATGCTAATGATGTCCCATTAGGGCACAGAGAGCAAGGGATGTATTCATATAAGGAGATGATAATTTACAATTCAATTTTATGTTCATGCCCAGCCTGTGTGCTCAATGGTTTAGTGTTGACCTATGAGCCAGGAGGTCAATTCTGTCAGATCACATGCCCAGATTTTGGGCTCTATCCCCAGTAGGGGGAGTGCAGGAGGCAGCCAAGCAATTTTTTTTTATTATTATTGATGTTTCTATATATCTGCTTCCCTCTCCCTTCCTCTCTAAAATCAATAAAAATCTATTTAAAAAATAAATTTTATGTCCAATGTGACACTTATCTCCTTTTGTTCTTTGAAATATATTGATTGAGATCATGAAGTAACTTTTAAAAAGGCAAAGATTAATATGGCAGGTAATTATTGGTGAGTTTTTATTCATCTCATTAGCTAATAATCTGAATCTTAAGACTTTATCAAATATCTTTATTTTTACCAAGACTTATATAGCCCATAATAGCATTTCTTTCCTAATACCAGGGTATGCAACATTTTCTCCGAAAGGAGGAGGCAGCCTAAGGTCCCCTGCCCTGACCCAGTGCCATGCAGATTCAGCTTCCTGCTGATTGCTCATTAAGGCTCATTAAAGGAACTTGGTCTCCTCTATGGGTGCAGCCCTCTTGTGTTTTATGGAATATCTGCCCCTCTGCCTCTATTGTGGGTGCTGCCATTTTTGTTGTGGCATGACAGTCAATTTGCATATTCCCTTTTTTCCCTATAATGGATAGTTTAAGTTTAAGGTGTTCATGGATCATCTAAGTGAGAATGGCTTTAAGATAATTGAATATACTTGTTTAAATATTGAAAAAATTTAAAAATAACCATAGTTACAATATTTTGTTAATGATACACAATATAATAATATATAAATTGTGACATAAACCACATAAAATATGGGAGACAAGTAAATGGGTGGAATATTTCTATTCAATTAAGTTAAGCTGTTATTAGCTTAAAATACAACCTATAGAATGGGAGAAATGTTTATAGTCTCGATATCTCATAAAGGCTTAATTTCCAATGTATATAAACAATTCCTACAATACAATGGCAAAAATAAAATAATCAAATTAAAATTTTGTGCTGAACTGGTTTGGCTCAGTGGATAGAGTGTCAGGCTGGGGACTGAAAGGTCCCAGGTTCGATTCCGGTCAAGGGCATATACATTGGTTGTGGGCACATTCCCAGTAGGGGGCATGCAGGAGGCAGCTGATCAATGTCTCTCTCTCATCAATGTTTCTGGCTTTCTATCCTTTCCCTTCCTCTTTGTTAAAAAGCAATAAAATATATTAAAAAAATAAATAAAATAAAAAATTTGTGAAGGACATCAATAGACATTTTTCCAAAGAAGACATACAAATTCCCAATATTTATATGAAAAGTTGTTTAATATCACTAATAAACAGGGAAATGCAAATAAAAATCACAATTAGATAGCACCTCATATTTGTTAGGTTGGCTAATATCACAAAGACAAGCAATAAATATTGATGAAGAGTGGAGAAAAGAGGAGCCTCTTAACACTGTTAGTGAGAATATAAATTGGTATAGTCATTATGGAAAACAGTATGGAAGTGCCTTAAAAACATAAAAACAGAACTAGCATATGACCTAGCAATCCCATCTCTGGGTATATATCTGAAGGAGATAAAATGAGTATCTCAAAGAGATATCTGCATTCCCATGATTATTGCAGCATCATTCACAATAGACATGATATGGAAACAACTGAAGTGTTCTTCAAAGGATGAAGAGATAAAGGAAATGTGGTATATACATGTACAACAGAATGTTATTCAATCATGAAAAGGGTGGAAATTCTGAAACAACATGGCTGAAGTTGAAGTGTACTATGCTAAGTGAAATAAGCCAGACAGAGAAAAAGAAATATTGTATGGTATTACCTATATAGAGAGTATTTTTGAAAACCAACTTTTATAGATGCAGCAAGTAGAATGGTGGTTTCCAGGGACTGGGAGGAGGGGGAAATGAGGAGATGTTCATCAAAGAGTATAAACTTTCAGTTATAAGATGAATAAGTTCTGAGGATCTGATATACAGCATGATGACTATCCTATATAATAAAAATGTAATAAGTAAATTACCTGTCATGCCCTTGCTCAAGATGACCACTCCTATGTGGCCACAAGATGGCCACGCCCATGTTGTCAAAAGATGGCTGCCCCCATATCATCACAACATGGCTACACCCATGTGGTCACAAGATGGCTACACCTTTGTCATCACAAGATGACTGCCCCCATGTCATTACAAGATGGCTGCCACAAGATGCCTGTCAGGGAAGGGCAGTTGTGGACCATCAGGGTAACAGGGGAGGGTAGTTGGGGGTGACCATGGGAGGGCAGTTAGGGGCAATTGGGCTGGCAGGGAGGGCAGTTAGGCATCAATTATGCTGGCAGAGGAGTGGTTAGAGGGTGATCAGGCTGGCAGGCCGAGAAAGTTAGGGGCAATCAGGGAAGCAGGCAGGAGAGTGGTTGAGAGCCATCAGTCCTAGACTATGATAGGGATCGGCAGTTGGACATCCCCCAAGGGGTCCCAGATTGGAGAGGGTTCAGGCTGGGCTGAGGGACACACACACCCCCATGCATAAATTTTGTGCACCAGGCCTCTAGTTATATGTAATGATGGATGTGTCAATTACCTTAATATTGATATTCTTTCCACATATATATTATACCCACAATGTATATAATCACATTGTGCCCTTTTTTTGTTTTGTTTTGTTCTCCTCAGCCTATATATTTTTTCCCTATTGATTTTTAGAAACAGTGTAAGGGAGGAAGGGAGACACACAGAGAGAAACATGAATCTAAAAGAGACAAGGCCTCCTGAATGCACCCCAACTGGGCCTGGGATCAAGCTTGCAACTGAGGTAAATGCCTTTGAATGGAAAAGAATCCAGGCATCAGTCTACCACTGACTATGGTTCATTGTGCACTTTAAATATGTATAACTATATTTGTCAGTTGTTCTTCAGTCAAACAACAAAACAGTTTATTTTGTGAAAAAAAAAACACAGTTTATTTCTAATTGCTTGTAGCTCTGATAGCTTCAACATTTAGCTTCTGAGATAACTCTAGTCATCTTCATCTTCAGAAAGTCAAGGTCAGGTAGCATAGATGAAGGAGATTTTTATTGTATCTTTTAATCAGTAGTAAACATTATTTGTTTTCACATATTTTAAAATAATGCTTTATCATATGATTGATCTGAACCACTAATTACAAAGGCATTTTGGGGAAAAATCTGTGTGTAAGGTTCCAGTCACATTTACTGATGTAATCTCTTTTGGTTTATGGGCTTTAAAATTACATAGCTCTAGTTCACAGTGGGAATAAATACTGTGTAAAAAAATCCTAAGATTTTTGGTGGCTTTATATTTTTTACTTTTTAAAAAATTAAATATTTTTATGCTTACTTTGGAATGAAATTAAACTTTTAAAAATTATATATGAAGTATCTCTCATAAACTGTTGATGAGAATGCAGATTGGAGTAGCACTATGGAAAACAGTATGAAGTTCCATAACTTAAAAATAGAACTGCCTTATGACACTACAATTCCACTTCTAGGTACATAATTAAAAAAATAGATTCATCTCCCTATCACAATGAAAGCCAAACATGTGAGACAGGTGCTGATGCAAAAGATAAGAGTTTTTAATCAGGTGTCATGATCTGGGAGAATGGTGGACTGTCATCTCAAAGACCATCCCTCATTCCTGCTCAAGCCTGAGGTTCTTATAGGGGTAGGGGAGGCTTTTTTTTTCCTATTCAATTATCTTGTTAGTTTCCCTGTGCTCTGGGGACCTGTCCATTCATCTTTCAAGTTTTTGTCACACTCAGTGTAAGAACTTCCCCCTTCCCCAACCCAAGTCATCTTGGACAATGGGGAAGACTCCCTGGGAGAGTATGGGGAGAGAAGTGCTACGGGACCCACTATAAAAAAGCCTGGAGATGCCACAGCCCTCAACCCACCTCCCAATGTTGGGCACACGTACCTGAACATTAGGAGGACCTGGTTAGAATCCGCAGGCACACTGGGATTATGGCACACCTATATTTTCTGTGCATCCTGCCCCCTAAGTGACTAGCCAGGCCCAAACTCTGACTGATCACAGATTAGGGTAATAGTTTTTAAAGAAATCAAAAACTTTAATTAAAAAAAAAATACATGCACCTGTATGTTTATTGCAGTGTTTTGTTTTTTTATTAAATCTTTATTATACAGATTATTACATTTGTTTCTCTTTTTTCCCCTCCATATCTCCCCTCCACCTGGCTCCAACCCTTCCCTCTACCCTCACCTTCCTCCCATTGACCTCATCCATAAATATATGATTTTTTTTCCAGTCTATCCCTGTACACCCTTCACCACTTTCCCCCTGATAATTATCAGTCCACTCCCTTTCTGTGCTCCTGATTCTATTATATTCACCAGTTTATTCTGTTGATCAAATTTTTAATTCACTTAATTTTTAGATTCACTTGTTGATAGATATGAATTTGTTGCTCATAATTTTTTGGCTTTTACCTTTTTCTTCTTCCTCTTCTTAAAGAGTACCTTTCAGCATTTCATATAATATTTGTTTGGAGTTGATGAACTCCTTTAGTTTTTTCTTATCTGTGGAGCTCTTTATCTGCCCTTCAATTCTGAATGATAGCTTTGCTGGATAGAGTATTCTTGATTGTAGGTTCTTGCTATTCATCACGTTGAATATTTCTTGCCACTCCCGTCTGGCCTGCATCATTTCTGTTGAGAAATCAGCTGACAATCCTATGGGTGCTCCCTTGTAGTTAATGAACTGTTTTGCTCTTGCTGCTTTTAATATTCTCTCTTTGTTGTTTGCTCTTAGTATTTTAATTATGATGTGTCTTGGTGTAGTACTCTTTGGATTCCTTTTATATGGGGTTCTGTGTGCTTCCTGGACTTGTAAGTCTATTTCTTTGACCAGATGTGGGAAGTTTTCAGTCATTATTTCTTCAAATAGGTTTTCAGTATCTTGCTCTCTCTTCTTCTGGCACCCCCACAATTCTGATGTTGGTGCACTTGAAGCTGTCCCAGAGGCTCCTTACATTATCTTCACATTTTTTGATTCTTATTTCTTCTTGTTTTTCCAGTTGAGTGTCTTCTGATTCTTTATATTTCAAATTTTTGACTTGATTCTTGCCTTCCTCTAGTCTGCTGGTAGGTCTCTGTATAATATTTTTTATTTCAGTGAGTATATGTTTAATTTCTAGTTGGTCCTTTTTCATCTCTAATTGGTTCTTTTTCATTTCTAGTTGGTTCTTTTTCATCTCCTTGTGGGTCTCGCTAACTTTATCCATCTTTTCTAGAATATTCTTGAAAAACCTTATAAGCGTGGTTTTGAACTCTATATCCCGTCATTTGTTTTCCTCCATTTCTTTTGTTTGTGGTCTCTTTCCTTGTTCCAGCATTTTAACTATACCATTAGAACTTCTATGTTGGATTCAGTCTTATTACCAGACTTGCAAAACTGCAAAAGCCTTTCTGTTGAGCTTGGGATAGGTAGAGTCTCACGGCTTAAAGGACCGCCTTGCCTTCCAGTTGGCCCTGCCCTCCATGGCCCTGGAGTCTTACGTGACTGGGTAATCGCTGGAGTAGTCCCTTTATGTGTGCATGCACGTGCCCTCTTTTGCAGTGCCTCTAGACTGCTGCCCTTCCAGCTCCCCTGTGTTCCGGGACCCTATGATTCTGGGTCCCCTGAGTTTCTCCCAAAACTGGGGTTTAGTGGAGTTAGAAGTGCCACAGTTGGGAGGGTCTGTCTCCCGCCCACTCATGAAAGCCAGCAGCACATTCAGCAGTCGGTCCTCTGTGTGCAGTGCCTTGTGTGTCACCAGACTTCTGATCTCTTGCGACTCCCCTAAATTTCTGTGCACTTCTCCCTTTTCACAGTCCAAACTCCCCCCGTATGAGTTTCAGCTGGATCTGGGGTTTAGTGTCATAGGATAAGGGGTTCAATGACATTGAGAGTCTCTGTCTCCCTCCCTCCAGAGAAAGCCAGCCAGGTTCTCAGGCACCCGCTCTCTCCACACGTGTGTCTCCATACCTCAGCTTTGTGCAGCTCCTCTGAGTCTCTGTGAGCCCCTCTCTTTCCTTCTAGTTGTAGAATTTCCACTCAGCCAGCTTTCCTGTGGTTCTTGATGCTGTCCGTTCTGTCTTTTAGTTGTAGTTTTGAAATTGTTGTGCGAGGCAGCAGTGTAGGTATTTACCTATGCTGCCATCTTGGATTCTCTCTGAGTTTTTCTTTTTACACTAGCCAAATATGGAAGCAACTCAGTGCCCAACAATAAACAAGCAGATAAAAAAGTGGTGGCACAAATACAATGGAATATTAATGATAACAAAGAATGAAATTTTATCATTTGTGACAGCATAGATAGACCTAGACAGTATCATGCTAAGTGAAATAAGTCAGACAGAGAAAGACACATAGCATATGATTTCCCTTATATGTGGAATCTAAAGACTACTAATAAATGAACAAACAAAATAGAAACAAATTCATAAATGCAGAGAACAGACTAATGGTTGCCAGAGTGGTAGGGGGTCAGCCAAGGTGGATAAAAATGGTGAAGGGATTAAGAAATATAAATTGGTAGTTACAAAATAGTCATGTGGATATAAATTTCAGCATATGAAATATAGTCAATAAGCTAAACGAATAAGAGAGTAATATGCTAATTAGATCAGGTTGACCACCAATCTTCTGGACATCCAACTTCCTTCTGGCCAAAGCCATGGTAGTGAGTACTGACTCAGAGGCAGTTAGACGTGAGCAGGCCAGCAGGGTAGGGCAATTGGGGTGAGATCAGCCTGGCAGGGGAGGGAATTTGGGAAGTGTCAGGCAAGCAGAGGCAGTTAGAGGTGATCAGGCAGGCAGGCAGAGGGATTAGGGGCAATCAGGCAGGTAGGCAGAGGCAGTTAGGGGCAATTAGGCAGGCAGGCAGAAGAGCAGTTAGGAGCCAGTTGTCCCAGATTGTGAGAAGGATGTCTGATTGGAGAGGGTGAAGGCCAGGCTCAGGGACCCCCACACCCTCTGCCCTGTGCATGAATTTCTAGAGCTAATATGTTAATTAGACAGAACAGCAGAATGACCATCTGACAACCTTCCAGATGACATTTCAGATGAAGAGGGGGCTGCGAGGACTGAGGCAGCTGGGACTTTGAGGGCTGAGCCCCTTGCGTGAATTTTGTGCATCAGGCCTCTAGTATTGTAATAACTAAATGCAGTGCCAAGTGAGTAGTAGACTTATTGGTGATCACTTTATAAAGTATATAATTGTTGTGCACCTGAAACTAACATGAAATAATATTGAATGCTAATTGTAATTAAAAAATAAATTTAAAAAAATAGAAACAAATTCTTAACTGAACTAATATTTTAAAATTTCATTAAAACCTTTTTAAAATAAAAATGCATAAGAAAATCATTACTTTTGAACATAAAGAATACAGAAAATAAACCTTTTAAAAGCACTTTATTCTTACTTCTTCATTTGTTTTTGGTATTGAAAAGTTGAGAAAGCACTTATTAAATGTCAGAGTGCTATAAATGATGAAACCAAGCATACAAAACTTATTGGTTTACTCTTATGAACAGTTTTAAATAAATGATAAAAAATTCCAGTTTTCCTGACAGAATTGAGAAAAAGTGTTTTGCATAAAGACAAGTGAGAAAATATCTTTTTGTTAATGTTTAATATTCCTAGTATGGAACATTTTAATTTAATAATAAGTTATAAAATGCTAATTTGGAAACAGGAATCTAATTTGCAAATCTAAAACTTGCATTTCCTTTATTCATGAAAGGAAAAAATATCAAAAACCTTTTTTCTGTTTTATATCTTTTATCTTGATCCCCACTCCCTTATAAATATAAGACAAATGAATAACCTGAGAAAAATTTAAAAAATCACAAACATTACAATATTTTTTGTTGTCATTCACATAGAAACAAAATAAAAAAAAATTGAACCTCAAAAAACAAAACAAAACAAAAAACAGTAAATGTCTTCCTCATTCTATGACACAAGTATACTAATTATTTACCTTGAAAATCTGTTTGAATTTTTCTAGTGACACTAGGTATACAAAATTACTGGCCATTATAGTTGTGATTCATCCTGAATTCCTAAATTGCATAAAGTGTCATTTAATTTTCTTTTAGTAAGTTAATATCTTAAAAATTATTTTTTGTTTCTTTTGTGCTTTTTATAAACTGGGCATCATGCTTGAAATTTGAATATTCAATTTTGATGTCTTAATTATAAATATTACACACACAACAAGCTACAGAAACTAAAGAGCAGAGAAAAGTGGCTGGAAAAATTAGGTTTGTGTGGATTATTGTAAGGTTTCAGTATGAATAACTTACCTTTTAAATAAAGAAAAAAGTAATATGCTATTTAGACTTTTAAAGAATGTAGCTATATTTAGATATACCCAAGAATACAGCATAATGCCCAACAGATTCCAATATTAACATAATGCCCAATAATTGAACACTATCTTATATTTCATCATTTCTATAGCTTTAATTCCAAATTTGACCTTGAAAACTTTTTTTGCATGCCTCACTCTGAGGGACTACAGTGTAGTGTGAAGTTACATTTATGTTCTTTAAATTTCATAATAAACAATGTGTTCTTGGAGGGACAGAAAAAAAGTGAAAGGGGGGAAGAATAAGTTTTAAATGAAAGAAATAAATTCTGCCGGCTATTGTATTCAAGGCACTTATGCTCCAAGGTAAATCTAAGAATGGAAAGTGGGATTTTTGCTGTTGGGGGTTAGGGAAGGGTGGCTGGGTTGATTGAGAAAAGTATCAGTTTCAGAGGGCCCCTCATAATGTACGCATCTTGTAACATGAGTGCAGTTTTCATATTTGAGGATTCATTATTGAGATCCTAATGATTTTAAGTGCCAGTCAAAACTTCCATCTGTTGCCAGCTGACAAAACATCTTTTGTATCCATTGTTTAAGGAAAAGCTAGCTTTGGTAGCATTATTGAAATATAATGAACTTTATCTTACAAAATTTTATGGGTGGTCAAAAGGATTACTCATGGTAATTTGATTATATCTAACTTAGAAATTAAGAATTTATTTTAAAACATTTAACTCAGGCAGGCAGGTAGGCAGGTAAGTGGTTAGGAGCCGGGGTCCCAGTAAAATGTGATTCCACTGGATGGGATAGTTATAGTGCTGTATTACTTACCCTGTTCCTTTTGATGTTTACATAGATCCCTATATTAAATTGTTTTCTTTGTATTCTTCTTTATATTTTTTCAAATAAAATTTGCTATTCTTTTGTGGCAGGACAGTAAGAAACTAGGAAAAGTCCTGGGCAAGTGGAATTAGGAAACTGAGACAAGAAAATTAAAGAAGGCCAAACAGTGTGGGCAGTTTAAAGCCAGCTTATGAATCACAAGAAGTTATCTTCCCTAACGAAGGACACCTGTGAACAAATGGATTAGACCTCTTCTTCCTAACCAGAGAATACATAGCTTAAATCATTCTGGCCTGGGAAAATAGAGAACAAAGACCCAATTAATGCCATTTGTGCCAGCTAAACCCAAGAGCAGATGAAATATGGGGAACAAATAACAAAAACACCCAAAACATTTGGATGGTATCACTTGAGGGGGGGATGTTAGGCAGGAAAGATATAGCTGTTAAGTAGAAAACCCTTATTTTCTTATAAACATTTCTAATTGCTTTTGATATCACTATACTTTTCTCCAGTAGACTAAAACCATAGTGCAATTTCAGAATTGATTTTTGAACTACTTGCTGTGATATTAAAAGCTTTATCATTAACTCAATTTCTTCTCTCTCAGGAAAATGAGAAAATTCCACACTTCTAATCATGGTCTGATCTTTCAGAGCTCCAGCCCTCTTCCAAAAACCCACCTAGAGTCACCTCATTAGAACAAAATATATACACTGAGTGGCCAGATTATTATGATCTCTGAATGCCTAATAATCTGGCCAATCAGTATGTACCTATGTGATGAAAGGCTAATATGCAAATTGTCCCCTCGACCAGGAGTTCAACCCTCTCCCTGGCCAGGCTGGTCAGACCCCACCCATGCACAAATTCATACACTGGACCCATATATATACACACACACCAAGTGAACAGATTATTATGCATTCAGAGATCATAATAATCTGGCCACTCAGTGTATTTATTAACTAGGAAAATCCAAGGGAATTTGGAGCTCCATGTCAGGAACTGGGGGCAGAGACTATATATATATTTTCTATGACTTCACTTTCATAGGCTACCATCAGAGTTCCTCTATTGACTTTAAGTCTGTCCTCTTGCAGTCTTGTCATGTCAGTATCACATGACCTGTAGGAATTGCACTGGATGGACCTAGAGTAACTATTAATGGAAAGAAGTAGGGAATGGTTTGCAAATTTGGGAATGAGGTTCTAAATTCCTTAACTTGGTTAAATAATATGTTGACTTTTCTGATCTGAGAATTCGGAATAATGGATGAGGGTAAGAAAAGATACTCTGTTACAGTAGATCATATTGTTAAATTAGTCAAATATGTTTTCTTGATTATCATTTATGAGAAATTATTTGCAAGTTCTTTAGTTATTTAAAAATTAGGTGAGCCTTTTAGCTTCCCAAGTGAAACAGGTTTGTGTTTTCTTTTTTTAAGGATACAGTAAATGTAAGTAATCTTCTAGAGTCACAGAGAAAACGAATGAAGACCTAGGAAGAAAGCTCTTTTTATATTTCTAAGTCAATTACATGTTCCCTGAGCCAAAGTATTAACAAACCACAAATTAAAAAAAAAATTGGAACATCCTACTTATAATAGTTTTATTTACATTTTATTTTTGAAAAATCTTTATTTTGCTTATAAGCTCCATACAGTTATTTAAATCTATTTTCTTAGGGATATGTGATCATGAATAAATTCTAATTTGGTTTCACAGTTTCAGAATCTTACCAAATAACAAAGAATTTGCAATAGAAATTCAGGTTTTCTGCTGGCTTTTAGGATTTTATCTTAAAGGAACAATATTACTTGTAAATACAGGTTGAACCCTTTGAAGAGTGTTTCTCAAAATATGATTCACAGTCACCTAAGCTCCTTGTTAAAGGGGAAATTTCTATATCTAATTGCTAATTAACCGAATGAGAATTTCTGCATGAGAGAATAAGACTGTGTTGTCACAAGCAGCATCAAATGATTCTTGTGCACATTAAAGTGGGAAAACCATTTTGTGCCACGTTTTCTGGAAAATGTGATATGAAAAAAATTATTCATTACTTCCATGCATAGCTAACTGAAAAACAGTATGAAAGCATTTATACCCATAGGTATTTTAGTGTATACATTTATATACCTAGAATGTTCTGTTATTTTATTTCAGGATTTTAAAGAAGTCAATATTTTCTTTTAATGTGCTCTTCCTTAGTATTGCGAAACTATATTAGGAATGATTATTAAATATATTACTAGTTGTGAAATAGTATTGTAAAAATCTTAAAGAAAATTTTCTCAGGTAGAAAGCATAGCTATTTATGTGTTAAATTAGTGAGAAAGGCATTAACTGATAATTACTAAAAGTAAAATATATTATACTTTATGTTCATTAAGGGTATCATTATAAAATATTTTTATCTAGAGCAAAACCTATGAAATTGTGTTATTACCCCTGTAGGGTTGTAACAGCATTTCATTCCACCATTGAGGCATATTATTGTGGAATCAAGTTTTCTGTACAAGTGAAGGACTTGTAATGAAAAAAACAAACTAGGCATACAGATAATGGATATTTCCTCTATATCAGAAAATGTGTATTTAAAATTTAGAATGGAATAATTAGATTATTAATAACATTGCATGAATTTTGTTTTTGGCATTTTATTAATTTTCAAGTTTAGATAAATACTTTTCATTTCTATGTCTGCAAATACATTTGACATTCATCTCACAGCTTTACTATTTTGTGATTTATATAGAGGGTGTTTTTCAATTCTTTTAAAAACATTTTTAAAAGTATACCTTTGTCCCTAAGCGGTTTGGCTCAGTGGATTGAGCATCAGGCTGCAGACTCAAGGGTCCCAGGTTTGGTTCCAGTCAAGGACATGTACCTTGGTTGCAGCACATCCCTAGTAGGAAGTGTGCCGGAGGCAGCTAATCAATGTTTCTTTCTCATCAATGTTTCTAACTCTCTATTTCCCTCCCTTCCCCTCTGTAAAAAGTCAATAGAATATATACTTTTTAAAAAAGTATACCTTTGGTAGTCAATATCATCTTTAATATTTGAATTAGGCATGCCAAAATTTACTTAGTAAATATGGCAATTCTCTTTAGCAAGGAGGAAATATGTAAAGAACACATTTTGAAAAGATAAAAACTTTTTGAATTCTTGAACATTCTAAGATTTCTTGATGAATCTATCCACAAAGTTCTGTGGGCTTTTAAAATACTTTTTTTCTTAATATTTTTTTCAATTCTAGTTTGATATACATATAAACAAGTATGTACAATTTAATAAGTTATCACTACATGGCCACATTGGAATCTTTAATCAGGTAAAACGTAATACAATATTGCTACCAGCCTCAGGCCTCCTATGTGACCCTTCCCAATATTAAATTGTGATCTCTCCCCATAAAAAAAAAATCTTTCCTAACTTTTAATACCACAGTTCAGTTTGTCTCCTGTATATGCTTATTGGTTTATATCAGCAAATAACTCTAACATGATTGGTTATTTATATGTTATTTACCTGTATACAAGAAAAATTAATGAAAGAATATTTTTTTAACAAATACAGAAACAGAATTTCTATAAAAGAAATTCTTCAGCAAGTTACTGATTATCTAGTGGTAAATAAAGATAACAGTCAATGTTTTTTTTATCTTTGGATGCTGAAATGATCACCAAATAAACCAATATCTGTTAAGGAGTATCCAGAACAACTTCAGTTTTTAACCATGAACATGTAAGTAAAGGATGCCTCTCTAGTCTGACTGCCAATGTATTTTGTTTGTTTTTCAGCCTTCTGATTTCAATTTTTCCAGAAAACTATCATTTCCCATACACACTAATGTACTTGAGTATGAATTTTGATTGGATAATATATTTTAGAAGTGGAAATGAAGTATCATAGGCAATGTTTGTGCTCAACTTTACTCAACACTGACAGTTTCCCAAAATGATTGTACAAATTTAAATTCCCACTGGTAGCTTGAGAGTTCTTGTTCCATATCCTCTTCAACACTTTTAAATAGCCTCTTCTAAAGTTGCAACATTATCTTATTATAGTTTTAAGTTACATTTTCTAATGACTAATGAAACAGTTGTTAACAGCCTGCCCCTCTAGTCTCAAGGTTAAGCCAAATATTTGCCTGTTCCTTGAGTCCTTCTTACAACATGAAATCAATGAATTTATAGGAGTGTATATATCCAATATAAATATCACATGCTAATCCAATCATCTGTATCTCATTACTTAGATTGTTCATTGAACAATCAAGTATTAACAAGTGATAGTTAATTGATGCAATACAGATGAACTGGAAAATAGCAGCTAATCATACTCCTGATGAAGCTATAGGGATAGCAATGAGTAGCTTTAGCCAGTCCCAGTCCAGATGTTTTCCTTTCACTTCATACAAACCAAATGGTGAGTAGTACCTCAAAATCTGACCTGGGAGTTATAAATCTCCTTATATGTTTACTGTGGCTGTTGTATTGCTGTCCTATTATCTTCTTGAAGATTTGGTGCTGAGTAAAGCTGTGTCTCATGTTTTTGATTATCTATCCATAAACTGGTTGGATCAGAATGGGATTTGTAGATTATGAGTTGAGGATCTCTTCATATAATTTGTGGTCATCTGTTCATACTGTTTTATAAATTGTATACTTTGTTTTCTTATCAGTTTTTTTTGGGGTTTTCTTCCTTTTCCATATTGTTTTGAAGGAATTTGCTATACATTTTTATATAATCCCTTTGCCAGTTATTTGCATTCTAAAAATCTACTCCTTGCCTTTTCATTCTCTTAATAAATACTTCAATCACAGACATTATGTTTTAGTATATTTTAATTTATTAATATTTCCTTAGGTTTATGTTTCTTATATCCTGATTAGGATACCTTTTCCTATTCTAAGTCATAAAGATATTTTCTATAGTTAAATCCTAAAATCTGTATTTTACCTTTTACATTTAGATCTGCAATCTACCTGGAATTATTTTTTTTGTGTAAAGTTTTATATTTTTTATGTGGATCTCAAATTGATCAAGAACCACTTATTGAAAATACTGCACTTCTCCCACTTTTCTGTAGTGCCCCTATTATGGATGTAAAGTATGGGTCTGTTTCTGAATACTCTATTCTGTTCTGTTCATTTATTTATATTCTTGGCTATACCACAGTTTTAATTGTATTTTAAAGTGAGTTTTGATGTATGATATAGTGTATTTCTCTTATTCTTATTCAAGAATATTTTTCTCTTTGTGGTGCTTTGCATTTCTATATGAATTTCAGAATCAGATTGTCCATTTCCATACACATGTATGAAAATATACAGGCAAAAACAGCACTTTTAGGGGGTGTTTGCACTATTATTTTGGGGGGGAATTGACCTTTTTATAAAAATGAGGCTTGAAAATAATTTGTTTACTTAGATCTTTTATACCTTTCTCTTATATTTTTTTGTAGAAGTCTTACATATTTTTCATTAACCATACTCCCAGGTATTTGACATTTTGTGGTCCGTATTCAGAAATCCATTTGATATTTGTATATTGACCTTTGATTCAACAATATTCCAAAATCCATTCTAATTCTAATGTTTATCTGTAGATTATTTTGAACTTTCTACATAAACAAATCATATGATCTGTTAACAGTAACTGTTTTTTCTTCCTTTCCTATTTGTTAGACTTTAATTTGTTTCTCTTGCCTACTTGCCTTGTCAAAGAACTATGTGTGTAGTACAATGTTGGAGAGACATAGAGCAGATATATTGTGATTGTTTTTTGTTTAATTGTAGTAAAATATGCATAACATGAAATTTACCATCTTAACTCTTTTTAAAATGTGTTGTTTACTAATGTGAAGTACATTTACACTGCTGTATAATAATTACCACCATCAATCTCCATAACTCTTCATCTTGCAAAACAGAAACTCTGTACCTATTAAACAATAATTCTCCATTACCTCTTGATTCCAGTTCCTGGCAGCCATCATTCTACTTCTTCTCTATGAATTTGGTCTACTCATAACTTTAGCTACTTCACAAAGTATTTGTGTTTTTGTGACCAGTTTATTTCACTAGGCATAATGTCATCAAGGTTCATGCATATTTTATCATGTGTGAGAGTTCCCTTCTTTATAAAGGTTGAATAATATTCCATTGCATGTATGTACCATATTTTGTTTAACTAATTCATCTGTTGATGGATACTTGAGTTGTTTCCACCTTTTGGCTTGGTAAATAATGTGGCTAAAGGCATTGATATAAAAGTGGGTTTTGGGTTGTGTGGGTTTTTTTTTTTTTTAAGCAAACATTTACTCTCCCCACTGTGGATTGATTATACTCTCCTGTTCTATTACTGTTGGAGTTGATCCTATCAATTGTTTGGACAAATACAATGCTAAGAGATATGACACAAGCAAAGCTTTAAAAGAGCTTTCTCAGTGGAGCTTGACCTCTTATACTTCTTTTATCACAATAAGAAAAAATTGCCTCAGGCAGCTTACTGTCCTTGAGGATAAGAGTCATATTGCATAAACCTAAACAAAACCTCATATTGGAATCAAGCTAATCTGAGCTCATCTTGGATTAGTCAACCGCTAGATGATCCACAAATGTTCAAATGTATATTCTAGTAAATAATTGTTGTTTTAAGCTGATTAGTTGGGGAGGTATGTTAAGCAGCATTATTATAGCAATACTGACTCTCAATAACTTTTTTAAAATATATATACTGGGGATCAAGTCCACAATTTGGGCATGTGACCTGAGCAAGTATGGAACCATGACCTCCTGGTTCATGGGCCGATGCTTAACCAGTGAGTCATATTGGCCAAGCCCACTCTCTATATTTTATCATTAAATATGATTATGTAGATTTTTCTTAATAGATATTGTTTATCATATAAGAAAGTTTTCTTCAATTTCTAGGTTTATATATTTTTTTAAATAAATAAACTTACTTAAGTATATCTTACAAATCATAAAATTTACCTATTTCAATATTATAATCAATTATTTTTTGGAAACTTCACACTTTCTAGATTATTTATGAATGGATGTTTATATGGTGAAGTCCATCACATGTCTTTTCTGTGTCTATGGAGATACTCATATAGTTTCCTAAATGTGCTAAATTTCACTGTGTGATTTTTCCCATGAAAACAAGCATTGTAGGTTTATAGTTGTTTGTATGGAAAATAATAGAATAATCTATAGTAATAAAAATGTAATATGCTAATTAGACCAGATGTCCTTCTGGATGACCTTCCAGATGAAGCTGGGCTACAACGGAAGCCCGGGGTATGAGTGCCAAAGGGAAGCTGGTGCCAGCAGACAGGGGAAGAAAAGTCTACTCTTGCACAAATTTTGTGCATCAGGCCTCTAATTAAAAAAAGAATAAACTGTATTTTAGATTTTTTGTTGTTGTTGTTGTTATTTCATTATCTTGCTTATGTATTTAGGCTATTTAGACTTATAACATGGTTTGAAAACATCACTTTTTCCATGTCCATAGCTTTTCTTAAAATTTTTGATATTATTTTTTTCTTAAATGTATGATAGAATTTACTAGTGATACAAATTTATTTTTCTTTTGTTAAGGAAAATAATTTGTAGCCCTAACTGGTTTGGCTCAGTGGATAGAGCATTGGCCTGTGGACTGAAGGGTCCCAGGTTTGATTCTGGTCAAAAGCATGTACCTTGGTTGCAGGCACATCCCAGTAGGGGCTGTGCAGGAGGCAGCTGATCAATGTTTCTTTCTCATCAATGTTTCCAATTCTCTACCCCTCTCCCTCCTCTCTGTAGAAAAATCAATAAAATATATTTTTTAAAAAAGAAAATTACTTTTGCACTAGAAATTTCTAAGAAATTTATACAAAAATAAAGCTAATCTACCAGGTGACTAATTTATGATGCAAATTGATTTCCCAAACATATAGGGTCTATTTAATATGTTAGAGAATTAATTAAGAAAGATAGAATCCTTAAATTTTGTATGGCATCTGTGTTAGAGTACCAGAGACCTCCACCCTCAGCAGTTAGACAGACATGAATGGTGGGCCAATGTGCCAGGTACAGAAAGTCATCACATGGAAAGCCCCAGGTGCCTAGTAATGGACAATCCATTGTAGGATAGGACTTTTCCTCTCCTAACATATCACTGGTCCTGAGGTTTGGATCCCTTGAACTTTCCTACCTAGAGATAACATTTATGCCTCCAGGCGCAGATAAGCAATAAAACCAGGACTAGCTACATTGAATAATGACCCCCTGTTCTGATGCCTGCCAATCAACCAATAGAGACCACAACCCTGAATGGACACATTCGAAAAGCTACTGAATATTCTATTAAGATCTTTTCCCAAAACCTCCCCTAAAATATTTACCCTTAAAACCCTTAAGATCCTGAGCAGTTTGGCTCAGTGGATGGAGCTTCAGCCTGTGGACTGAAGGACCCTACCTTTGATTCTGGTCAAGGGCATGTACCTTAGTATCAGGGGCCTGGCTGGGGTTCCTGCAGGAGGCAGCCAGTCGATGTGTTTCTCTCACATTAATATTTTACATTTTCTTCCACTCTGTCTAAAAATCAAGGGAAGAATATCCTTGGGTGAGGATTAAAACAAACAAACAAAACCCCTTAGGATGGAGGACCCTGTGCTTTCTTCCTCTCATGAGCATGCCCATGCCTTTCCCTTTTTTTTCTACTTCCTCCTCCCTGCCCCAGGCACTTTACCATTAATTTTAATCTCAACCTCCAAGGGCCCTTCCTTTACTTGTTTCCTAAGCCCATTTCTCTTAGAAATTAATTTTCTACCTCTGTAACTTGCACAATAAATCTTTTCTTACAATTTGGGTCTTGCTCTGAATTCTTTCCTAGCCAGAACCCAAGTACTGAGGATGCTGAGCCCAGGTTTGGTCTGACCCCCACCAGATCAGACACTTGGGACTGTTCGCACTAACTACAATATATTTATAATTTTTAAATTGTAATATATAAGGTAAGTTGAACATGTTTTACATTTTATCTTTTTTAAAAATATGCATTATGTATTTTTATTATTACCTTCTTTATTAACTTATTTAGACTGCATTTTATTCTCTCTGTCTTAGAAATTAAAATATGAATTCTTGGCATTTTAAATTTTAAGTATTAGAGTTTGTCAAACAATGTAATGGTCTATCAACACTTTAACTTCTTTTGAGGTATGCTATGCTTTTTCATGTATTTCAATCTGTATACACTTTAAATACACCTTTTATCATGGCAATTCTATACAATATTAAATGTATATTTATGAATTTCTTGAGATAATTGCTCAGCCATGATACATATATATTTTATTTTATTACTTTTATGGAAGAAATGTCATCAATTTTGCACTGTAGCTGGTTTTGTTCTATGTTTTATAACCTCATACATTTACTCATACATCTACTCTTCCATTGCCTTTATTCCTTCATGCCTCTCTTAGCTTCCATCTGGGGGTCATTTTTTCATGTTTTAGAAACAGTCACTAGCATTCTCTTTACTGCAGATTTGCTGGTGATGAATTCTTTCCATTTTTATTTATATGAATATTTCTTTAGGTTACCTTAATTTTTAAAGAGTATTTTTAGTTAATAGAGAATTCTAATATAAAAGTATTTAGAGTTTTTATTACTTTTATTCTTACATTTTTTGTGTCTTTTGAGAAATCCATTGTTAGTTTATTGTTGCTCCCTGAGAAGTAATAACATTTCTTCCTTGTACCTTTCTAAGACTTTTTCTTTTTCATTCATTTTTCATTGAAATTTATTCTCATATGCTTAAGTGTGTTTTATTTCTATTTATCCAATTTTGGATTTATAAAAATGATTTAATATTTGGCTTGACATTTTTACTCACTTTTGGAAAATTATCAGCATACATATTTTAGATCATTGGTTCTCAAACTTTCTAATGCTATGACACTTTAATACAGTTCTTCATGTTGTGGTGATCCCCAACTATAAAATTATTTTCGTTGCTACTTCATAACTGTAATTTTGCTACTGTTATGAATCATCGCAACCCACAGGTTGAGAACCACTCTGGTAGAGCCTAAGACCATTGGAAACCACAGATATTTACATTACGATTCATTAACAGTAACAAATTTACAGTTATGAAGTAGCAACAAAAATAATTTTATGATTGTGGGTCACCACAACATAAGCAACTGTATTAAAAGGTCGCAGCATTAGAATGGTTGAGAACCACTGTTTTAGATAGTGTTTTTGTACTATTTTATCCTCTTGTTATGTTGGCTCACTCTTGTTTGAATTTCTTATCTTTTTGTGATTTAGTTGAAGTATATTTGATTCTGAACACATTTTCAGTTCATTAACCTTTTTGTCAATTGTGTATACCAATTTATTGAGTGTCATGTTATAGTTATTGTGTTTTCAGTTCTAAAACTTTCAATTTTATTTATTTTATAAAATGAAATTTTCTATCATGTATTCAATTCCTTATCATGTTAATTATAGATTTTTTAAGTTCATATTTGAGAACTCTATTTTTCTGTAAAGTTATTTTTATTATCTGAAGATGTTTGCTTTTTGTTTTTCATTCCAGTCTTTGATTTCTCCATACCACTCCTTAATTTCAAGTTATTTTAAAGTTACAGTAATCAAAGAAGTGTAATATTGTCACAAAATAGGCTAATTGATAAATGGGACAGAATAGAATCCAGATATAAACTCTTGCTTATACATTCAACAAAGGCTATATAGTAGTTTCGTATGGCTGCTATAACAAAGTATTACCTACTTGGTGGGTTAAAAAAAATACATGTTCAGTTATAGTTCTGGAGGCCAGAAGTCAAAATTGTTTTTTATTGGATCAAAAACAAGGTGTCTGGCTTGAACCTCGATGGGATGGACCCTTCCAAGTCATCCTGAGCATCCCCACCGCTGTCAAGGTAGCCTGGAAGAAGCATTGGATTCACCGAACTCAAATAAAGAAGGCTGAAGATACAGGAGGACAATGGAGGGTAGCTCACACCGGGGATCCCCTCAAGGTCAGACTGCAGCATTCCTCTCCCTCTTTTTCCTCACCAACTGTATGCTGAGGGTGACCGGGAATCCCCATCGAGCTCCCACATATGTGTGGGAAGTAACTTGGACCGTGGATGGAAAAATTGTGGGTAATGTTACCACCCCTGGGCTCCCCAGATAAAAACTGACTTATGTAAGATATTTGGGGAAAATTGGAACAATTCTCCAACTGGAGCCCGAGGGAGCCCGAGCCAGGGTTAAATCATATGGATGTGGGAAGCTTAGTTTTGAACAAGGGCTGTGGAGGTCCCCCCATTATATCTGTCCACGGGAGGGACCTCCCGAATGTGGGGGGAGGAAAATTACTACTGTGCCTCATTGGGCTGTGAGACCCTCGCCCCATGGAGAGCCATAGACCCCCAACTACGGTTTAGTAGGATTAGACCTCTTGTTCCTAAAACAAGGTGGACTATGTTTAGCTTTAGGGGAAACTTGCTGCTTTTATGTTAACCATTCAGGTGTAATCCGTGAGAGCTTAAGCCAACTGAGAGAGCGTATACTAGACAAAGAAGAAAAGCTTAAGCAGGAGGGGAACTGGTATGAAAACCTTTTTAACTGGTCTCCATGGCTCACCACATTGCTCACTGCTGTAGCGGGGCCCCTCATGCTCCTCATCCTCATACTCCTGATAGGGCCCTGCATTATTAGGGGATTAACCTCCTTTATACAACAAAGGATCCAGGCTGTAAAGCTCATGGTCCTACATGCCCACTACCAGCCCATAGCTGACGGGGAGTGGGAACAGTCGGAATCAAGGATTTGATTCCCCTATAAGACCAGTAGGGAATGTGGAGGGGCAAGGACCAGATTGCGTTCCCCCCCATAAGGAGTCGAATTAAGGTCAGGGTGACCTCAGGCCTGGAGGCAGTAAAACCAGGAACTGGTGGTTTTCGTACACAAACACCAGGTACCTGAGGCACACCCAGCTCTGAGAAACCAACCCTAAGAAGGACATCTGCATTCCAAGCTGCTTGCTTAATCAGAGTTTAAAGAGTAATGCTTAGCCAATTAAAGTTAGCCAAGTCCTCCTGAGCTGAGGATAAAAGGCATTTGCTGCAGAAGTTCAGGATTCTCATGCTTCCCTGCTGTGCCAGTGGAACCGTGAGCCTGGACTCGATTTCGTAATAAAGGCTTCCTAAATTTTCCAAAACAAAACAAACAAACAAAAAAAGGTGTCATCAGGGTTCTACTCCCTCCAGGTCATTAGGGAAGATTTTGTTTCCTGTTTTGTTTCCAGTGGCTGCCTCTCTCTATCTAATTCTACTTTTGTTTCCCTGTCACATGACCACTTTCTTTTCTGTAGTAAAATCTCTTCCTTCCTTCCTTCCTTCCTTCCTTCCTTCCTTCCTTCCTTCCTTCCTTCCTTCCTTCCTTCCTTCTTTCCTTCCTTCCTTCCTTCCTTCCTTCTTTCCTAGTACACACAGTTCCCCATGGTGTGTATTTTTCATCATAGCAATAAGATGTAAGCCCATTTGTTGGCTGGAAGGAAGGCAACAATAGTAGTGTTAGTTTTAACACTATGTTTTTAGAGGAAAGGAGAGAGAGAGAGAAGAGAAGAGAAGAGAAGAGAAGAGAAGAGAAGAGAAGAGAAGAGAAGAGAAGAGAAGAAGAACAAGAACAAGAAGAAGAAGAAGAAGAAGAAGAAGAAGAAGAAGAAGAAGAAGAAGAAATATTCTTAAATTGCTACTGTCACCTCACTTCTGACTCTGTACCAACATTGACACTAACAACTTCTAATATATTACCTATGTAGAAACATTCCCAACAGCCTACTTAAGGTAGTTGTTTTCTCAAGAGAGCATAGAGTAGTTGGTATCTGCATGAGCTCTAAAATTAAAATGCTTGGATTAAATCCCAGCTCTGCCACTATTTGTATAACCTTGAGTAGCTAGTCATATCTTCTGTGTTTCAATTTTCACATTTTAAAATAATAATAATAAATATATCATAGGGTTGTGAAGAATAAATGTTATTTTTGTAAGTGATTTATAAGGCTTTGATGATTGTTAGTATAATTACTTTAATTAATACATCTCTTTTATATAAAACTTTACTTTATACTATGTCATTACTATTAATGTACAAACATGCTTTTTAAACTTTCTTTTATTTAAAGAATAAACTTCCTCTTAACTCCATTTTCTCCTCTAAGAACCCATTTTTAAAAAAATCTTTACAGCCCCACTTCTGGAGGGTAAGTCTATTTCTTGTTTCCAAGTCCTCTTCAACAAGTTTCAGGTTTTTGTCTCCACCACTCTGAATTTCCTGTTCTCAAAGTTATAAATTACCCCTCCTTCCAAGTTGCTAAATCCAAGAGTTAATTCTCAATTTTCATTTTACTTGAACTCTTAGTATTTCTAATAGTTATACAGTTAATTTCTCTCCTCTTTTACATTGTCCTTATCTACTTGGCCTCCAATACTACACATACTCATTCAACCTCATTGTTTATTCCTTTTTGTCCCTTTTTCTAGTTATTTCCTTTCTTACTGTCTTTTTAATGCTGAGTGCCAAGGCTCCATCACCCCCTTTCCATCTCCATGTTAGTATCCTCACCCTCTTGGTGAGTGTATCACTTCCCATGATTTTTAAGCCAGCAACTCTTGCTTTTTAAGAAAAAAAAAACCCTCAATATTAATTATTATGTACCAGTACTGAGCTACACACCCTACATACATGAATTTACACGGATCTTAGATATCACCTAGCAGTTAGCACCATTCTTTTTTTTTTTTTTTTCTTCTTCTTCTTCTTCTTCTTCTTCTTCTTCTTCTTCTTCTTCTTCTTCTTCCTCTTCCTCTTCCTCTTCTTCTTCTTCTCCTTCTTCTTTAATTTCAGAAAGAGGAAGAGAGAGAGAGAGATGGATAGAAACATCAATGATGAGAGGAAATCATTTATCTGTTGGGTCCTGCATACCCCCTACTGGGGATTGAGCTCATAAACCATGCATGTGTCCTGACCTGGAATCAAAACATGACCTACATGGTTCATGAATCGACCGACCCTCAACCACTGAGTCAGACCTACCAGGCATCTACATCTACATCTCTTGCCCAAACTAGGATGATATATATATCAATGACGTTTAGTATCTCTAATTTAAAATATCAATAAATCAAGATCCTGACCATCTTTCACCAGATATATTTAGACAATAGCCCTCATATTTTATTTTTTCTCTATCTTTAATCAGAATAAAAACTTGGTATTGCACTAGCCAGTTTGGCTCAATGATAGGGTGTCAACCTGTGGACTGAAGGGTCCTGGGTTTGATTCTGGTCAAGGGCACATGTCCAGGCTGTGGGCTCAATCCCTAGTAGGGGGCATGCAAGAGTCAGACAGTCAGTGATTCTCTCTCATCATTGATGTTTCTCTCTCTCTCTCTCTCTCTCTCTCTCTCTCTCTCTCTCTCTCTCTCTTGCTTCCTCTCTAAATTCAATACACATATATTAAAACAAAACCAAAAAAAAACTTGGTATTATCCTTAACTTTCTCTCATATCCTGTATCCAATCCTTTTGCTTCTGACTTCAAAACACATCCAGAACTTGACTGCTTCTCATCCCATCCAATGTTGATAATTTGGTGCAATTTGTCATCATCACTTTGCTGCATTATAAAATAGCCTTCTAACTACTAATACTGCTTCTACCCTTGGCCATTGCATTCTATTCTCAGAAAAATGTAAGTCAGATCTCATCACCTCTCCAGTCAAACCATCATCTTTTTATTCAATGACCTTAAAATTATAACTGAATCATTATCTTTACTCCCTGTTTTCCCTAACTAACCAAGTCATGTTTCTGATATCTTCAATTGTTGGTTTTCTCCTTCTTCTCTTTGCCTACACTCTAGTCACATTAGTCTCCTTATCACATCTTTTCTTTTTTAGCATATTAGGCTTTTATTACATAGGATACAACTCTTTTTTTTCTATTTTTTTTATTGTTTCAAGTATTACAAATAGTAGTACATATGTCTCCTTTTTTTTCTCTATTAACCTCCCCCTGCCTTTCCCTATCCCCCAGTACATACCCTCACCTGTTCCCCACGCCCACTCCAGTGTTTTGTATCCATTGGCTATGCTTACAAATATGCATATAAGTCCTTCAGTTGATCTCTTACAGCCCCCCACTCCAACCTCTCCTGCCTTTCTCCTGTAGTATGCAGTCTGTTCATTGCTTCTTTGCCTCTGTATCTGTTTGTTTGTTTTTTTTCCCCCTGATTCTTTGCTTTAAAAACATCTTGCCTCTATAGGCTAGAAATAAGCTTATAAAAACAAAAAATGATTGAGTCCTAATTTCAATGTCTAATAGTTATTAGTCCCAGTTTCAATGTCAAACAGTTCCTTATGTGTACATGTTATCAATGGTATCTGAATGGTGGACAAATGGTGACAATGCAGGTCCAACTCTCTCTGGTTTGATCCTAGGCATCCTGTAACGATGCACAGCTGCTGACTGCTAGCATGGCAAGGTGTCATCAACGTCTTCCATCTCTGGACTGTTTCTCCTCTTGTCTTCATGGTTGGAGCAAACCTGTCAGTTCCTCTCTGTTGCAGGAGTTCATTTGGTCTTGGAGTTGTTTTCTGAAAGTATATAAACATATTCGCAAATAAAAATTAATAAAGGAATCTTTTCTATAAAATTTACTTGGGGTCCTTTTCATTTTTGCCCAACCGATTTTCCTTTGGCATATTTTGACACCATGTATGTTTTTTCATGAGTGTCTTGCTATTAGTATTACAAATGAAAATTAACGTTCTAAAGTAAAAGTTTTCTAGATGTAATTTACTTACCAGATATTTTTCCTTACGTGATATTATCCTACTATCCCCCTTTTTTTGATTAATGGAGAAGACTTTGGTAAAATTTTTTAATGCAATCTTGATAACTTGAAATTTTAATTTTTTGTGCACAAATATGCCTGCTTTATGCCCATTGCATATTAAGAAATTTTACCATGGTATGAACTACTAATAGAAATTTTATTTAATACTTTAGAAACAGCTTTTTGTCCAGAGAGGGGGTAAGATTCCTCAGGGAAGGAACAACCTAATACAGGCACAGTCGCAGAGGGGCCATCGGGAGAGAACTTGGGAGTCAACAGAGGTGGGGCACAGACCCTCACCCCCCCAACCTTGAAAGGGTCTTAACCCTCACCCCTTCTGAGGGAAGTCTCCTGCCCCAATGGCTACTTCGCTTCCCATGCACAGCACAGATCGGAACCCAGGTAACAGACAGAAACTTGGCCGACAATAGCTACCTTATATCTAAATTCAGCCTAGCACCAGGAATGCTCAGTGCCTACTCAAGAATGCAAAGTGAACCTTTTCACTAATATTTATAGGGTAATCTAAGATTGTTGCTAGCATATTACATTTGACAATAAAAGAGTAATCAAGCTTTCATATTAATTTAAATTGGCTATTGAAATAAATGAATACCCAAGAAAATTTAATTGTACTGGACAAAAAGCTGTTCCTTATCACATCTTAAAGAAAGCATCCATTGTAAGGCTTTTGTACTGCAGTCTGTCTTCCTTCAATGATCTTCCCTACATGGCCACATGGCTAATTCCCTTACAATATTCAGGTGATTGTTCAGATTTCCCCTCCACAGCAAAGCCTCTTTCTTTACTATCCTATTTAATCCTGCAACTGAGAGAATCATATATTCTTGATTCTCTTTACTATCAACCAACTTAGGAATGTCCAAACCCATATAAAAATTTTGTAAAATTTTATTAGAACCAAACAGAGGTATACCCCTAAAAGCAAGATCCCCATAGACTGAGAAAATTGCTTCTTAGAATGAGACTTTAAAAGATTTTTTTCCCTTTTTTAATGTATTTGGAATTTAAAAAAATGCAAGGTAGATTGTATAAAGGTGGAAAAAGCAAGGCAGGGTTTGGATTATAGTATAGTTAAGATTATGTGCTACTTTGAGGGTAGTTATACTTCTAAGAGGTCTGGAAAAGAAGGTTACTCTGGTATTTCAGAGGTATGTTAACATAGCTGTACAAAAGCAATAAATACACATTTTCTAAAAAAGTTATTTGCCTGGACAGTGACTCTTTCTTCTTCTTCTTCTTCTTTTTATTTTGGCATTTACTAGTATCTATTTTTTTATTGTTTAGTATTACAAATAGTAGTACATGTCTCCTTTTTTTTTCCTATTGACCTCTCCCTGGCCTTCCCTATCCCCAGTACATGCTCTCACCTGCCCCGTCCCCCCGACAGTGTCTTGTATCCATTGGTTATGCTTATATACATGCATACAAGTCCCCCACCACCACCACCAACCTCCCCTGTCTTCCTGTCTTCCTGCTGTAGTATGACAGTCTGTTCATTACGTTTTTGCCTCTGTATCTGTTCCCCCACCCCAATTCTTTTCTTTAAAAACATCTTGCCTCTGCTGACTAGAAATAAACCTATAAAAACAAAAAAATGCTTGAGTCCCAATTTCAATGTCCAACAGTTCTGAGTTCTAATTTCAATGGACAGTGACTTTCTATTTCAGTCAGTGAATGTTTAATTTCTAGTTGGTCCTTTTTCATCTTTAGTTGGACCTTTACCATCTCTAGTTGGCTCTTTTGCATCTCTAGTTGGTCCTTTTTCATCTCCTCTTGGGACTTGATAAATTTATCCATCTTTTCTAGCATATTCGTGAAAAACCTTATAAGCGTGGTTTTGAACTCTATATCCAGTCGTTTTTTTTCCTCCATTTCTTTTGTTTGTGATCCCTTCCCTTGTCTCGGCATTTTCACTATGTCAGGGAAACTTCTGTGTTGAATTCAGCCTTATAATGCCAGACTTGCAAAGCTGCAGAAGCCTCTGTTGAGCTTGGGATGGGTGGAGTCTCAGGGCTTAAAGGACCGCCTTGCCTTCCAGTCGGCCCGACCTCCACGGCCCCTGAGTCTCACGTGACTGGGTAATCGCTGGAGTGGTCTGTCCTGTGTGCCTTGCGTGCCACCAGGCCTTTGATCTTTTGCGACTCCCCTAAATTTCCATGCACTTCTCCCTTTTCACAGTCCAAACTCCTCCCGTATGAGTTTCGGCTGGATCTGGGGTTTAGTGTTGTAAGATAAGAGGTTCAATGCCTTTGAGAGTCTCCGTTTCCCTCCCGCCAAAGAAAGCCAGACAGGTACTCCGGCACCCACTCTCTCCACGCGCGCGTCTCTGTAACTCAGCTTTTTGCAGCTCCTCTGGATCTCTGTGAGCCCCTCTCTTTCTCTCTAGTTGTAGAACTTCCACTCAGCCAGCTTTCCTGTGGTTCTGGATGATGTCCGTTCTGTCTTTTAGTTGTAGTTTTGAAATTGTAGTGCGAGGCAGCAGTGTAGGTGTTTATCTGTGCCACCATCTTGGATTCTCTCCACAGTTCTCAATGGACAGTGACTTTCATCATGACCTTCCCAGTTAGGAATTTATGGGTTCATCACCCTGTGAGGTTACTTTCTGTTACTGGACTTGTCAGTTTTATTATAGAACCTCCTTTTCATCCACATATTCTAGTCTCTGTCATATTTTTTTTTTAAATATATATTTTATTGATTTTTTACAGAGAGGAAGGGAGAGAGATAGAAAGTCAGAAACATCGATGAGAGAGAGACATAGATCAGCCGCCTCCTGCACACCCCACAGTGGAGATGTGCCTGCAAGCAAGGTACATGCCCCCAACCGGAATCGAACCTGGGACCTATCAGTCCGCAAGCCGACGCTCTATCCACTGAGCCAAACTGGTATTGGCCTGTCATATATTTTATAGCACTTAAATACTAATATATTGTAGAGTTAACTTGTTATTTTTTATTATTTCATATGTGCTAGAATATATGTGCCCTAAAATAGGAATATTTACACTTTTTCAATGATGAATCCCAAGAACCTTATTAGACACATGAGATAAATATTTGTTGAATGAATGAATAAAAATAAAGAAACCAGAAGGTGATTTGAAACTCTCTGCTCCTATTTACTGAAGTAATCTAGTATTTTTGTCTAAGAAGTCCAGTGGGATAAGTAAAGAGTTATAAATTTGAATGAACAAGAGCAAGAAATGTAACAATTATCTTATAAATCTCTGACAAATGAAGATGAGTTGTGATTTTATGTATATGAAGGTTTAGATGATCTCCTGTAAGTTAGTATCCTAAAAACAAAATAAAACAAACAAACAAAAAAACACACAATATTTTTAAACTTCCTTATTGTTTAGAAGAGTTTATTACATTTTCAAACATTAATAATCCTGGTTTTAAATTTTGCACATTTCTTCAAACTTTTTCCCAATCTATAGTTTCAAGAAGTCAATGTGTTTTATGAGTATCTATTTTGTTTTTTGTGCAAGTGTTATAGCTCAGGTGAGTCAGGTAACTCCATGCTTATTTTCAGGAATACATAAATAACTGGTACTGATCCTTGATTAAGATAAGAATGAAGCAGGGGAGTTGATGTCTTATAATATGACATTTGAGTTTTTTTGGTTTTTTTGAAGGGGGTGAATAAAATTGAGTTTATTGAAGGACTACATGATAATTTATGTGTAAAATTAGAATCCACAACAAAGTTTCTAAAACTAACATTGTTCCTAGAGACATCAGGCTAGTTTGTTTACAATTTTTTAGGGATGTATTGATTAATGGCTTACACTAGGTTTAACAGGTCACATACTCTGGCTTTGCTAGAAGACCCTTCTGGAAATGTGCTCCAGTTCCCTTTACATGTAGTTTACAATCATAAAATGAAGACATCTTGTGCTAATAAGAATGGATCTTAGGGAACCATTCTGGAAGTCTCTTGGACTTCCCAGCCTTGCCTATGCTTTCTTTTGTTGATGTGCTACATCTTTTACCTTTATTAAAGACTTAGTGTGTACATATCTTCTAGAGTCTTGTAAATTCTTCCCAGGATACTTTATAATTGATATAATGCTTACATTTTCTTTAAGGAGTAAATTTTAATCTATTTTTGTTTTTAAGTTATAATATTTAATTAGAAAAAAGGTGATATTTTCAAATATAACCTGCTACAATAAACTTCTAACTTCTCGTTTTTTCTCATTCTCTTAAAGCATCAGTAAAATAATCAAAGACTTTTGATAGGCTGCAAATTCTATTTTAATTATTGTGAGATAATTTGGCTATAGTGTGACCACATCTTTGACTTCTACATGTTATATAAACTTTTAAGGCCATGTTGTAATATCTTTTAATGTTTTTTTTTCATAAGTAACAGTATGTAATTATATTTTCCTATTACTTCTATAACTCTAATTGTCAAATATATTTTTAAACTTTGCTTATTTTAGATTAAAAGTGAATTATTATCAGAAAACTGTGGTACATCTACACAATGGAATTCTATGCTGTCATTAAAAAGAAAGAACTCTTATCATTTGCAGCAACCTGGATGAAACTGGAGAGCCTTATGCATAGTGAAATAAGCCAGTCAATGAAGGAGAAGCACCACATGATCTCACTCATTTGTGGATAATAAAGAACATTATAAACTGATGAACAAAAGGATAGATACAGAGGCAGTAAAATATCAAACAGACTGTGAAATTATAGCAGGAAAATTAAGGAGAGGTGGGGTAGATAAGAGATCAATCAAAGGACTTGTATCTATGCATATAAGCATAACCAATGAACATAGACACTGGGGGGTTGGGGTATGCCTGGGAGGGAGGGGGGACAATGGGACATGTATACATGTATTTTTTCAATTTACCCACAAAGTCTAGAAAGAATACTTCCTCAAAGTATTAATGTGCTAACATTTTTGGATGATTTTTACAAAGCTGTAGAATTCCTATGATGAACTTTAAGGCAAAGTCATGTCATCATTGATCTCCTGCTCAATAATCCTTGAAGCACTAATAACTCATAATGGTTACAATATTTCATTACCATGGAAATTGAAAGTTATGGCTGTGACCTTGATTTATAAGTTGGTGATCCAAAACATGCAATGGATTTAGAGTCTCAAGATGGTTGTATTTTGATATTAAAATGAATCAATATAATTTTGTTGGTAAACTACATATTTAAAACACCACATTGTTATTCCATTGTGTTTTCTCTTTGAAAACAGATATACATTTTCTGCTAAGAACCTACATTTGTTTGAGTTGAAAATCATAAGAGCATCTTGAAATAATGCTATTCTTTAAAGGAATGTTTGTATGGAAAATTTTAAAATAGAAATAATAATTATTAGCTCACAGCCATATTTATTGCTTGATCTGTAATGTATACTATTTTAGACCCTACATTCTCTTTTCACCATGACATTATTTTAGCTTTTGAAATAACCTTTTATTTAGTGTTAAATTTTATAAAACCTTTTGTGGCAAAAACTGGCCATATGACCATTATAACTATCTCCTTTTGCCAGCTTTCATTGCATATGTAGGAAGAGATTGTGGCTAATGGCCAAGGGAATATTGACAGAAGCAATGAACACCATTTGCAGCCCTAGGTCTACCAGAAAGTCTACATTATCTTTTTTAACTCTTGTCTCTCAACTGGATGCAGAAGATTCAGCATAGGACTCTATACCCTGAAGGTACACTGCCAACACAAGACTTAAGGACTCTGGATTACTGAATTACTGAATTGCTACTAGTAAAAGAGCCAATGAGCTAACAATATTTCATGCATGAAACATATGCTTGTCTTAATCCACTGAAATTTTAGGTTAGCTTTTAGAAAAGAATTTAGCAGCTAATAACTGACTAATAGCAGCTTTTTCATATTTTTTAAAATGTGTATCTACATTGTTACATTTGTGATATAAATTTTGGCACTTCATATTTTCATAGACTAAATTTTCTAAGTGTGTCTTGGCCTAAAACATAGGTACACTGACAGTAGATGTAAAAAAAAAAAAGTAAGGTATAATGTGATTTTATTTTGGGGAGGAGAGAGTAAATAAAGGTTAAGAGAATGTGTAATTATTCTTATTTCTAAATTTATGACTATAATTTTAAAACAAAATGTTACCTGATTATCAAAACAAATGAAATACTGTTAATATATTGATCCTATGCTTTTATATTATCTTTATACTTTGAAAATCCAGCCATAAAATCTAATCTATTTTAATACATTGTCCTTGGCTATCCTGTTTCTTCTTTTGTATTATTTCCATGTCTTATTTTGTTTTTGTAAAGTACTGGTACAATAAGATGCAATTTCATTCAACATTTACTCAATACAATTTATGAAAGACCTAATATCTACCAGATAACATGGGCAAAGATTTGAAAATTAGAGCTTGAATGCTTAATATGGGTAATTTCCTGTTTGTCTTCAGTTTTTTATTATGTGTCATATTTTGTGTGAAATTTAAATTTTTTAAAAAAATTAATTTACTTGAAAATAATGACAATTTGTCATGTTACTATAAATAACATTTAAAAATAATGGTCAGAAATCAAGATTTTGTGAGAAGAGTGAGATTGTTATACTTTGGCAAATCCCTTTAAAATTTACTTTTAATAGAGAGATTCTCTCTTTTTTGTTTTAAGAGAGATTCTTATAGCTACTTCTGTCATCCTTCTGTTGAAGTATATTATTTTAGTTTATGTATATGAAGAAAATCCAACTGCACAGAAATGGGTATTTGGAAATAGAATTATTTTGCCCAGTCACTGTGACTCAGTGGTTGGGTGTCAACCTATGAACCAGGAGGTCACTGTTTTATTCCTGGTCAAGGTACATACCCAGATTGCAGGCTCAATACCCAGTAAGGTGTGAGCAGGAGGCTGCTGATCAATGATTCTCTCTCATCATTGATGTTTCTATCTCTCTCTCCCTTACTTTCTGAAATCAATAAAAAAACAATATTTTAATTACTTAAGTAGAAAAATTGTATTGCAATTCTTCTTTGATATTATACAAATAATCAACAAGTGGTATATTTTCCACAATTACAATGTAGAATCTGAATTCTTATTACTGAACATGTCAGTCTATTAATTAAAATCCAATGGTCTTTCTGGCTCTCTGAACAAATTATATAATATCATGTATTGATCATTGTAAAAATATTGATTCGCTGAGTTCACAGATCTTCAAATATATTAATATTCTTCATTATATACAATATTTTAAAAGATTGCATTATTAATATAATTCATAAATATTACCACCAATTCCATCAGGTAAACATTTAGGTATGAAAAAGTATCAAGCTCTTGCAAGTTTTCCAAAATTCTTATTTTCACTTGAAAGATTATATATTTTTTTTATTAGCAACAAATGCTGTCAGTATTTCATGAAGTGTAAGGCTCACATTGTTTGTTTTTTGAAAATACCATCAAATATACAAATCTGAATTCCCATAAATTTTCTGCCATTCTCTCAAATAAAAATGGAGTTTTATGTAAAATTTACTAGTTCATCTTGCAACACAATCAAAAAATGCTTTTCCTTGTGACAGCCATTTTACTTCATAATGTAACAGAAGTGTTTTATACCTACTTCCCATTTATTCACACAGAATTTTGAAAAGTTATGTACTGAAGGGTTGAAGACTAATAAAATCAATATTATTTTTCTATTTTATCAAAGACATTCTTAAATGAAACTGGCTTTTTTTTTTAATAGAAAGTGAATGGCAGTCAAGAATATAAAATGACCAATATAGTTTGGCACCACTGCCTTGATTTGTACTAAAATTTTGAGAGTTTTAAACTCCTTTACATGCTTCATCATTATATATAGTGAAAAAGGCAAACAATGTTTTAGTATCATAATGAAAAAAAGGTTTGAAGTTGAAAATCTCTTGAAAGATTAGAGAGGAGACACATTGATCCAGAGATTCCTCTCTCTCTCTTCCTTCCTTCCTTCCTTCCTTCCTTCCTTCCTTCCTTCCTTCCTTCCTTCCTTCCCCTCTCTCTCTCTCTCTCTCTCTCTCTCTCTCTCTCTCTCTCTCTCTCTCCTTTCTTTTTTTCTTTCTTTCTTGTAGGATAGAATGCTCCCTATCATAATCAATAAGACATGAGGGAGAGTTTAATGAAAGGTATCTGGATGAGTTTTCTACCTCTTAACATAATGAAAATCATAGCTTTTTTCTTCCACAATACAGTGGTACCTCGAGATACGAGTTTAATTCGTTCAGTAACCTTGAGGTGTGGGAAACTATGAGACGCTCGAGTCGTGGTAAACTGGTGGGTCATGTGCAGACGGCTGATCTGCGGGATTACTCGTATCTCAATTGATGCTCATATTTCAAAGCAAAAATCGCTCACTCGTATCTCAAAAATCTCGGATGTTAGGGCACTCGTATCTTGAGATACCACTGTATATTATCTTCTCTGGATACCTATATGTCAGGATTTAAGTCTCAGAGCTCCTTCAACTAACCTGAAACCAGGATAGTCATTAATGTCAGAGAACAAGCTGACAATGAGAATGGCAACATTAAAAAACAAGCAAAAACTAATAATATAGTAATAAAAAAGCTGGTCAATGATGTCATTGAGCTACTCTGAATTATCATTAATAGCCAACCAATGACCATCTATATTATATGAGTTACTAATAAATAGCCTTACTATTTAAATATATCATAGTTGGGATTTTCTGTTATTTTAGTAAAAGGCATCCTGCTAAATAAATTCCTTTTTTTTTCCATCCAGGAAGTGGAAAAATAAACACTATGTAGTTATAAAATAAATTTTCCCTGAGTCAGCCATTATATCAGGAATAAACTTAATCTCACAGGAAAATTGTGTTTCAAAGTGGGAAATTATGTCAGCTTTCTACAGATACAGGTGTACTTGATATAGGGAGATGGCTCAGACTCTTTAAAAATCACCAATAACTAAATTAAGACTGGTTTTTAGATTATAAAATGCAGTTGAACAAGGCCTAGCTAGTTTGACTCAGTGGATAGAGCAGACTGAATGGTCCTAGGTTCAATTCCAGTCAAGAGTATATGCCAGGGTTGGGGGCTTGATCTCGAGTAGGGGGTATATTGGAGGCAGTCAATCAAGGATTCTCTCTCATCACTGATGTTTCTATCTCTCTCTTCCTTCTTATCTGGAATCAATAAAGGCATATTAAAAAAAAGAACAAGCTAAGAGGTTCCAATTTACAAAATTATTTGGTACAAAGGTAAGGAAATTTAAAAAATCTACAGAGTTACTAGAGCAATTCATGTTATCCATGTATTTATATATTTAATAACTCAGAGTGTTCATTTATTATCTTCTACCTGTATCATAAGAGACTGGATTACCCTAGAACACACTGTTGTAAGAAAAGTAAAATGTCTTAGAAACATACTGGACAACATCTGTTATAAAGTTTCTCTGTGGAACTGCATTGATTTTAATTTGAGTAATATTCATTGCATTCACTTTTGCCTGGAGGTAAAGTACCTTAATGAAACTTAAGTGAATTGATGACCAAAATAAGACAAAGAAAAAATATTTACACTCTATTATTTCTTGTTTACACAAGAGAATGTTACTCGAATGCCAGCATTTCTAGTAAATGATGAAATTATTTTAAACATGCATTATTAAACACCATTTAACATGGCAAAAAAAATGAATGTTTTCCCATTAAACCATGTTTAGATGTGAAAACATCAGGTATATGTTAAAGAAAATTTAGTAAGTAAAAGAAAGAAGGGAAATGTTTACTCATTAACTACCCAAAAACAATCACTGATAGTGTACCTGTTTAGCATCTTTTTACATAGTTAAAAATCACACCATTGAATATGTTATTTATATTTGACATCTTTAAAAATATTAGTTACAATAATTGTGAAATGCAACATTGAATGTTCAGTAGGTTACTTAGCTACTTACCTGTTGTTAAATATTCAAATTGTTTCTCAATATTTACTATGACACATAATGCTGAGATTAAGTCCTTTGACATAATTTTACACTTAATAAACATGTAGGGTTGCCACTTTATTAAGGTCTTCCAAAGCATAACTAACACACTAAATAATATAATAATAACATAATTAATTATATTTGACCTAAATGAATTTCCAAAGCACTGTACCTATTGCAAGTAAATTTACAGTGTATATGAAAGTGACCATTTTGTCAATTTCTCCTCATGGTATTACAATTTTAATAGCTGATAATATAAATTGAGTAATTAATAATATAACATTACCAACTTCTATGATTTTTTTTTATTGCTATTGCTGGATACACCTTTATTTATGGAACCAGAATTTAACAGCAATATATAAGATAACTTTAAAGAGTCTGATTACACATAAATTTCAAATGTTTATTTGGTTTTAGTAAATAAAGGCCAGAGAAGGTGACAATGAGAGAATACATTAAAAAACAAGCAAAATCTAATAATATAGTAATAGAAAAGCTGGTCAATAATGTCATTGAGCTACTCTGAATTATCATAAATAGCCATTTGCTATTGGTGGATACACCTTTATTGGTACAAAGGTAAGGAAATTAAAAAAAAAAATTCCAGAATTTGTTTGTTTTTTGAAAATGCCATCAAATTATATATATTTTTATAACCATATAGACAAATGTGTCTAAAGAAAGAAATTCCTTGAGCTATATTCAAAGATTTAACAAATTACCAGTGTAAATTTTTATTTCTATTTTTGAGTTTGTTCAATATTTAAAATTGGACAAAAATGAAAATGTCCTATATAATAAAAGCCCAACAACTGAAAAGGTGGAGCAACCAGAATAACCAGAAAACAGAACAATTGCCACTGCTAGTCCCAGCTAGCACCACTCCCCAAAGTGGATCCCCACCCCAATTTGGAACCCCCATCAGAGCAGGCTGGCCAATCCCCACCTGTGCACTGGGCCTCTATCTTATATAACAAAACAGTGATATGCAAATTGACCTTAATGGTAGAACGACCAGAATGACTGCTCAACCAGTCACTATGAGGCACATAGACCGCCTCTCAGTTGCTTTCCCTGGCTATTAGGCTCTGATCATCCAATGGAAAATGGGGATCTAGGGGTGGGTGGTGGAGGAAGGTGGGGCTGGCTGTGGGCAGCCTGGGAAGATGGCCCTAATCACAAGCTAGGACTAGGGACTGTACCCTTGAACAAATTTTCTAGTAAATAACAAAAACAGGGTCCAAAAAGCCCAGTGAATTATGTGACTTGAGTCATGAAAGTATAGGGTTGGGATTTTATTTTAATCTAAATTTTTAATGTTTATTTTTGATTTTTTCCATTTTGTATTTTAAAATCTTATGAAAAATATTATTTATTATTATTATTGAGTTTTTCTGTCACTTCTTTAACTTTTGTTTCTGAAATAAGTGCCTCACATTTCTTTTGCTTGTTAGAATTATTACCAAAACATTAGCCTGAATGTATTTTGTATACATTTTCTAAATTTAAATAAGTCAAATATAGTTTTTATTGATAAAATATGACACGAGAAAAGCAGTTATTATAGTTTTCTTTTAAAACATAAATTTATAATTCTATAGGTCTACCTCAAAAAAACAGAAAAAAATGGTGATAAATTATCTAACTTGACAACTTACAGAATTAGAAAGAGAGCAACAAGAAAAGCCCAGAATGAGCAGAAGGAAGGAAATAATAAAGATCAGAGAAAAAATAAATGACATAGAGAACCAAAAAAATAAATAAAATAAAATACAAAAGAATAATGAAACCAAGAGATGGTTCTTTGAATGGATAAACAATATTGATGAACCTCTAGCCAGGCTCATGAAGAAACAAAGAGAGAGGATCCAAGTAAATAAAATCAGAAATGAAAGAGGTGAAGTAACAACTGACCCCACAAAAGCACAAAGAATTATAAAAAAAATATTGTGAACAATTCTACTCCAACAAACTGGACAACCTAGATTAAATGGACATAGTCCTAGAAAAATACAAGCTTTCAAAACTCATTCAGAGAGAATAAAACAAACAAACAAACCTGAATAAGCCAATAGCTACCAATAAAATTGAAACAGTAATCAAAAGTCTTCCTGCAAACAAAAACCCTGGTCCAGATACCTTCACAGGGGAGTTTTATTAAACTTCCAAAGAAGAACTATCCCTGACCAGTTAGACAAAGCATCGACCTGTGGACTCAAGGGTCCCAGGTTTGATTCCAGTCAAGGACATGTATCTTGGTTGTGGGCACATCCCTAGTAGGGGGTGTGCAAGAGGCAGCTGATCAATGTTTCTCTCTCATCGATGTTTCTAACTTTTTCCCTCTCTCTTACTGTCTGTTAAAAACAAACAAACAAACAAACTAAAGTCTATCCTCCTCAAACTATTCAAAAAAAATAAAGAGAATGGCACCCTTCCAAGCTCTTTCTATGAAGCCAGCATTACCCTAATCCCAAAACCAGATAAAGACACTATAAAAAAAGAGAATTATAGGTCAATATCCCTGATGAACATAGATGCTAAAATCCTTAACAAAATTCTAGCAAATCAAATACAACATTACTTTAAAAAGTTATGCACCATAACCAAGTGGGATTTGTACCAGGGATCCAAGGCTGATACAATATCCAGAAATCAATAACCATTATACCTCACTTAAACAAACTGAGAGACAAAAATCATATAATCATATCAATTGATGCAGAAAAAGCATATGACAAAGTCCAACACACTTTCTTAATAAAAACTATCAAACAAAGTGGGACTAGAGGGATAATACTTCAACATAATAAAAGCCTTATATGACAAAATTACAGCTAACATCATAGTCAATGGGAAGAAACAAAAATCATTTCCCCTAAGAACAGGAACAAGACAGGGATACCCACTTTCAACACTTCTATTAGACATAGTACTTGAAGTACTAACAATGGCGATCAGAGAAGAAGAAAATATAGGCATCCAAACTGGAAAAGAAGTAAAACTGTGTTTATTCCCAGATTACATGATATTGTACATGGAAGACCCTAAATACTCCATCAAAAAACTACTAGATTTATTAAATGAATTTGGCAATGTAACAGAATACAAAATTAACACATATGGCTTTTCTATATACCAATAATGAGCTCACACAAAGAGAAACTGAAAAAAAAAATCCCATTTACCATTGCAACAAAAACATAAGATACTAGGAATAAATTTAAATAAGGTGGATAAAAGACCTATCCTTAGAAAACTATAGGACATTGAAGAAAGAGATAGAGGAAAAGATAAATAAATGAAAGAATATACTATGTTCACGGATGTAGAAAAAACATTTTTAAAATTTCCATACTACCCCCAAAAATATATAGATTCAATGCAATCCCCATTAAAATACCAATGGCATATTTCATTGACAAAAAAAATCTCCAAAAATTCATCTGGAATAAAAAAATACCCCAAATAGCTGAAGCAATCCCGAGAAAGAAGCACAAAATTAGAGTCATTACAATACCAGATACCAAGCTATATTACAAAGCCACTGTTCTCAAAACTGCCTGTTACTGGCATAAGAGCAAACATAAAGACAAGTGGTCAGCAAACTCCTTGGTCAACAGAGCCAAATATCAACAGTACAATGATTGAAATTTCTTTTGAGAGATGAAAACCTACTTCTGTGCATGGGCCATGAAGTTTCAATCACACTGTACGTGTGTGCTCACACATGGTATTTTGTGGAAGAGCCACACTCAAGGGGCCAAAGAACTGCATGTGGCTTGTGAGTCACCGTTTGCCAACCATTGATAATATCCAATAGAGCAGAACAAAGAACCCAGAAATTGACCAAGCCATAATGCTCAATTAATATTTGACAAAGGAGGCAAGAGCATACAATGGAGTCAAGTCATTCTCTTCAATTAATACTGCTGAAAAATTGGGCAGATACATGCCAAAAATAAATAAATAAATAAGGAAAGAAATTAGACCACCAATTTATACCATAAAAAAATAAATAAATAAACTCAAAAGTGATAAAGGACTTAAATGTAAAAGAGGAAATCATAAAAATCTTAGAAGAATCTATAGGCAACAAAATATTAGACATATGTCATAACAATATCTTTACTAATACAGCTATGAGAGCAATGAAAACTGAGGAGAAAAATAAACAAATGGAACTACATCAAAATAAAATTTTTTGTACAGCAAAAGAAATCATCAACAAAACAAGAAAGCCAATTGCATGGGAGAACATATTTGTCAATGTTACCACCGATAAAGGTTTAATCTCCAACATTTATAAAGAACTCATACAACTTAACAAAAAGAAGATAAACAATCCTGTAAAAAAGTGGGCAATGGACTGAAATAGATATTTTTTGAAAGAGGACATAAGGATGGTCAAGAGACATATGAAAATATGCTCAACATCACAATCATCCGAGAGATGCAAATCGAAACCACGATGAGGTACCATTTCACTCCTGTCAGAATGGCTATCATCAACAAATCAACAAATCACAAATGCTCATGGGGATGCAGAAAAAAAAAAAGGAATCCTCATGCACTGCTGGTGGGAATGCAGACTGGTGCAGCCACTGTGGAAAGGAGTATGGAGTTTCCTCAAAAAACTAAAGATGGAACTCCCATTTGACCCAGTGATCCCACTTCTAGAAATATATCCCAAGAAACTAGAAACACCAATCAGAAAGGATATATGTACCCCTATGTTCATAGCAGCATAATTTTCAATAGTTACGATTTGGAAACAGTCTAAATGCCCATCAACAGATGAGTGGATTAAGAAACAGTGGTATATCTACATAATGGAATATTATTCTATCTAATAAAAGAGTAATCTGCAAATGACTTTCACTCCAACAGACAAATTGCCGCCCCTCTGTGGCCAAAGATGGCCACCCTCATGTGGACACAAGATGGCTGCCACAAGATGACTGCCACAAGATGGCCAGTAGGGGAAAGCAGTTGTGGGTGATCAGGCCAGCAGAGGAAGGCATTTGGGATGACAAGGCCTGCAGGGGAGGGAAGTCATAGGGAACCAGGCCAGCAGGGGAGGACAGTTAGGGGTGACCAGGCTGGCAAGGGAGGGCAGTTATGGGTAATGGAGTCTGCAAGGGAGGGCAATTGGAATGACCAAGCCATTATGGGAGGACAGTTAGAGGCAACCAGGCCTGCAGCGTAGGACAGTTAAGAGGAACCAGGCTGGTAAGGGAGCAGTTAGAGGCAATCAGGAAAGCAGGCAGGTGAGCATTTGGGAGCCACAAGATAGGGCCTACATGCGCAGTTGGACATCCCTCAAGGGGTCCCAGATTGGAGATGGTGCAGGCTGGCCTGAGGGACACAAACTCCCTCTCCCCTACAGTGCACAAATTTCATGCAATGGGCCTCTAGCTACTATAAAAAAGAAGGAACTTTTATCATTTGCAACAGCATGGATAGACATGAAGAGCATTATGCTTAGCAAAATAAACCAGTTGGAGAAAAATAAATATCACAGATATCACTCATTTGTGGACTATAATGAACTACATTAACTGATGAATATAAATAAATCCAGAAACATAGAAGCATCAGATAGTCCATCCTCAAAAAGAAGGCTGGGAAAGAGGGCAGCAGGTCAGAGATCTACCAAATGATTTGTATGCATATATAAGCATAATCCATGGACACAGAGAGTAGCAGGGTGAGGACATATGCTGGATGGTAGGAATACCAGGGGAGAGGTCAATGGGGAAGAAAGGAGACATATGTAATACTTTAAACCAGTGGTTGGCAAACTGTGGCTCGCAATCTACATGCGGCTTTTTGGCCCCTTGAGTGGCTCTTTCACTAAATATCATGTGCAGGTGCTCACATACGATGCGATTGAAACTCCATGGCCCATGCACAAAAGTTGGTTTTCGGCTCTCAGAAGAAATTTCAATCGTTGTACTGTTGATATTTGGTTCTGTTGACTAATGACTTTGCCAACTGCTGCTTTAAACAATAAAGAATTTTTAAAAAGCATAAATTGAAAAATGTTAGAAAAACCATACAAACAGTTCTTACATGTAAACTATGCAGACCAGAGATGTCCAGTGGAACTTTCTGCAAAGGTAGAAATATTTTATACCTGTGTGTTTGATATGGGGACCACTACCTAAAATGACTATAATAAGAAAAAAAGTGACTATGAACACTTACAACAAGTAGCTGTCTTTTACATTTTTTTGAATTTGTATTAATTTAAAGTTAAATAGCTCATGGCTGCCCTCTGTAATAGGTAGGATATGTAGAGCCTATGCGACATGCCTTAAAGGATGACCTACAATATAAACTGCTTACTTCAATTTATGTTTGCTCTAAAATATTTCCTGGATCTGAGAAATTTCCCAATCTTAGTGTCCCCACTTCAGGAACAGATACATAAATTATATATCTTTTAAAACATAAGGAACTTGGAAAATTGATGTGGAACATTTGACAAATAAGTAAAGTCCAATCAATCACTTTTCCAAAAAGGTTAATACCTTCTGAACATGTTGTAAATTATTCCCAGCCTCATGTATTTTAGGGTTACAGTACCTTCTTATGATCCTTCTTAGAAGTGATAAAAGAAAAAAAGATTTTGTCCCTATCAAATGATAATCATGAAATATAAACTAACTAGGGAAAAAATATCCATACAATACATCAGTGTATCATTTTCATTTGAACAGAGCCCAGAACCTACCTTTGATAGTCAACTTGAGAATTTTGTATTATCAGCTCAGTGTAAACTTGATGAGCCCCTGTGCTCTGTATGATCACAAAGCTAAAACTGCTGTGATCACAAAGAATACCTTGTTAGTTTCTACCCCCATTCTCTCCACTCCACCCCCATAATGAAAGAGTCCACAGGTACACAAAAGGAAGAACATATCTTAGGGGAAATACAGTGACCCTCCTGTTAGGCATATACTTGTATTTAAGGTTTGACTGATGATATCAGACAGTGACAGTTAATTATCTGAGGTAATATTACATACATAGCTTGATTGAAATAATTAGTTTCCTTAAATAAATCAAAGCTCCCTCTGCTGATGGGTTTTGTAAATGATTCCTGGAAACTTAATAGAAAGCAGCCTTAGTTGATTGGCATACAACTCTATATGTGGGTCTATGGACCACTGATTGTGTTTCTGTCAGTTTCTCCTTTTATTTTGAATATATTTCAAAATAATTATTTGCATGCTACAACATGGCCACAATGGATTCCATCTTAGATTTAAAGAAATTATCTACCTAAACACACACACACACACACACACACACACACACACACCAAAAAACAAAAATGCAAAACAAATCAGAAAAGACATGAAAAGCAAAACAAGCACTTTTAACTAAAATATATATGCATGTTTTTTTAATTAATTCAAGGTGGTGAAGGACTACTAACACAACCCATAATAGTGTACACAGTGTCTGGCTGATGTGACTCAGTGGTTGAGTGTTAGCCCATAACCAGAAAACCATGGTTATATTCCAGGTCAAGGAACATGCAGGGATTGCAGGGCACCCGATCAATAATTATTTCTCATCTTTGATGTTTTTATCTCTCTCTCTCTCTCCCTCTCTGAAATTGATAAAAATATACTTTAAAAAGACATGATGAAGTAAAAAACATGACAATAATCGGGGGGAAGATTTTTTTTTACATAACATAATCCTCTGAAAATTATATTTTACAAATACATAAAAAACTGCACATGAAAACAGAATAGAAATGAGCAAATCTCAGTAAACAATATCTTAGAGAAAAAATAGGAATGGTCAAAAACATGACTTTTAACTTCTGTGTAATTAGGAAAATGATAATGCTACAGTGGCATAGCATTTTACACAATCTAAGATGGCAAAGTTAACAAGAACTTCTGAGCATGTAAATGAAGGAAAATTCATATATTGATGTCAGCATGTAATTGGTAAAGCTACAATGGAAAGCAATTGGAATTTTTCTTGTAAAATTAAATATGGTCATCTGTATATTCCATCAGTTTCACTCGTAGGATTATAATGCAAATGTATTCTTGCAGTGGTGCACCAGGGTATATATGCAGAAATGTTCACAACTGATAGTAACTGTATTAGCACAAGACAGGAAATGATTCAAGTTATTCTGACTTGAGAATTACAGAATGCACACAATGGGATGTTATATAAAACAGTGAAACTCAGTGAGCAATTACCTGCAATAACTTGGATGAAGTTAAAAATATGCTGAATTAATTATTTTTCTGAAGATGTCATATAACATTCCATTTTTATAAAGGTTATAAACCTCTGATATTGAACATGTTCTTAGTGATTAAAAATACTCTTAAAAAAAGAACAGGTAAGAAAATGATTTTCTAAAATCACAAAAATGGTTGTAATTGATATGTATGCAAATGTATTGGATAGAGCCTTTACTAGTGATTTTTAATTCTTTGATTAATATTTGTGATTACAAACTTGTATTTAACAACTGAAAACATATGTCGATTAAATTTTTATGTTTTGCAGCAAATGCATCAAACATTAAGGTCAGTAAACCTTGGTATATTTTTAAGTGTTCTATAATTGGAACTAGGGATGATTTGTTTTGCCAATAAACTTGTTTAAAGTACTTACACAGTAAACAGCTTTCTCCTAAAAAAAAAAAGAGATATTCTTCTGCCCTTTATGTTGATTAATTTTTATTTTCTGAGAGGAACTATATGGCATCCCTTAATTATTAATCTGCACATCTGAAGATTTAATACATATGTGTTATTAACTTTAAATATTTGTGGTAATTTTCTATCAGATAGCTTCATTTTACTTATACCTGGCCCTTTTCACTCTATACTTTTAATATCTCAGAAAACATTCCTAGCAGATTCAGCCTCATTTTGACTGTTCACAGATCTCAAAGAAATTATAAAAGCAAAAAAAAAAAAAAATGGCGGCAGAATAGATGGAAGTGTCCCGAGCCTTGTCCCAGAGCAGATAGAAAGAATAGCTGAGGGTCGCACAGGGAATGTATGTTGGTGAGTTAAGGGACAGCTATACTCCATGAGAAGGTGGGAGACTGCTGGACAGGGCTCTCCTGACCGGGCAGCCCTACTGCTGCTGGGTTTCCTCCCAGAGCCACCACTATCTTGAAGGATTTGTGGATGTTATTAGAAGCCTGAAAATCTACAACTATGACACTCACTTAGCAGCTGCGAACCCCAGAACACCGGTCCCCATTTGGTGCAAACATGCAGATTCAGAGGAGCTCTACACTCCACACAGAAAGGTCAGATTTCTCCTAGAATAATGTGAGGTCTCTGGTCCCAGCAGGACACAGAGATGTGCACACTGTGGGAGCTGGAGGACCTGGGGAAATCTGCACCTAGAGAAATCCAGGGCTGTTGGGGCTGACATGATCTGTGAATGTGGAAAGGAGTCCTCAGAACTACTAACAGAGGGGATCTCTAAAAAGCAATCTATTTTGATCTGATGCAAAAGGACAGCCTACGAGTTTTAAAAGTGTGCTGGCTGCTTGGACACTAGGGGGAAAAGAGGACTGTGCAGATTTGTGTGCTGCTCTGGAGTCTGAGCACTTGTGTATTTTCCTGTTCAGATCCTTGCTTCTTACTGCTAAACCCAATACATAGGATCACTCAGTTGGGGTCACCCTAGGAGACTGCAGAAGAAAGTTGTTTTTCTGGAACCCAGGGATCAGAGTGGAACATGCCTGTCTGAGAACCAGCTCGGGGGCAGCACACTCCCACAAATTGGCATTGAGTGTCACAGGGAAAACAGGATCTAAGCACAGGCTAGAGAGGACCTATAGTCTCAGTGGTCAATCCAGAAACACTGCCATCTGGAGGCTGAATCACAAATTGACTCTTGTGTAATCACAAATAAAGAAATAAAGAAATTAAGACACGCTGCCTGCTTAAAAATCAGGATTGGCTTACAACACTGAGGAGCGGTGGAATGCAAGGAACAGCAATACTGTACTAACTGGGAAACAGTCATGCCAAACAGAACAATAGTGGAAGTGAATGACCTTCACTACTGCACATTCTATTTTTATTTTATTTTATTTTATTTCATTTTATTTTTTCATCATTTAGTTAAGAAACTATTTTTTCTTTTTTCCTCACTTGATTTTAACCTTTTAATTATTACATTTTTATTTTCAATCAGTATTATTACTACTACTATTTTACCTTTTTGTTTAAAAATGCCATTTTATTTTCTCTTTATTTTACTTTGGGATTAGTGCTCTACATTCAATTTTCAAATTTCTTTTAGCATAATTTTACTCTATCTCAGTTCTACTTTTATACTATCACTCTCTGCCTAACTTTTCCTCTTTTGTTGTCCTATTTCTATTACCCTTTTCCTACTTTAGATTTTCCCCACTCTTTCTTTTTGCCCATTAAAATTTCACCCTACTTATATATCTAATTACTAATTCCCTGCTCCAAGTCCATAAACACCTCTCTCTTCTCTGTATTTACTTCCAAAATATTGTTTTTCTCTCTTTCTTTTTCATGTTGTTTGCTTGAATGTTGATTATATTGATTTTTTTATGTTTTTGTGAGATTGTTTTGCTTATTCTTTTTGTTTTGTTTTGTCTTTTTGTTTGCTTTGATTTTTTTTTTTTGCTTTTGTTTTCCCTCACCTGTCTTGATATAAGTTATTGTTTGTAGTTTGTATTCATCTCCAGGTAGTTGTTGCTGGCATTTGTTGGGATTATTGGCTGTTCTATTGGGGTTTACTCCCATACATATATTTTGTTCCCCTTCTCTTTATTATTCTCTTTATTTTCTTTCTTAATTGTTTTTTTTCCTTCTCCCAATTTCATTTTGGGATTTCTTTCTTTCTTTCTTTCTTTCTTTCTTTTCTTTTCTTTTCTTTTCTTTTCTCTCAGCTTCTTTTTCTCCTATCCCCTAATTTGCCTCTCTCTGGTGGTCACATTTATTTGCAATTATTAATATTGTGAATACATTTCTGTTCAATGCCTTGTGCATTGTACCTGGTTGTGTTGTATTTTGCGCCTTTAAATTGATGCAGGAGAGAGATAACTACATAACCAGACACCTGGAGAAGAGAGACCATGGGAATACAACAAACAGCCTGCATATGAAAGAAAAGCAGGCATCACCAGAAAAGGAATTAAACAAAATGGAGGAAAGAAACATGTGAAAGAAACAATTCAGAGAAATGGTCATAGGTGGCTGAAGAGAATGGAAGACAAATTAGACAATATGAGTAAGCACCAAGAGGAAATGAAGAAAAACCAAAAAGAAATGAAGAACAACCAAAAAGAAAAGAAAAATGACATCACAGCTGTAACTAATTCAATAGAAAGCATCAAGCATAGACTAGAAGAAGCAGAGGACTGCATCAGTGTGCTGGAAAACAAGGTAGGAAAAATACCCAAGTGGAGCAACTTCTAGAAAAAAATAAAATAAAATAAAAAGCAGGAGGAGAGCCTAAGGGAATTTGGGGAAACATGAAACAAAACAATATCTGCATAATTGGGGTGCCAGAAGGAGAGGAAACTGAGCAAGGAATAGAAAACCTGTTTGAAGAAAGAATGACAGACACTCCCTGATATAAAGAAGGAAAAAAACACACAAATCCAGAATCCCAAGCAAAATGAACCCCAAAAGACAGACACCAAGGCACATTATAAGTAAACTGGCAAACAGCAATGACAAAGAATCTTAAAACCGGCCAGAGAAAGACAGAAAGTTACCTACAAAAGAATCCCCATCAGACTAGTGACTTATTTCTCAACAGAAACTCTTCTAGCCAGAAGGGAATGGAATGAAATGTACACAGTCATGCAAAGGAAGAGTCTGAATCCAAGAATACTGTACCCAGCAAGGCTATCAATCAAAATTGAAGGTGAAATCAGGAGCTTCACAGAAAATAAAGGACTAAGGTAATTTATTACCACCAAACCAGTAATGGAAGAAATGCTAAAGGGTCTGCCGTAAAAAGAAAAAAAAAGAAAAAAATAGGAAGCAAAGAAGGAACACAGGGGTAAAGAATAAAAATGGCAACAAATAAATACCTATCAATAATAACTTTAAATGTAAATGGATTAAATGCCGCAATCAAAAGACATAAGGGTAATACATTCGATAAGAAAACATGACATATATTGGCTATCTAATAAAAACCCACCTCAGAAGAAAAGACACAAACACATACACATACACACACTGAGGTGAAGAGATGGAAAAAGGTTTTTCAGGCAAATGGAAATGAAAACAAAAAAGATGTGGTACCAATACTCATATTTGACAAATTAGATCTCAAAGTGAAGGACATAAAAAGAGATAAGGAAGGCCACTTTATACTACTAAAGGCAGCAACCCAATGAGAAGAAATAACTCCGGTAAACATATACACACCCAATATAGGAGCACCAAAATACATAAAAAAATAAACTCCTGGAGGATATCAAGGAAGAGATTTACAGTAATACATTCATATTTGGAGATTGTCACACCCCACTATCACCATTGGACAAATCCTCTAAAGAAAAAATTAACAAAGAAACATCAATCCTAAATGATGCACTAGAGCAGGTGGAATTCATTGACATCTTCAGAACATTTCATCCCAAAGCTATAGAATATACATTCTTCTCCAGTGGACATGGGTCATTTTCAAAGATAGACCATATGTTGGGTCATAGACAAAGTCTCTTCTAATTCAAGAAGATAGAAATCATATCAAGCTTCTTCTCAGATCACAATGTAATAAAACTGGAAATCAACTACAATAAAAACAATCCAAAGAAATCAAACACCTGGAGACTAAACAGCATACTATTAAACAATAACTGGGAAACCAGAGAGACTAAGGAAGAAATAAAAGACATCATGGCAAAAAAATGGCAATGAAAACACAATAATAAAAAATCTATGGGACACAACAAAAACAGCCTTGAGAGGGAAATTCATAGATCTACAAGCCTACTGCAAAAAAAAAACACAAGAAACAATGGTAATAAATTACGTAACACTACAACTCAGAGAGCTAGAAAGAGAGCAAAAAGAAAATCCCAGTGTAAGCAGAAAGAAGGAAATAGTAAAGCTCAGAGAGAGATAAATGACATAGAGACTAAAGAAAGAATTCAAAAGATCAACAAAATCAATAGCTGGTTCTTTGAAAGGCTAAACAAAATTGATGAACCTCTAGCTAGGCTTGCCAAGAAGCAAAGACAGAAGATTCAAATAAACAAAATCAGAAATGAAAGAGGTGAAATAACAACAGACCCCACCGAAATACAAAGGACTGTTTAAAAATACTATGAATAACTCTATTCCAACAAATTGGACAACTTGCAGGAAATGGACATATTACTAGAAAAATATAACCTTCCAAAACTCAATCAAGAAGAAGCTAACCATCTTAATAGGCCAATAACTATGAAAGAAATTGAAGTAGTCACCAAAAAGCTTCTAGGGAACAAAAGCCTATGACCAGACAGGTACACAGGAGAATTTTACCAAACATTCAAGGAAGATTTGAAACCTATCCTCCTCAAACTATTTAATAAAATTCAAGAAAAAGGAATACTTCCAAGCACCTTCTATGAAGCCAGCATCACCCTAATTCCAAAACTGATAAAGAAACACAATGAAAGTGAAGTACAGGCCAATATTCCTCATGAAAATACAGGCCAAAATCCTCAACAAAATTATAGCAGGATCTAGCAGTGCACCAGAAAGATCATACACCATGACCAAGTAGCATTTATCCCAGGGATGTAAGGATGGTACAATATCCACAAATCAATAAACATGATACATCACATAAACAAATTGAGAGATAAAAATCACATAGTCATATCAATTGATGCAGAAAAAACATTTGACAAAACCCAACACCCTTTCTTGATAAAAACTCTCAAATGGTGGAATAGAAGGATCATATCTCAACATAAAGAAAGCTATATGTATAATAAACCCATAGCAAATATTATACTCAATGGTCAAAAATTAAAACCATTTCCCCTAAGAACAGGAACAAGAAAGGGATGCCCATTCTCACCGCTCCTGTTCAACATAGTTCTGAAAGTATTAGCCATTGCAATTAGACAAGAAGAAGAAATAAAAGGCATCCAAATTGGATAAGAGGAAGTAAAGCTCTCCTTATTTGCAAATGGCATAATACTGTACATGGAAAACCCGAAGGACTCCATCCCAAAACTAATTGAGTTAATGAATGAATCTGGCAATGTTGCAGGATACAAAATTAATGCCAAAAAATCTATGTCATTTCTATATACCAATAGTCAACTTACAAAAGGAGAGACTAAAAAAAGCAATCCCATTTATCATTGCACCAAAAAAAGTAAGATACATAGTAATAAACTTAACTAAAGTGGTAGTTTTCTATACGCAGAAAACTACAGGACACTGAAAAAAGAGATAGAGGAAGTCATAAACAGAGGGAAGAGCATACCATGCTCATGGATTGGGAGAGTCAACATCATTAAAATGTCCATACTACTCAAAGCTATCTATAGATTTAATTAACTCCCCATTAAAATACCAATGACATATTTCCCAGACCTAGAAAGAACTCTCCAAAGATTCATCTAGAATAAAATAAGACCCCGAATAGATACAGCAATCCTGAGAAAGAAGAATAAAGTAGGTGGGATCTCAATACCAGATTTCAAGATGTTTTACAAAACCACTGTTCTCAAAGCAGCCTGGTACTGGCACAAGAACAGACATATAGACCAATGGAATAGCATAGATAATTCAGATATCAATCCAAACCATTATGCTCAATTAATATTTGACAAAGGAGGCATGAACATACAATGGAGTCAAGACAGTCCCTTCAATAAATGGTGTTGAGAAAATTGGACAGATACATGGAAAAACTAACAAACAAACAAACAAAAAAACAATGAAACTAGACCACCAACTTACACCGTACACAAAAATAAACTCCAAATGGATACAGAATTTAAACATAGATGGGAAACCGTAAAAATACTAGAGGAATCCACAGGCAGCACAATCTCAGAGATATGCGGAAGAAAATTCTTCACTGATACTGCTCCTAGGGCAATGGAACTAAACAAATGTGACTACATCAAAATAAAAAGCTTTTGCACAGCAAAAGAAATCATCAACGAAACCACAAGAAAGTTCACTATATGGGAGAACATATTTGCAAATGTTATCATTGAAAAAAGTTTAATCTCCAACATTGGCAACTTACACAACTTAATAAATGAAAGGTAAATAATCCCATAAAAAATGGGCAATGGACCTAAATAGAATCTTTTTAAAAAAAGACAGAAAGAAGGCCAACAGACACATGAAAACATGCTCAAAGTCACTAATTATCTGAGAGATGCAAATCAAAATGACAATGTGATTCCATCTCACACCTGTCAGAATGGTAACCATCAACAAATCAACAAATGACAAGTGTTGGTGAGGATGAGGAGAAAAAGGAACCTTCATTTTGAGATTGCAGACTGGTGCAGCCAGTGTGGAGAACAGTATGGAGTTTCCTCAAAAAACTAAAAATGAAATTCCCATTTGACCCAGTAACCACACTCCTAAGAATATATCCCAAGAAACTAGACAAACTATCCGAAAGGATTTATGTAGCCCTATGTTCATTGCAGCACAATTTACAATAGCTACAATTTGGAAACAGCCTAGGTGCTCATCAGCAGAAGAGTGGATCAGAAAACTATGGTACATCTACACTAGTGGTTCTCAACCTTCCTAATGCCACCACCCTTTAATACAGTTCTTCATGTTGTGGTGACCCCAACCATAAAATTATTTTCATTGCTACTTCGTAACTGTAATTTTGCTACTGTTATGAGTCGTAATGTAAATATCTGATATGCGGGATGTATTTTCATTGTTACAAATTGAACATAATTAAAGCATAGTGATAATCACAATTAGATACTGTGAAATATTTATTTCTAATTACAAATAAATGAAATTTTGTCTGGAATCATGGTGTAGTATGGGTAACTTTCTTAATATAACAACAGTAAACTACATTACCACATTTTCCAATGGTTTTAGGCGACCCCTGTGAAAGGCTCGTTTGACCCCCAAAGGGGTTGCGACCCACAAGTCGAGAACTGCTGATCTACACAATGGAATACTATGCTGTCATAAAAAGGGAAGGAATTCTTACCATTTCCAGCAACCTGGATGGAACTGGAGAGCATTATGCTAAGTAAAATAAGCCCATCAATGAAAGAAAAATAGCATATGATCTCACTCATTTATGGATAATATAGAACATTATAAACTGAAGAACAAAAATATAGATACAGAGGCAGTAAAGCATCAAACAGACTGTCAAATTATAGTGGGAGAATTAAGGAGAGTTGGAGTAGATAAGAGATTAACGAAAGGACTTGTATGCATGCATATAAGCATAACCAATAGACACAAAACACTGGGGGTTAAGGCATGTATGGTAGTGGGGAGGGGCAATGGGAAGACCTGTACACATGTAACACATTAATAAAAAAAGAAATGATAAAAGCTATCTCTGTTACTTTTCTAGTAAGTGATACCATCTGTCATAATTGTGTTCTGAATGTATGAACCTAATAAGAAATACAGAGAGACACATTACTAGTATTTTGGGATGAAATGATGAAAGCTTTGCAATTTGTTTATTTCTTTTTTCCTCATGATATTTAATAGCTCCGCAATCCAAATTATGCTTGCTCAGGTCTGTATTTTTGCCTATCATCTAGTTCATATTTCTAAAATGATGTTAAGCAAATGGAAGATTGAAGCATTATCAATGTATTTTAATTTAATTGTACTTTAATATTAAAATATTATGGAATAATTTATTATGTAAAGAATATATAGTTTCTTTTAAGATATAAATTATACTCTAAAAGAAGGATTTTTCTATTACTTTTGAGTATTTTATTGTGATAGTTTTATTTTTATTTTTAAAAAAATATATATTTTATTGAATTTTTACAGAGAGGAAGGGAGAGGGATAAAGAATTAGAAACATCCAGGAGAAAGAAAGGTGAAAGAGAAACATCAATACACTGCGTCCTGCACACCCCCTACTGGGGATGTATCCTAAACCAAGGTACATACCTTTGACCAGAATCGAACCTGGGACCCTTGAGTCTACAAACTGATGATCTATTCACTGAGCCAAACCAGTGGGCAGTTTATTACTTTTCAAAGCAGAAAAATTTAGTATACAAACAAGTAGGAAAATAATTATTTTAATCAGTGATTATGTATAAAACTAGACATTTAAGTAAACAAAGTCTCTTGTCTTAATTATTTGTTTAAAACTATATTGCAATAATTAAATTATTACATATAATTTTTAAAGGATAATATTTTAGTAATTGTATTTTTATAAAAGAAAATAATATAAACATGATTTTCAAACTCTACATTTTTATTCATTGCATAGCTAAAAGCCATTGTAATTAATTTAAATAATTTGATATTTCTGCTTTGCACAAAATAGATTAAACATTGGGCCCTATCCAGGTGATAGAAAACTGCCCATTTTCATATTCTTTGCCTGTCTGCTTTATGATTTGAATTTGAGTTAGTTAAATATTTTTGAGATGAATATCACATACAATAAAATGATCCTTCTAGGCCAAACAATCTAGATTAGTTTCAGCCATAGCAAATTTGGCAAAATAATATTGCTATTGTTGCCTTGTGCTTTCCTATCTGCTGTTTTTATTTTTAAATCAGTCAAAGTGCATTCCAAATCAGAGCTTTATAAAAAATAAAAATCATGCCCCAGCAAAAGTACACTTTGTATACTTTAGCACTAAGCAAAATATTCAACCAATAAAATTTGATGTTTGTGTTCAGCTGTTAAAAGGCTCATTATTTGGAGTGCTTTGGAAAATGCATAAGTCAAATCAGGCAAAATCAAAACTGCATTTAAATGAAATCTATTTCATCTTCACATACTAATATTTATTGAATTAACATGTCAAACTTAAATAAATTTAATGACCAAAGTTGGTATGCTATTCTGATACATATCTGTTATATTTTAAATGACTATGTATTTAATTATCATTTTAAGTGTTTTATATAATTATGTTAAAGTGCAATTAAATTGTTGTTGAAATATACTTATATAGCTTGTTTTATATACCTCAAAACCAATAATCATAAAAAACACTGATCCAAATATTTTATCAGTTGACCTAGTAAGCTGTAACTTTATTTGATATGGTAGAGCTCAAGAGAGTTTCTTCCTAAAGATGCTATCTGCGATTTCTAACATACTGATTATATGTTATTAGCCAAATCTTTTATTTGATTAATATTTTCTGACAACAGCCTCATTAGACAGGCATACTTACCTGCAATTAGTCTTTGAATACTTAAGACCAAAGAGATTGAGAATTTATAGATGTAAGCCATATAAAAAGTTCAAAGAAAAAAAAAAAACTTGCCTAATGACAAAATCTGTGGCTTTTTAAATGTGACTTTATATTCCACTAAAAAATTTCTAAGCATTTGATAAGAAATGGCATTAAATGTGTAATATTACTTTGAAAATGTAATGCTTGGTACCTTTTTAATGGTAAAATAACATGCCAGTCATCTGGCAAATACAGCAGTGCAGAATTGCCATCTGCTAGGTCTGTCATAGCAGAGTACAATAGGCAGGTGGCTTAAGCCACTGAAATGATTTCCTTACAGTTCTGGAGGCTAGAAGTCCAAGATCAAGGTGCCAGCAAGGTTGTTCTTTTGCGAAGGCCTATTTTGGTGACTTGTAAATGACCATCTTTTCTCTGTCTTCACCATAATCTTCTTATAAGAACACCAGTTATATTGAATTAGGACTATTATAATCACCTCATTTAACCTAAAGTACCACTCCAAAGACCCTAATTTAAAATATAATTATATTCTAAAGTACAGGGGGTTAAGACCCCAACATATGAATTTTGAGGGTACACAATTCTGCTCTTGGACTCTGACTTTTTTTAAAACTAATCTTTATTATTCAGATTATTACATTAGTTTCTCTTTTTTCCCCTCCATAACTCCCCTCCACCCGGCTCCTACCCTTCCCTCTACCCTTACCTCCCTCCCATTGACCTCATCCATAGGTATATGATTTTTGTCCAGTCTCTCCCTGTACACCCCTCACCCCTTTACCCCTGAGAATTATCAGTCCACTCCCTTTCTGTGCTCCTGATTCTATTATATTCACCAGTTTATTCTGTTGATCAAATTTTTAATTCACTTAATTTTTAGATTCACTTGTTGATAGATATGTATTTGTTGTTCATACTTTTTTGGCTTTTACCTTTTTCTTCTCCCTCTTCTAAAAGAGTACCTTTCAGCATTTCATATAATACTGGTTTGGAGTTGATGAACTCCTTTAGCTTCTTCTTATCTGTGAAGCTCTTTATCTGCCCTTCAATTCTGAATGTTAGCTTTGCTGGATAGAGTAATCTTGGTTGTAGGTTCTTGCTATTGATCATGTTGAATATTTCTTGCCACTCCCATATGGCCTGCATCGTTTCTGTTGAGAAATCAGCTGACAGTCATATGGGTGCTCCCTTGTAGGTAATGAACTGTTTTTCTCTTGCTGCTTTTAATATTCTCTCTTTGGCTTTTGCTCTTGGTGTTTTAATTATCATGTGTCTTGGTGTAGTCCTCTTTGGATTCCTTTTATATGGGGTTCTGTGTGCTTCCTGGACTTGTAAGTCTATTTCTTTTACCAGATGTGGGAAGTTTTCAGTCATTATTTCTTTAAGTAGGTTTTCAGTATCTTGCTCTCTCTTTTCTTCTGGCACCCCCACAATTCTGATGTTGGTACACTTAAAACTGCCCCAGAGGCTCCTTACATTCTCTTCACATTTTTGGATTATTTTTTCTTCTTGCTTTTCCAGTTGAGTGTTTTCTGATTCTTTATATTTCAAATTTTTTACTTGATTCTTGTCTTCCTCTAGTCTGCTTGTAGGTCTCTGTATAATATTTTTTATTTCAGTCAGTGTATGTTTAATTTCTAGTTGGTCCTTTTCCATCTCTAGTTCGTTCTTTTTTATCTCCTCTTGGGACTTGCTAATTTTATCCCTCTTTTCTAAGATATTCTTGAAAAACCTTATAAGCATGGTTTTGAACTCTATATCCCGTCATTTGTTTTCCTCCATTTCTTTTGTTTGTGATCTCTTCCCTTGTCTTGGTATTTTCACTATGCTGGGAGAACTTCTGTGTTGGATTCAGCCTTATGATACCAGACTTTCAAAACTGCAAAAGCCTCTCTGTTGAGCTTGGGATGGGTGGAGTCTCAGGGCTTAACGAATCACCTTGCCTTCCAGTCGGCCCCACCCTCCCCGGCCCCCGAGTCTCATGTGACTGAGTAATTGCTGGAGTGGTCCCTTTGTGTACATGCACTCTTGCATTGCCTCTAGACAGCTGCCTTTCTGGCTCCCCTGCACTCTGGGACCATATGAATCTGGGGCCCCAGGACTTCACCTGAATCAGGGGTTTAGTGGAGTTAGAAGTGGCACAGTTGGGATGCTCTGTCTCCTGTCCTCTTGTGAAAGCCACCAGCACAATTAGCAATTGGTCTTCTGCATGCAGTGCTGTGCGCTACGCCCAACTTCTGCCCTCCTGCGACTCCCCCAAATTTCCGTGCACTTCTCCCGTTTCACAGTCCAAATTTCTCCCGTATGAGTTTCAGCTGGACCTGGGGTTTAGTGTCGTAGGAAAAGGGGTTCAATGCCGTTGGGAGTCTCCATTTCCCTCCCACCAGAGAAAGCCAGCCAGGCACTCCGCCACCAGCTCTCTCCACGTGTGCATCTCTGTACCTCAGCTTTTTGCAGCAACTCTGGGTCTCTGTGAGCCCCTCTCTTTCCTTCTAGTTTTAGAATTTCCACTCATCCAACTTTCCTGTGGTTCTGGATGATGTCCATTCTGTCTTTTAGTTGTAGTTTTGAAATTGTTGTGTGAGGCAGCAGTGTAGGTGTTTACCTATGCCGCCATCTTGGTTACCTCTCCTGACTTTTTTTTTTCTACATTGTTTTTGCTCTACTGTATGGATCAAGTAAAATGAAAAATTATTATAATAAAAATATATTTTAAAAATGAATTAACAGGCTGGAGAATTGATTGCAACTTAAACTTAAGGTACTGTAAATGACAGGGGTGGGAAATATTAACACACACATACATAATAAGCCCATATACATAGAAAGTCATTTTGTTTCATTTAATATAAGGAAAAACATTAAAACACCTCAAGAATGTCTATAATATTATTACATTTTTATAGAGGGTAATAACATAATAAGAATAGTAAAGTAGGGTTAATAAGAAAAAAATGAAAAAGACCAATTTTTAAAGGATACATAATATTTAATATAAAATTAGACTATATTTATTGAAAAACTAGAGGTCCAATTCACAGATTCATGCACTGGGATGGGGGTGGGTGGAGGGCCCTCAGCCTGTCCTGCACACTCTCCCAGTCTGGGACCACTCGGAATATCTGCTTGCCAGGGGGATCAGGCCTAAGCCAATAGTGAGACATCCCTCTCATAGTCTGAGACTCTCGTAGTCCGGGACCCCTCACTCTGTACTGCCCGCCTACTGTGGAGGCAGGAGAGGCTCCTGCCACCACTGATACGCTCCCAGCCTTGGACCCACTTCTTGCTGAGTGGTGCTTCCCCAAGGGAGCACACTGATTCCCAGTGGGCAGCTCCTGCATTGAGTGTCTGCCCCCTGGTGGTCAGTGTGCATCATATTGACCTGTGGTTTTGCAGTTCAGTAGATTTGCATATTAGAGTTTTAATATTTATTTAAAGTTGGTTATGGTTTAATGTGCATATAGATTAATTTTTATGTTAAAATGTTTTTATCTTCAATATTATCTAATAACTGGGTTATAATATATTTTTTCAAGTTAGATTTGTGGGAACCTCGTTCCACGTCCCGTGTGGTTCAGGGTTCGGGTTCTGAAGGAGGCCACACTCAAATGAAATGAGAGACTAGAAAACATTAATTTGGCGATATTGGAGGGCCAGGCGGGAGCCTTCCTCTAGTGGAAAGGACTGCCACCTTCCTTTGGCCTTGCCATCCCTTTTATTTAGGTTTGGGATACACCCTTTGCCCTGAAGCAGGCAATTCCAGTAACAAGTAGATTATCTTACCAGTCAGGATTGACATGATTATTTGATGGGCAAGTTCATTGTCTCAATTAGATAGGGAGTGGCTGGTTTTGACCTTTCAGAGCTTCAAGGTTGACCAGCCTTCTAGCCTCCTGTTTACATCCATTTAGTGAGAATAATGTTTGGTTTCCGACAAGATTGATTTGCTAATATTTTGGGAAGTTTTAGCATCTATTACAAAATGATATTGGTCCTTTTCAGAGTCCTTTTATGGTTCCGTAATCTCATCAAATATCCAGGATCAGTAGTGGTTCAGCCAAGTGCCTCACCATATGGGGTTGGCTGGCTGTTGGCAGAGATGCACTGGTTCTCCTTTATATGCTCTCTTGTTTTCCAGCAGGCTTGACATGTTCACATGAAATTGGTAGAGTTCCATGTGAGAGAACAAAAGCACACATCTATTGTGGCCTAGCTTGGAACTGGCCTATCACTTCTACTAGATTTTATTGGCCGAGGCAAACCACAGAGACAGATTCAATTCAGGGGGTTAGAAAATAGCTTCTATCTCTTATTGGGAAGAACAGGAAGATTATATTGCAAAGGGCACAGATACATAGAGGGATGAAGAACTCTGACCATTTTAGCAATTAATCTAGTATTAATTTTTAATATTTAAAATTGTGTTTACAATTATATATAGTTTGACAAATTCTTTTATTAACCATTACTTTATCTCAAATAAATACCCTATGATAATTGCCCATCTATTGCAATTTCTTTTAATGAAATATTTACTGTAGCCTAGAACGGTTTGGCTCAGTGGATAGAGTGTCGGCTTGCGAACTGAAAGGTCCCAGGTTCAATTCCGGTCAGGGGCATGTACGTTGCTTGCGGGCACATCTCCAGTGTGGGGCGTGCAAGAGGCAACTGATCCATGTCTCTTTCTGTCCCTCTCCCTTCCTCTCTGTAAAAAATCAATAAAATATATTTAAAAGAAAATAAAAGAAATATTTACTGTTTATCTGAACTTTAAAGTTTTGTTTATCTAAAATGTCTTCATTTTACAATCATTCTTTGTTATGTAATTCTTGAACCACACTTCATCCCCTTCCCATTTATTTATTTATTTATTTATTTTGTTTATATTGGCTTGTAAAGCACAGTTTTGTTTTGTTTTTCTTAAGGTATTACATATGTGTCCTTATCCTCCCATTGCCCTCACACCCCTCCATTCATGCCCTCATCTCCCTCGTGTTTGTGTCCATTGGTTAGGCTTATATGCGTGCATACAGGTCCTTTGGCTGATCTCTCCCCTTTACCCTCACCCTCCCCTACCTTCCCTCTGAGGTTTGATAGTCTGATGGATGCTTCTCTTTCTCTGAATCTCTTTTTCTTCATTAGTTATGGTGTTAATTATATTCCACAGATGAGTGAGATCATGTGTTACGTATGTTTTCTCTGACTGGTTTATTTTGATTACCATATGCTCTCCAGTTCCTTCCATGCTGCTGCAAATGGTAAGAAATCCTTATTTTTTTTTACCACAGTGTAGTATTCCATTGTGTAGAAGTACCACTGTTTTTTTTTTTTTTTAATCCACTCATATGCTGATGGGCACCTAGGCTGTTTCTAATTTTAGCTATGGTGAATTATGCTGCCATAAACATAGGGGTGCATATATGCCTTCTGATAGGTGTTTCTAGTTTCTTGGGATATATTCCTAGAAGTGGGATCACTGGGTCAGATGGGAATTTCACTTTTAGTTTTTTGAGGAAACTGCATACTGTTCTCCACAGTGGCTGCATCAGTCTGCCTTCCCACCAGCAGTGCACCAGGGTTCCTTTTTCTCCGCATCCTCAGACGCACCTGTGATTTTTTGATTTGTTGATGATAGAAATCTGACAGGTGTGAGATGGTACCGCATTGTTGTTTCGATTTGTATCTCTTGGATGATTAGTGTCTTTGAGCATGTTTTCATTTAACTCTTGGCCTTCCTTATGTCCTCTTTCAAAAAGTATCTAAGGCCTATTGCACATTTTTTATTGGGTTGTTGGTTTTTCTTTTGTTAAGTTGTATGAGTTCTCTGTAAATGTTGGAGATTAAACCATTATGGGTGATGACATTGGCAAATATGTTCTCCCATACAGTAGGCTTTCTTGTTGTTTTGTTTATAATACTTTTGCTGTACAGAATCTTTTTATTTTAACATAATCCCATTTTTTTTTATTTTCTCTTTAGTTTCCATTGCCCTAGGAACTGTATGGTTCCTAGGGCAAAGATATTACTTTGGCATATGTCTGAAACTTAACTAAGGAAGTAAAAAAGACCTGCACTCGGAAAACTATAGAACACTGCAATAAAAGATAGAGGGAAACATAAACAGATTAAAAAACACACTATGTTCATGGATTGGTAGAATCAACATCATTAAAATGTCCATACTACCCAAAGGTATGTATAGATTCAATGCACTACCCATTAAAATACAAATGGCATGTTTCACAGACCTAAAACGAACTCTCCAAAAGTTCATGTAGAATTAAAAAAAAAGACGCCAAATAGCTGTAGCAATCTGGAGAAAGAAGATTAAAGTAGAAGGAATCTCAATACCAGATATCAAGCTGTATTACAAAGCCACTATTCTCAAAACTGCCTGGTACTGGTACAAATACAGACAGACAGATCAATGGAATAGAATAGAGTACCTAGAAATTGATTCAAACCACTATGCTCAATTAATATTTGACACAGGATGCAAGAACATACAATGGAGTCCAGATAGTCTCTTTAATAAATAGTGTTGGGAAAATTGTACATATATATGCAAAAAAATGAAAGTAGACCACAAAGTTACACCATATACAAAAATAAACTCAAAATGGATAAAAGACTTAAACATAGGATGAGAAACCATAAAAATACTAGAGGAATCCACAGGCAGCAAAATCCACTTCCCCTCCTGTAACCACCATTCTATTATCTATGTCTGTGAGTTTATTGATTTGTTTTATAATCCCACTCATAAGTGAAATTATATGATCTTGTGTCCTTTTTCATCTGACTTAATTCAGCTTAGCATAATATTCTCAAGATCCATCTGTGTTGTCACAAATGGCAGAATTTTATCCTTTATTAGAGCTGAGTAGTATTCCATTGTATATATGTACTGCATCTTCTTTATCCAATTTGCATATTCAGGTGCAGAGTGGTGTGAAGCCTGCTATGAGGGGAAGGGGGGTGTGGAGGGAGCTACTAGAGTGGTGCTCCAGATAGAAGTGAGGACTTGCTGGCTCCTGGTGTGAGCAGGGACATGCCTGCTCCCACAGCTGAGGCCAAGTTCCCATAAGGAGCCTTAACAAGCAATCAGCGGGGACCTGAGGCTATCAGTAATGTTGAGTTGTGATTCTAGCCAGCTAGATAATCCTTATTAAGGTTCTGCTCTGGTTTAGTATGTGGGGCTTGACAGGGACCTCAGGCCGTGACCTCCACCAGGTGGGGCTTGACAGGGGACCTCAAGGTGCGCCCCAGTGTTGGGTCAAGGGAACTCAGGCCGTGCCCCCACCAAGTAGGATTGATGGGGTACCTGAGGCTGCACCCCCTGCATTGGGGTTTGATGGAAGACACGAGGCTGCACCCCCTCCGGGTACTGGGCCGGGGGACCTGAGGCTGCATCCCCCTGCCTGGCAGGGCTTGACAAGGATGGAATTGGCCGTGTCTGAATCTAGCCCAATGAGGGCGGCTGGCTGGGTCTGGTTCTCACACAATTTTGAGATGTATGCAGGTGGATGGGGACTTGACTCTGGGACTTGTGGTGAGCCCCAGACTCTGACAGGAGAAAGGTTTTCATATACATTTTACAAATTTTCTTTCATCTCTGACACTTCTATTATAGAGGGCAAATAGCAATATTAAATTATTTCCTCTAATTAATCCCCTTTTAATGTGCACAAATTTCATGCATGGGGTCACTAGTATATTTATATACCTGTTGATCATATGTATTCTTTGGAAAAATATCTGTTTAGGTCCGCTTCTGTGCTCATGAATTGTAAAAAATCAACATAGTTAAAATGACCATATTACCTAAGGCAACATATATATATAAAATTAAATCTTTATTATTCAGATTATTACATTTGTTTCTTTTTTCCCCTCCATAGCTCCCCTCCACCCAGCTCCCACCCTTCCCTCTGCCCTTACCTCCCTCCCATTGACCTCATCCATAGGTGTATGATTTTTGTCTAGTCTCTCCCTGTATACCCCTCACCCCTTTTATCCACTCCCTTTCTGTGCTCCTGATTCTATTATATTCACCAGTTTATTCTGTTGATCAAATTTTTAATTCACTTAATTTTTAGATTCACTAAAAATATGCAGGTGATAGATATGCATTTGTTGTTCATAATTTTTTGGCTTTTACCTTTTTCTTCTTCCTCTTCTAAAAGAGTACCTTTTAGTATTTCATATAATACTGGCTTGGAGTTGATGAACTCCTTTAGCTTTTCTTATCTGTGAAGCTCTTTATCTGCCCTTCAATTCTGAATGATAGCTTTGCTGGATAGATTATTCTTAGTTATAGGTTCTTGCTATTCATCACGTTGAATATTTCTTGTCACTCCCGTCTGGCCTGCATCGTTTCTGTTGAGAAGTCAGCTGACAGTCGTATGGGTGCTCCCTTGTAGGTTTTTCTCTTGCTGCTTTTAATATTCTCTCTTTGTCTTTTGCTCTTGGTATTTTAATTATGATGTCAACACATATATTTAATTCAACCCCCATAAATATCTTAATGACATTTGTCAAAGAAATAGAACAAAAACTACCCAATTTGTATGGAAACACATAAGACATTGAATAGCCAAAGCAATCCTGAGAAAAAAAGAACAAACCTGAAAATTTCACATTCTCTGACTTCAAATTATACTACAAAGCTACAATAATCAAAAGAGTATGTTACAGGCAGTTAAACAGATACACAGATCAGATCAGCCTTTCAGTCTTAGAAGTCTCATAACCCTGATTACTGGAATGATGATTTTACCCTTTACTTTTAAAGCTGTTTTTAATATCCCTATCCTTTTGCTCCTTCCCTGCTTTCAACTGCTGTCTAAGTGTATTTGTGTGTGTATAAGAGTTTAACCCTTGATATTGAGATTACTTTCTAATGAATTCAATGATGCAATAAATTATATTTGTTTATTTTGTCAAAGGTACAGTGGATTTTATAAGGAGGGCTCTTCAAGAATCTGGTCTACTGTCTATTATGAGAATAATCATACAAGAAGATTGTTGCCCACAATTGTTATACACAAAACAACATTTAAAATGATATTATAATTTTCAGTAAATTTAATTTATATGATTTGTTTAATTCATAAATATTCCAAATGAATTAAGTAATGTTTAATACTCTGTAATTATTTTTAATGAGTATATCTCGGTTCTGAATTGAATGAGAAAATTTTAGATATTACTGGGAATGTAAGTGAATCATTAATTTGTATAAAAATATTGGGGAAAGCAGGGAGGTCTGATAACATAGACATAAGTCAGAAAGATGAGTTAAAAGCCATGTCTTTTGAGCTAGTTAATTTCAATAAACTTCAAATACCTCTTATTTAATAGTGATAATAATTATAACATTTTAAGTACTGTTTAAAAGATTATTTGAAATGCCGGAGCAAATTTGAAACATGGCACATCTCAATTATTCAATAAATAATGTTCCCCATTTGATAAATACTTAGTTATTGAACACCTATGTGCTAGGAATTTGCTATTTCTTTGAGGTAGGTTATAGCTTTTAAGAATTTCAGATTCTTTAAGTTTTTGAATTCTCATGTGAAGACAGTAGAAAGCTATATAAAATTAATTCATAATAACTTAGTGCAGAGTCAAAGTTGAGGATTTCTAATAAAGTAGGGAGGAAGGATAAGAAAAGATCTTCCTGAATCTTCTTTTTGTTTAGGTAAGGAGTGAAGACAGTATTCAGATTTTGATTAGAAAAAGAAACAAGGTATCAATGTTTCTTTTTACTGGTCTAGACTCATACAATATTTTATGACTCTCTCCATATCAAATATTGAAAGATTATGACATCTGAATTAAAAATTCATTTATCTGCTACTTAAACATGTGTTAGCTATTAAAAGGATTGTGAAAATGTATTAACCTCATAACTTTATAAATTATATTTCTCATGGAAAAAAAGTAACAAAATTGTAATTTACTAAATATTTTATTTATTTCTTAAATATAGCTGTGGATAAAATAAGTTAATTTTGTAAATCACAACTATGTTATCAAGAATTTTCTAAATTTGTGATCCTATAAATATAATGTCTGTTTTAATTTTATTTTACAACGATCTAAGCAAATTAATTCTGTTCAACTTTATTTACTTGTCAAAAATTACTTTGGACAAATTTTTCTAAGGGAAAGGAAGAAATGAGATGAAAATCATTGAGCCAAAACAAAACTTCTAAATTAAAGAGAGCCTATGGGTTTCCTCATTTCTATTTTAAACTAGAAATATATTGTATCAGGTGAACTGTTGCAGAATTTTAAGCCCAAAAAGGGAGATAGTTTCTGGAGGCTTGGTCAGAGGTATTAATTTGGATTTTAACTGGACTAAGAAGGATTTAAATTTCCACATTGCCCATATTACCACCTGCCTTTCAGTTTGACAGTGCAGTACAATTTCATGTGCTCTGCTAAGTTCATTACCTTCATATAACCTCACGTTTTATTCTGTGTTTTCAAAAGATACATTTAGAATATTTAAGTAAGTGTGCAATAACTAATAAACATTCTTTCTTTGAACATGATTGGTAAATGCATGCATGCTGGTGGTACTGCTGGTGGTGATAGAGTGGGTAGTATGAAGAAGTAGCAAGACAGTTTCATTTGGGAAGAAAGAAATTCTCATATGTTATTTTTGCCTTATCTCTTGTACTTTATGTTTTTTATTTGTGCTGATACTACCCTATATGAAACCTTTCTTCAGAGTAAAAGTGCCAAAACATCTAATAAAATAAATTGCTATTTCTACCTGTATTGAGTCATTTGTTTGAAACAGAGATGCAGTAAGAGTGAATCAGAGACAATTATATAAAGAGGGAGGGAAATAAATATTATAATGTATCAAGGTAAGAATTAGCAGTATTTCCTTTTAATAGGATTCTTAAGATATAATTTACTTATCATAAATTCATTATTTTTAAGTATACATTTGAATGTTAGTATATTTTCAGTGTTGTGTGACCAGCATTATGCTCTAACTGTACTTTCCTAATCCTCTGATGAAACCTCATGCCCATTAGAAGAATTTGGTAATTGCACAATTATAAAATTAATAAACAATGTCAACATTTCTCTATAATAATATTTAAAGTAATGGAACACATGATAATATTTGCAAGAACAAAGAAAATTATAAATTAGCTAGGGATAAAATTAAATAGAAATGTGTAAAATGTATGTGAAGAAAACCTGAATTACCACTCGTAGATATAAAAAAAGAATGAATAAAAAATGAAACAAACACCTTAAAAAAGTAGTATATGTTATCAATTTAAAGAAATGAAAACCATGTGCTATTCATAGATAATTGATAGGTTCATCAAGGAGAAGAGTAGAGAGTGTGGAAATAGACTAAAGTTATACAGAAATTTATTATATTATAAAAGTAGTCATGTTTATTGTTCAGAAAAAAGATTTTTCAATAAATAATCTTAATATTAATAATGTTGATATCTGAGACACTAATTTGATGTTGATCTTACCTTTTAAAAAAGAATTTCCAGATAAAATCAAAACTCTAAAATTTGAGAGAATATGATGGGGGTTTTTCTCCATAATTTTAGAGTAATATATAAAATCTGAAAAATTTTTATATATTTAAATTTCTATTCATTTAAAATAAGAAAAATTATGCATCTCAAATTCTAATTCTGTTTAATATATATGATCATCAAAAGGGTAATTTTATTTATATATTAGGAGCTGTTAAATTGGTTATAAGTAAAACTCAGTTGGTTTTGGCTTAGTGGATAGAGCATTGGCCTTCAAACTGAAGGGTCCCAGGTTGATTCCAGTCAAGGGCACATGCCTGGGTTTTGGGCTTCATCCCCAGTAGGATTCATGCAGGAGGCAGCCAATCCATGATTCTCTCTCTTTCTATCTCTTTCTCTCTCTCCCTCTCAATTCCTCTCTGAAATATTTTTTTTAAAAGCTCATTAAGAAATCAAAGAAAAGACATGAACAGACAATTTAAAATAAAATAATACAAACAGGAAACTATTCTTAAATTCCTTGAAAATTTGAGATTTGAAAATTAACAGCAAAATTATTTGAAAAATTTCAATTATCATCTCCAATATATTACACATGTAGATGATTATTTTAGACAACATCAGTGAAAATCATGGTTTTGTTTTAATATAGTGATACATTGTATTTTTATGGACCTAACTTCCACTTTTCAGATACTTAAGATGGTCAGGTTTATTCCTCAACTTTGTTAGACAACATTTCCAGTTCTTCAATCAAACATTAATATAGGTGTTGTGAGGGTATTTTGCAAATGTGATTGAAGTCCATATTTGGTTAACTTTAAGTAAGGCTGAGGCTTCCTTCCCTGAGGAAAAATACATTCCTGACTGTAGATTGAAATTTCATCCTGTGCTGGAAAGTTCCAGTTTGCCCTATCACAGAGCCTGTCCTAAAGATTTTGAACTAGCCTATGAGAAAACTAACTCCTTTCAAAAGTGGTGTGTGTGTGTGTGTGTGTGTGTGTGTGTGTATCCTAATGGTTCTACAGTATTTCACTGATTGAACCCTGACAAATACACATGTATTTAATTGGTATAGCTGATGTTGCTCATAGGCAACCATATTCATTCACATAGTAGAGGGCTTTGTTCTTGAGCTGTGTTCCAGGTGGGTCTATACTTTAGTTTCTGAATTTATTTTAGGAAGTATAGTTTCTAAATTTAAGTATAGAATAGAGCTTAAATATAATGACATATATGAATGATTCTGATTTTGCTTTAGGGCATAGATGGAAATAGATCTTAACAACAACAACATATTTTATATGGCTATACAAGTCCATAGGAAAACTAAAGTAAGTGGGTCTCAAAATTAGATGAGTTTAATATTCATCCATTTTACAGTTGAACTTCTGTTTTCTTATAATTTAAAAAGTGTTGCAGGGAGAATTCCTGCTCATATCTTCCAGTACATGTGCATTAGAGTTTCTTTAAGGCAATGGTTCTCAACGGTGGCTATATATATATTAGTGTGACATAAAGAGTGTTAAAAAATATTGATATCTGGATTTTATTCTTAGAGATTCAGAATTAATTGATCATGAGTTTGCCTAACAGAATAGGGTTTACAAACCTTCCCAGATCCATCTCATGTACCAAAATGGCTGACAGTGTGCTATAACTAGGAGTGAAATTGTTTGGCTGTAAGATGTGAATATGTCTATTTTTAATGGGCAAAGACAAATTGTCTTCAAAAGTACTTATACATTTTTATTCTTACATCACTGTAAAGGACTGCTTTGTCAACTTTGTCTTCTTAATTTTCACCACTAAGATGCTTATAAAGATAACACATTATGATCTAATCCAACAGTTTCTGATTATAATTGAGTTTCATATATTTAAAAGATTTATAAACTACTTTTTCTGATAATACTAGTTACCATAATTTATCTATTTTTCTGTTAGGTAATTTATCACTTTGATATCAAATTTTTGGACTGGAACCCGGATTCTTTGTCCACTGGAATTAAAAATGAACCCATGGACAGAAAGTGGTTTAGAAAGATGGAGATTTATTGAAGAACAAGTACAGACTCCCCAGTAGGGAGGGGGAAGAGTCTTTATAAGCCATAGGAAAGGAATCTAGTGGTTCCTAGTGGTTCCTTTTCCTAATGCTTATAAAGACTGCAGATCCTGGTGCCTGATATCCCTCTAATTGGTCAATATTCCCCTTTTGAATTGTGAGGTTCTACCTCCTCCTTCCCTCTGGGCTTTCTTCTTTTCCATCTGAATGAAGGGCTTCCTTCTCTTTATGTTGTAAATATAGATCTTTCCTAGCTACTTCCAGTTCCATTATCTTATGGAAATGCAACTGTTGTTGCTCCCTTGTTTTATGGAGATGTACTTTCTCCTATTCTACACCCACAAGCTTTTCCATGGACCCCAATTCTAAAAAATCCCTAAGCATGCCTATATCCCCCTAAAATTCCAGCTTCAACTTTAAATTGATTCATGGGAATTAATAGATATTCTGAATTCTAATTCATTGTCAGTATATGCACATATCTTCTCCAAGTTTGCCGGTTTTGTTTGTGTGTTGTTATTTTGTAATAAAGAGTCGGACTCCATTTTTGATGTTTTAATATGAAGAGCTTTTGAGCTACCCCACTTCTCCTCTCATTTTAAATCTGAGCAAGACAATAAGTGGAGCTTCCCTTCCCTTGGTGCTTACATGAAGTTGAAGCCACTCCCTGGATTCCTCATTCTTTCCCCAATTTTTAGCGACAATGCAAACAAAACCCACCAGCTTACTAGTGTTAGTCACTCAAAGCAGCCTGCATCTGCCTTGCTCTCTATAAAGTTCAGCTATGTAAGAAAAAAAAAAATATTTCTTAATCCTTTGTTGTATTTAATAATTTTAGTCTCAATATATTGTTGAAATTGTTAACTATAATTTTAAAAACTAGAGGCCCGCTGCATAAAATTCAGGCCAGCCTGCTCCTTCTCCAGTCTGAGATCCCTTGAGGGATGTCCGACTGCCTGTTTAGGCCCCATACAGGTAGGATCAGGCTTAAACATTTAGTCAGACATCCCTCTCACAATTCAGATCTGCTAGCTCCCAACTGCTCACCTGCCTGCCTTCCTGATTTCCCCTAACTGCTTCTGCCTGCCAGCCTGATCACCTCCTAACCACTCCCCTGCCAGCTTGATTGATGCCTCTCTGATCCCCTGCCAGCCTATTTGCCCCTAACTACCCTACCCTGTGGGCTTAGTCACCCCTAACTGCCCTCCCTTGCAGGCCTGATTGCCCACAACTGCCCTCCCATATATATATCTATATTTTTCACAGAGAAGAAGGGAGAGGGATAGAAAGTTAGAAACATTGATGAGAGAGAAACATCGATCAGCTGCCTCAACCTGGGACCTTTCAGTCCGCAGGTCAACACTCTATCCACTGAGCCAAACCAGTTTGGGCACAACTGTCCTCCCTTGCAGGCCTGGTTTCTCCCAACTGCCCTCTCCTGCTGGCCATCTTGTATCCACATGGGAGCAGGATCTTTTGACCACATTGGGGCAGTCATCTTGTGTGTTGGAGTGATGGTCAATCTACATATTACTTTTTTATTAGATAGGATAGAGGCCTGGTGCATGGGTGGGGGCCAGCTGGTTTGCCCTGAAGGTTGTCCTGGATCAGTGTGGTTATTCCTTTGGGGCGTGGGTTGGCCTGGGCGAAAGGCCTGTGGTGGTTTGCAGGCTGACCACACCTCCCAGTGACCAAGTGGAGGCTCTGGTATCTGGGATTTATTTATCTTCTACAATTGAAACATTTGTAACCTGGAGTGGAGCCAAGCCTTCCGCTCTCACAGCCATTGAAACTTTGTTGCCTTAAGCAGAGGAATGGGCCAGCCAGGGTATATAGAAAGCTTGGCTTCCTCCATCACCAGGATCAACCCATGCCTCCCTATTGCTCTCTTGTGGCCTTAGCCACCTTGGTTGAGTTAATTTGCATACTCACCCTGATTGGCTAGTAGGCGTGGCTGGTTGGCATGGCTTGTGGATGTAATGGAGGAACAGTCAATTTATATATTACTCTTTTATTAGATAGGGTTATGTTTTCAAACGTACAATCTCATAGTTAGACACTGGAGAGTAGTTACAAGAGGGAAAGAGGGGTGTAGAAGGATGAAGATAGTAAAGGCGATCACATTTATGGTGAGAAAGAGGTTAGATTTGAGTGGTAAGCACACAGTACAGATGATATATCATAGAAATCTGTACCTGAAATATAATGTTATTAACCAATGTCATCCTAATAAATTTAACTAAAAACTCTTAAAGCAGTAAATAAAAACAAAAAAGTGAATTTGCTGTATATAAATTTTAAAATTATATATATAAAATTATTATTTATTTCCTATATTAACTGTGTTTCTGCAAGTGTTAATTCTTTAGCTTATTCAACTGCATATCTATATGGCATTTATTAGCTTCTTTAGATCCTTGGTAAACTTCTCATATTTATTAATGAAGACTTAAAAGGGAAAGCATTGAAACTTGAAGTAGATATCACAAGCATAATAAAATTTCTCCCTACAATAATGTTTAGATTATGATGGTAAAACCTTCATGTTGTGATTTAGCAGGGGGAGGGAGTTGTTTGTAATTTTCAAATATTCAGTTTTCTTTAGAATGTTGAGGCAGTTTGCTTTCCAGGTGTGGAGCTATACATACTCCATTTTGTCCAGAATAATTGGGGCCACTGCCTGATTTTATCTCCAACCCCAACAACTTGCCACTTTACTGCCCAAGGGAAAAAGCTACTGACAGTAATACTGATATCTGGTATAATTCCTTTGCAATTCTTTCATTGTATCCTAGTCACAAAATCCAAATTCTACTTTACTTTTATATTCGGTTCCTAAGGAATTCTAAGATGTGTTTTCTTTTCTTTTTGTTTTATGCTTCATTTTTTTTAGGAAGTCCTTTTGATTACTGAGAGATTTCAAGTTTCTAATTTCTTATAAATTCCTTTTAATTTACTTATACCTATCTTATCTTCTCAGAAATTCTCCAGCCTTATAGCTACTATTGACTCTCATCTTAGTTCTTTATCATGGCTATGGATGCATTTGTATTTTAATGTTCTTTCCTCATTCCAATGAAATGTTAAGGGGGAAAATAATGCCTATCAGATACCTTAAGTGGTAAACTTTTCCCTTTTCCTTTACCCTTTTCAACTTACTTTGTCTCTTCTTTCTGTTGCTTAGTCCTAATCTCATGGTGCTGCTTCTAAATTTTGCTAAATTGGCTCAACTTGAAGACATTTCTACTTATTAGACTTTATGTAACTATCCTTTGGACATTCTTTTCTCTGTATGACATAGTTTTCCTAATCTCCAGTGACTGTGTTTGCCATATTATATCTTCAGTGTCCAAGTATTGAACAATTTTGCCTTTCATTCAAGTTTAAACATTTATGCTTATCATTAGAATAAATTTGATCTTAGTCTTGTAATATTTAAATATATGAAGCTCAGTTTTTTAGAATGAATTTTATTTTAAACTTGAAACAGTACAGCAAAACAAGAAAATCATAGATCTAGCTATTGTTAATTTTATACTTGTATCTTTTCTTCTACAAAACTCTTCTAATCAAACACAAAATTTTATCTTCTTAACCTTTATAACAATAAACTTCTCTACTTGAATTCAACACATTTTACTCCAATTTTACACATCAAAGATAAAGTTAGTGGTCTAGTGTTATATTGTACCCTGAATCTCACAAAGGCTGGCTCAGGATATCAATGCTGCATCAGGCTTATATTGGCAGAATATCACAAAGGTATTGATTACATCTTTGAGGTTTGAAGTGAGGAACCTGGTTTGCACAAAGCTGTTACAGAAGTGAAATTGAGCAAGTTAGTTATCTATAAAGATTAAGTATAGTTTTGGGTCTACAGATCACTGAATCAACAGAAAGACATTATCTGGGGCCAAGGAGGCAATTTAGAATAATTGTGCTGTCCAGATTCTGGGACCACTGAGTCAACTGGAATGCATTATATGTAGCTACTGAGGATATTTAGGGTAATCGTGCTGTTCTGATTCTAGGACCACTGAGTCAACTAAAACTCATTATCTGTAGCTACTGAGACAATTTAGGGTAATTGAGTTGTCCTGGTTCCGAGAAGAATGTGCTTTTATAACCATGAGATCACAATCAATGGGATATTTAAACCACCATCAATGGAGAGTTCAATCAATTGGGAAAGTATACATAAGTTCAGAAAATCAAAGTAACTTTTCTCTTGTTTTAGCAAGCAGATAATTATAGAAGCCAAACAGCATGGTTCAAGTTAACGTTAAAAACTACAGTTTCTACTTGAGATGATTGCTACTATACCTCACTAGGAAAGGAAACAGGAGTGAAGAATTGTCAAGGTCATCCTCGTGAGAGAGAGACCAAGCTTATAAATTAGGGGTGATTGGACACAAACTGAGTAGTAGTTAAAATCAAGAAATAAAAAAACCACAAAATAGAAATCAGTACTCTTAAATGAGATTAGGAAGCTCAACATACTAGTAGCTATAATTAGACAGCAAGTGGCCATGGCAAAAACTGTCTTACTAGACCTCGAAAGGATAGCCCTTTAATTAGGTATCAAAGGCATATTGTCAGTTTTATCAGAATAATGAGATATTATTAAAATAAGTCAAAGAAGAAATTAACACTGGATGCCATAGATGAATTGCATTAAAAACACCTAAAAGATTGCTGAGCTTCCTAGAATTTTATTGTAGTGTTTTCATTTGAGAGGATGGGGTGGAGATGGCAATGGTGGTCTTGAATCTTTGCACAGTCAATGGCAGGAAAAAATTAATAGGGTTTTATGTCTGTTATTATGATGCAATTTTTAATCCATTATTGCTCTCCTTAATTCCTCTCACTGATTTAATGCTGTGGAAATATGTTACAAATGTAAAATGTCTGTCTTATTGAGTGAATGCCTTAATAATATCTATATTCTAATACCTACGACCAAATTTTGGAGACCTTCAATGCAATGTTCATAGTTGTAATCATATCAATATATAAATATGTATCATGTAGCACCTTGGAATAAAACATTTCTTTCTGAATCAGAATACCTTCACCTTAAAGTGAAAGTGCACAGTGAAATATTTTTATTAATAGAAACAAATTACAAATAATAATGGTCACAGTAATTTCATAGTTTTCTTTTTAGTTAATGACATAGTATATTTAGTGTATAGAACATTATAACAAAACTTAGAAAACTCATACTTCAAAATATACTTTATCCATTATTCTCAAAACTTGATTCCCATCTACATTTTTTCTCCCCCTTTCTTTAAAATTATGATACTGATATTACTGAGGGTTTATATAGATTAATAATTATTCATCACTTATAAAATAAAATATGCAGTATAAAGGAAAAATAGCAATTATATAATAAGTAGTCATGGTTACAATGGCATTTATAAAGGTTAAAGTAGAATAAAACCTTTGGAAACATGACATTAAAATTCCATTATAATAAAATACATATCTCTTAACAGACTAAATTAAAAAATTCATTATATTAAATCTTAAAATTATTTTTAATATGTTTGGCTTTTGCTGTCTTTTGAATTCAATTATTTTTCACTCCCAAAGGCCTCTATCTAGTTTGTTGCATTTATTAAAATCTATTATTCTTGTTCCATAGATGAGTGATATATTTGTTTACATATTAACATATTCATTTTGTTGGAAAACAGATTTTGATTTTCAAAAGTTCTGTGGGTAAAAGTGACAAATAATTTTCACAGTAATAATTTTTGTTTTCTTGCTTGGTAGTCTTTCACATATAAATGATTTGATTACAGAAGAAAATTAAATATGAAAATGAGGTGAATAGATAAATTCACTTGTATAAATTCAGCTATTTCTGGAAAGATTTCACATCATATTATTTATGACTCTTAAAACTTATTTTAAGACATAGTTATAGTAAATTTGAAGAATATATATATTATTAAGGCAAGAATTATAATTATACTTTCATTACTATTTTGCAACTCAAGCTCTGTATCTTTTGATCTGTCTCTGTCTTTTTTATCTTTCTCTTTACCAGTGTGTATTTACTTTTAGCATTAAAATCATACTCAATTAAGATGGCATAGTTTTCTATTAATATACTTTTTATAATGTTATATTTATCTATAATGTGATTATACTAAAATTTACTTAAAATTTCCATATTTTTGGACTTATAGAATGCTTATATTTAATCATGGACTTTTACATGTACCAGTGTGTGTTGTTTTCTGATAGAAACTTTAGGATATGACATATAGGATTGAACATTGGGTGAGGAAGAGGGATATACTATAAAATTTTTTCTCTAGACTTTGCATAATTAATTTATACATTCATAAATAAATTAAGACAGCATAAACATCCTAGAAACTCTACAAAAGTAGAATATTTTAATTCTTTATCTTTATGAATTGGTTAGAAAATAGGAAACCCACTATATATTTTTTCAAATGTTTTTGAATATTAGTGAAAATTGGTGCATCTTCATGAATTTACACATTTACTTTTTTAAAAGAATAGTGTATTGTATTTAGAGAGAAAGAAAGGGAGAAAAGCAAAACACTGATGTGAGAGAATAACATCCGTTGGCTGCCTCCCAGAGCCCACAACCTGGGCATATGCCCGGAATGGGAATCAACTAGTAAACTTTTGTTGCACAGGACGACATTTAATCAACTGAGCCACACTGGCCAGGGCTCACACAATTACTTTTTACATTTTTTACATAATACTAAATATTTCCATTTATGTAAAAACTCTTCTAATTGACCCTAAATTATGGGTGCCTGATTTACCATTTGTCTATTCGCTACTACTGTTTAAAGATCTATAAGATTAACAATACAACTGTTAATTCTGACATTGTACATGCATATATTTTCTTCAGATTATCATTTATAGTTAGTTATCAAAATTACTTCTAATTAGTAGAAATTTGAAAATCTTGGTAGTGAATTTTACATACTTCATTGATGATTTTGGGCTTACATCAGGCTTAGGAATACCTTCATTACTGCAAAATTATATACTTTTATGTCTTAATTATTGAATTTAAATTTTTACTCCATCTAGAATTGTTTTTTTTTATTAATGTAGTGCATGTATACATATCTTCCCATTGCACCCCTCCCCAACCCCACTACCATATATGTGTTCATTGGTTATGCATGCATACAAGTCCTTCAGCTGATCTCTTATCTACCCCACCTCTCCCTAACCTTCCCGCTGTAATTTGACAGTTTTTTTGATGCTTTACTTGGAATTAAATTTTATAACTATTTTTTCTATATGACTATTCAAGTATTCCAAAACTTTGTAAGGTTCCTTTCTATTAAGTTATGTTTTTACTTTTTAACAATCATGATAACTAGAACTTCATAGAGATATTCTAAACCTTAGATTATTTTTAAAATCTAAATCATTCTATTGATACTTTTGCCTATACCTGCTATATTTCTAAGCCTCATAAAATAAAGCTCTGGAAAAAAACTACTGACTTTGGTAACTGAGATTCTCATCCACCCAATGGAAACAAAGCTGGACCATTAATGTTCCTCTTTAAGGATATACAACTACACTATTCATAATATTTTCTTCTTTTTCATTCACTGGTAGTCTTGGTAATGGTAGCTTTATGTTTATTTCTAAACTCCCAATTCAAGCCAAATGATTGCATATACTTTTTAGAGGCAATAATATATTTGGTTACACAAATAAGATTTGAAAATATAACCAAATATATTGTTCTAAGTGTACCACTCATTCTAACATGAGCTTCCAAATTTACTTAATTTTCAAATGTTTTTCAAAGTTATTATCTTTTTTCTGTTCTCATTGTTCTTTCTCTATGGATTCATTTTCATCACAATTATAACCATTTTTTCAATTTCTAAAAATAACACTAAACAACTCCTTTAACTCATATTCCACTGTAGCTGCAGTTTCATGTCTGCATTCATTTAAAAAAATGTTTTGTCTGTAGTCACTTTTTTAATGTATTTTTATTGATTTCAGAGAGGAAAGGATAGGAAGAGAGAAATATAAATGATAAGACAGAATCATTGACCTGCTGCCTTCTGCATGCATCCCTTGGGCATCAAACCTGCAACCTGACATGTGCCCTTGACTAGAATTGAAACTGGGGCCTTTAGTCCACAGGTGGATGCTCTAACCACTGAACCAAACCTGTGAGGGATGTAGTCACTCTTTATACCTCCACACTTCAAGTTTCTCTTGTCACTAACTCCGTTTGGGCCCTGTCCCACAATTGTCCTAACAATATTACAGTCAAGATCACTTGTGATATGCAATTGACATAGTTCTTTTTGTCTGTCTTACTTGACTTATGAACAACATTAGCTGCAGTTGACAATATCCTTTAAAATTTTTCGTGTTAGCTTCTATAATACCTCTTTCTCCTAGGATTCCTCCTACTCAGAGTCCTCTCATTTTTCTTCTAATATACCTTTCCTACTGTGTGAACTCTAATATGGAAATTCTCTGGAATCTTTTCTTGTTCTTGTCTCTTCACTGCTATATTCTAACTAGTTATTTATATGGTTTTAAGGTACTTAGAGTAAGTTCCCCTATTCTGTAGCTTGGCTTTAAAATACCTGTGCCCTGCTATGAATTATTCCTTTAAGTCTAGACATATATCAATTCCTTCCTTGGTTCTTTTCAAGCTTATTAATAGTTACTTTATACTGAGCATTATCTAAACAATATTCTTGTCTTTTTCTAACTAAATATCTCATTTCCAGGAAATCTGCGCCATTTGAGTGTATGGCACTAACCTCCACCCAATAGCATCAACTGATTAAATTTTTCCTTTACCACTTATGCACAACCAACAACACCATTAAAAGTTTTGTTGGCCCATTCTCTATACATAATCAAAGTTCTATTTTTAAATGTAAATGAAATGTTGCCATTACTTTGGCAAAAAAGGTAAATGATTTGTACAGGATCTATTTGTGGAAACTGTAAAATTATAATGAAAGAAATGAAAACATCTAAATAAGCAGATATTTCATGTTCATGGATTGGAAGATTCAATATTGTTTTGATGTCAATTCTTCCAAAATTAATTTATAGATTCAACACAGTCCTGTAAGTTATTTAGTAGATTTTGAAAAGTTGATTCTAAATTTACATGCAAAAGTGAAAGATCTATAATATTGAAGAAGAAAACAATATTGAAGAAGAAAAATAAAATTGAAAGATTCATACCTATCAATTTCAAGACTTACTTTAAAGCTACCAAAATCAGGACTGCATGGTATTAGCAAAAGTATAGATGCACAGATAAATGGAACAGAATCATGCAAATATAGTTAACTCATCCTTGGCAAGTGAGCAAAGGCAATTCAACGGAGAAAGATAGCTTTATAAAAAAATAAATAAATGACACTAGAACAATTGGACATGCATAAAAAGTATCCAGATACAGGTCTAATTCATGTCACACAAAAACTCAAAATGGATTATTGACCTAAATGTAAAAGTTAAACCTCTAATATTCCCAGGAGAAAGCACAGGAGGACATTTAGGTAATTGAGGGTATGTTAATGAATTTTTAGATACAACACCAAAAGCATGCTCCCTGAAAGAAAAAATTTAAAATTAAAATCATGAGAATTTTCACAACTCTAATACCTTGTTTGCACATCTTTGTGTGGTATATTATATATTAGTTTATTTCCCCCTTAAAAGCCCTATCTCCATTCATAATTTCTCCATTAAGTGTAATTCTAAACTTTTTCTTCAATTTTATTTTTTACTTTAAAATGTTAAAAGTTTTTTATTTTTCAATTACAGTTTACAGTCAATATTATCTTATATTCGTTTCAGCTGTACATCATAGTGGTTAGAAATCATACACTTTATAAACTTTCCCCCTATATTTCTAATACCCACCTGGCACTATACATAGTTATTAAAATATTATTAACTATATTTCCAATGCTATACTTTATAGACCCAGACTGTTTTGTACCTACCTGTTTGTACTTCTTAATCCTTTCATCTTTTTACTCAGTCCTTTAACCCTTTTCCTTCTGGCAACCATCAGTGTATTCTTTGTATCTATGAGTCTGTTTCAATTTTGTTTGTTTATTTTGTTCTTTAGATTCCACATACATATAAGTAAAATCATATAGTATTTATCTTTCTTTGACTGACTAATTTCAGTTTGTATAATACCCTCTAGGTCCATTCATGCTGTCATTTTATTCTTTTTATGGCCAAATAATATTGCATTATATATAATCTTGAAAATGACAAGTATAACCTAATCTCACTCATATGTGGAATCTAAAGAACAAAATATAATGATGAACAAAATAAATTCAGAGGCATAGAAACATGGAGCTGATGAATCTCAGAGGGAAGGCAGGGAGAGTGGGTGAATGGGAAGAGATTAACCAAAGAACTTACATGCATAGCCCATGGACACAGACAATAGTGTAGTGAAGGCCTGAGGATGAAGGAGGGTGTGGGGTTAATGTGGACCAAAAGGGGACATATGTAATACTTCCCAAAATAAAGATAAGTTTTAAAAAAGTTACAGTGGTTCTTTTGTACATTTCTTTATTAGTCAGTTTGGGCTGCCATCGATTGGGTGATTTAAACAGCAGAAATTTATTTTCTTACAGTTCTCAAGACTGGGAAGTCTAAGATCAAGGTGAAGCCAATTTGGTTTCTGGTGATAGCTATTATCCTGGTTTGCAGACTGAAATCTTCTTACTGAGTTTTACAAAGCAGAGGAAAAAAAATCTCTGGTGTTTCTCATCTTTTAAGGGTAATAATCCTTTTGGGTCAGGACTTCACCCTTATGACTTAATCAATCCTTAATCCCCCCCCCCCAAAAGCCTTATCTCCAAATATAATCACACTGAAGCTAGGGATTCATTATATAAATTTTGCCAGATACAATTCAATCCATGGCATTCCACCCTGTATTTCCCAAATTCATATTCTTCTCACATTAAAAATACATCATTTCATCCCAACAGCCCCTCAAATCTTAACTCATGTCAGTATCAACTTATAAAAACAAAGTCTCATCTAAGTACCACTAAATTATATGTCAATGAGACAAAATATATAACTCATCCTGAGGAAGAATTCTTCTTCATCTGTGAGTTGTGAAACCAGACAAACTAAATTCTTCCAAAATACAATAGTTGGAAAGGCATAGGATAGACCATCCCATTCCAAAAGAGATAAATCAGAAAGAAGAAGAGTAGTACAAAGGAAATTGCAAAACCCAGCAAAACACATTCAATGATCTTAATGTTTCAGAATAATATTCTTTCCCTAGTGGCCCATTTTTCAGATATACTGGGGTGATAGTCTTGCCTCCTGAACCTGCCAGGGTGATAGTTCCACATCCATGGCTCTGCTGGGTAGGGATTGCACTCTAAGTGCTTTTATTCATTGGGTCCTATCCCCAAGCCTTCAGTCAGAGGCCTCTGGTATGTTGAAATAGAGGCAGTGGCCTCATGCTTTAAAGTCAGTGAGGTGATTCTGATGTTGTCTGACTTGTTTCAGGGTCATTATTTTCTTTTCTTGAATAACAACAATACAACAGCTGGGTAGTGACATGGTTCATTCCTGTGGGATCTATTCATGCCTTCTTTCATTTTACTGCTTTTTCCCACTTATTTCAAAAGGACAGCATGTAATTCCATTTCTATTCCTGGCTTCTGCTACAATGGCTAATTAAGTTCCTGAGTCACATCCATGATCTCTTTTTCAAATGATTATTTATCCCCATCCTTAGTGTTCTCTTCAGAACAAGCTTTCTCAATTTTTGCAAATAGGGATAGACTGAAACTTACAAATTTTCAGTTTCTTGTTTCTTTTTTATAAACCATGCTCTTTCCACTAACTTCCCTTTTCTCAGTTTTTACTATTAGCTGTCAGAATGAACTAAGCTTCTTTTTCAACATTTTGCTTAGAATTCTTAACTTTATCACTTGCAAAGTTCTACCTCTCTTCTTATAAAGGATCTAATCCAGTTAGGTCAGGGCTTTACTCTTATTATTTCATTTAATCTTAATTACCACCAAAAAGTCCTATCTTCAAATATAGTCATATTTAGCTTCAAAGTATGAATGTTGGAGAATACAATTTAGTTCATAGCGATTTCCAGTAGATCTTTGTTAACAACACTTATTTGCATTTTGTAAATAACAGCTCTTGGCTTGATAAAAACAGCACATTGAAACCACTTATAAATTCTGTCTGTTGCAGAAAAGACATTAGCATTCTGATTCAGCATAGGAGTGTGGGTGTCTTTGGGAACATATTTGTTGTAAGCCATATTTTTTTGTACTTCATGTTACAGATTCTTGGGTACAACTCCTCTTCATGAAGCCCAAACCCAGTTTACAGGAGTCACCTAGATTGATAGCCAATCCAAGTTTAGCTTACAGAAGAAAGAAAGAAAAATTACACTCTACATTCAGAAAGAAAAAATGAAAGCAATAACACATATTTTACCACAACTATCTATCTTTCCAGAAATTTTACATCATGCCATTATATTTATTTGGATTTTAACTGTAAATAAAAGCCATGTGTTTTATTTATCAGCACGATAACTTAAGGTATCCTACACATGCAATAAAATGGGTTATTTAGGAAACTATTAAGATGATTTAGGATCCCTAATATTTTTCTCATGAATTTGGTAAATATTAGCCTTTTTATGTTACTTTACACAATAGAAGTGATGGATTCCTGGTTACATTACATTTAAGTGCAAGGACCTGACTATCTACTTTTAACGATTTACTGTAATTAAGTAGATGCAAACGTACTTGAATTAATTCTGAAACTCCTTCTTATGTTTCAATCTTACTGCAATACTTAATTCAGGAAACACTATGCAATCTAGAAGTAAAATATGTACTCTCATTTCCCCAAGTTTACTTGAGGCTAATTTATAACTCACAGCATGAGCTCATAAGTCCTCTTGCTTTCCCTCTCCAAGTGTCCTTCAGTCTCAAACTTTTTCAAATCATTTCACTCTGTAACACAATCTGAACTCTTTAATAAACCACTCACTATATTATCCCATGTATTTCAGTTTATATTTTATGATCCATAGTCTCTCAAATATCTGTTATCCATACTATTCTGTTACATGCATTTATTTCTTTGGTAGATTTAATAACATGTGAACATTAGAGAGGAGCTGGTACCCTCTGATATGAATGAGCCCTTTGAATTGCTCTTAGTCCCCACAGTTGGAGAAAAAGAAAGGCTGCATATTCTGAGTACATGAGCATAGGGAAGTGTCTAGATTTTCATGTATAAACATGTTCTGCTTTCAATTATCTTTCAGTGCTTAACGAATAATATAGTCTGTTTGACGGTTAATGGGATCCTGATCCTTAGCACCTTTTGATTATTTATTAAATCAAAAGCAAAGATGCACATACATTTAAACTAGGAGCATTGCCACAATAGTATTCCACATTTAAGTTAAAATTCTTCTCCAATATTATAACTTGCTGCATCTTCAAATCCCAACTAAAGTCACTCCTTGAAAATATAAAGTTTTTCTTGAAATATTTAGGTCATTTAATAACAAAAAAAAAATAAAACAAAACAGACAAACACAAAGAACGTACAAAGCAATATAAGGGATATATGATACTACTACTAATATGTTTAAAATTCTGCTGCCTTTTATTCTCCAGTCACCAAAATCAAACTCTTGAGTTTGCTCTTAATTGATCAGATTGTATTCAGAATCCATCCTCCTATAATAAATGTTCTTAATGAATGCCACAAAAGCTTCTTATTGTTTAAAGCAATACATTTTAATTGGAAAGTTATTTTAATCAATCAAATCTGAGTACAGTGGTACCTCAAGATACGAGAGCTCTAACATACGAGATTTTTGAGATACGAGCCATAGAGCGAGCGATTTTTTGCTTTGAAATATGAGCAACATTTGAGATACAAGTAATCGCACGGATTGGCCGGCTGCACACAACACACCAGTTTACCGCAACTCGAGCGTCTCATAGTTTCCCAAGCCTTAGTCAGTGTGCTTCTTTACCTCGTTGTTGAAGCATCTTTTGTGCATTTACATACTTTATCACATTTCTTTTTATAACCATGGGTCCGAAGAAAGCGAGTGGAAAGGTCAGTGATCAGAAGAGGATGATGTCTATTGAATTAAAGAGTGAAATCATAGAAAAATATGAGCAAGGTGTGCGGGTGGCTGACTTGGTGAGGCAATACTGGCATAGTACTTCCACGATATGCACTGTGCTTAAACAGAAGTTGATGAAGGGTATAACGCCAGCTAAGGGCGTTACAATAATTTCTAAGCTCTGTAGCTCTCTCCATGAAAAGGTGGAGAATCTACTGATGGTGTGGGTGACGGAGAAGCAGCTTAAAGGAGATACATTAATACAGGGCATCATATGCGAGAAGGCGTGAGCGATTTACGGTGATTTGCTGGAGCAGACCCCGCACACTTCCAGGGACAAAGCATCGAAAGACCCATTTAAAGCCAGTAAAGGCTGGTTTGATAACTTCAGGAAAAGGTCCGGCATTTACTCCATCATCAGACATGGTGAGGCAGCAAGTTCGGATGTGAAGGCAGCTAAGGATTACCTCAAAACTTTTTCCGAACTGATAGAAGCCAAAAGATATATCCCCCAGCAAGTCTTCAACTGTGACAAGACAGGGCTTTTCTGGAAGAAGATGCCGAATAGGACTTCTATAACAGCAGAGGAGAAGGTGATGCCAGGCCACAAATCCATGAAGGATAGGCTAACTCTCCAACTGTGGGCCAATGAGAGTGGCGACTGCAAGATCAAGCCTCTACTCATATACCATTCGGAAAACCCCAGATTCTTTAAGTCACATAAGATTTTAAAAGATAAACTGCAAGTTAAATGGAGAGCAAACCCAAAGGCATGGGTCACCAGGCAGTTCTTTGTGGAGTGGGTAAACCTGGTTTTCGGCCCTTCTGTTAAGAAATATCTACAGGAAAACAACCTAACCATGCAAGCCCTCCTCGTCCTTGACAATGCTCCTGCTCACCCACCAAACCTCGAAGATGAACTCCTCGAAGAGTTCAAGTTTATAAAGGTTGTCTACCTACCTCCCAACACCATTCCTATCCTGCAGCCCATGGATCAGGAGGTGATTTCTAATTTTAAAAAACTGTACATCAAGCACCTGTTCCAGCGCTGCTTTGAGGTGACGTAGAACACAAACTTCACACTTCGAGAGCTCTGGAAGAACCACTTTAACATCGTGATATGCCTCAGAATTATTGATCAGGCCTGGCTGGGTGTTACAACGAGGACTTTGACCGCTGCATGGAAGAAGCTGTGGCCTGAGGCCGTAGCGGGAAGGACCTTTGAAGGATTCAAACTCGAGGTTCCAGTGGAGGAGGAGATAGTGTCTCTGGGAAAATCCATGGGCCTGGAGGTGGATGAGAGAGATGTGAATGAGCTCGTCGAGGAGCACTCTCTGGAACTCACCATGGAGGAGTTACAAGAGTTGCAGTCTCAGCAACATGCGGAGGTTCTCCAAGAAATTGGTTTCGAGGAGGAGCCAGAGGTGGAGGAGATCTCTACAAGTGAGATAAAGGAGATCTTAGGAATGTGGGAGAGGGTGTCACACTTCGTGGAAAAGAAACACCCCGAAAAAGTTGCTACTGGTCGTCCATTGGAGCTGTTCAATGAAACTTGCCTCACCCATTTCAGAAACATTCTGAAAGGGAGGAAGAGGCAAACCTCGTTGGACACGTTTTTTTTGAAATCGGCCAAAAATGCAAAGACCAGTAGCAATTAAGTTCAGTGAAGATTAGTTAAGTTACATTCAGTTTAGGGATAAAGTTTAGCATTAAGAGTGTAACGATAGGTAAATACACTTTATAAAACCAGTTTATTCCTTTACATTCTCTTTTATTATGTTTTTATACAATATTTGTCATTTGTAAATACATTTTTCTTATTCAAAAACACGTAACAAGAACAACTCGGGTGGCATTTTGGGAGCTGGAATGGATTAATAGCATTTCAATTGATTTCAATGGGGAAATTTGCTTTGAGATATGAGCAACTTGATATAAGAGTAAGGTTAAGGAACGAATTAAACTTGTATCTCGAGGTACCACTGTAATACTAAATATTTCTATCTGAGCATTATGGACTAGATATACTGGTTAATAATGCAGATTTTTTAATCAAAGAAAACACAATAATTTCAAGAGAAACATCAAAAGTGCTTTATTCAAAGTAATGTCCATCGCTAGCTACACATTTCCCCCATCTTTCAGGTAATTTGTGGATACCATCCCAATAGAACTTTTCTTGTTTTGAGGCAAACCATTCAGAGACCCAATTTTCCACTTCCTATGTTGTGAAGTACTGCTCAGAAAGTGCGTGTGCCATCAATCAGAACAATTGGTAATCAGAAGGAGCAAGGTCTGGTGAATACATCGGGTGGATTAATACTTTCCAGGCAAGATCTTTTAATGCATCTTTAACTGGTTTTGAAGTGTGTGATGGTGCATCATCACGAAGAAAAATTACTTTGCCGTGTCTTCTGACACATTCTGGTCATTTCACGATCAAAGTGTATTTCAAGTTGGTTATTTGTTATCGGTAGTGATCAGTATGAACAGTTCCAAGCTCATAACACACCACACCTTCCTGATCCCACCAAAAGCAGAGCATTGTCCTCTTTCGAAGTGATTTGGCCTTGCAGTGGATGTTGACCTGGATCAACCCATGATTTTGTGCGTTTGGGATTCTCAAAATAAATCTGCTTTTCATGGCCAGTCACAGTTCGATGCAAAAAGACTCTCTCGTATTCTTGATGCAACATTTTACTGATGACTTTTCGGTTTTCCATCTGTCTTTCATTCAGTTTATGTGGTACCATTTTCCTTCCTTTAAAATACTTCTCATTGCTTGTAAATGATCAGAAATTGTTTGCAGAGCAATGTTTAATCTTTCTGCAAGTTGTTTTTAAGTTTGACACACATCTTCATCCAATAATGCTTGTAATTGTTGGTCTTCAAACTTTTTTAGTTGACCTGGATGTTCTTTGTCTTTCACATAGAAATTATCACAAATATCTTAAAATGGAACATGTTCACCATAAGCTTCCCAAAGTACATGATAACTTTTTCTTCAGCATAAAGTAATGAATTAAAACTTCCCACAAATGATTTTTTTTGGTATGAAATTTGACATTTTTAAGCATAAAAAATATTTATGATATTAACACCTTCAGCAAATTTGACATATTGTTTTGAAGCTTGCTTTCAATATAACAAAATAACATACATATCAAATCACATATATATCATCAACATATGTATAACTATCTATTGAAAAAAAATCTGCGTTATTAACCAGTACACCCAATATAATAAAAGACAAATGGTTTATATGGTATTTGTTGGCATCTGTATAATTAATTCAAGCAGTTTTTATAAGCTGATGTTTCCTTTTTGAAGCCTTCTAAAAATTTATAGGTTAGCAAAATATTTCATGGCAGTATTTTAAATGCCTGATATATCACAGGCCTTAATACATTTCCCCTGCTGATGTATTTATAGCACTTCTCTGTCACAAGGAGGTAAGTCCTTTTTGTAAGGAAAAAATAAGTAATTATTTAGGAAATTCTTGGATTCTTCACAAATAATTAAGGACTGATAGCAATCAGACAAGGATAGTAAAAGCTAGAGTAGTAGAACAATGGAACCAGTCAACTCTGAAGTCAGTCCTTTAGATTCTAGATATTATTCATGGAAATTAATCACCAAGCAGAGGGTAAAATGCCAATGTTTTTGCCTTTTTATTTTAAAGTTTTCACTTATTTATGATTCTATATAGATAGGCAAGTGATAGATTGAAATCTGATAACCTAAAGCCTAAATTCCTTGTCCAGAATTTTCTATTAGCTCCCTTTTAATCTTTCATAGGTTAACCATCCTTTAACTCTCCCTAAGAGTACACAGTTTGTTCATTTATCACTGTAGCTATAGATTTTATATGCCTCCCCAAGATTATTGGCCTCTTTTAGACTCTCTCAAAGGCAAAGGTTTCTCTTCACTTCTAAATTATATTTATACTAGAGGCTCAGTGCACAAATTTGTTCATGGGTGTTGTTCCTCAGCCTGACTGGTGATTTGGACCAATGGGGGCTGGCAGGCCAGCAGGAGGGACCATGGGAGATTCACTATGGGCATGCACTGATCACCAGGGGGCAGCTACTGTGTTAAGCATCTATCCCTCCTGGTCAGTGCATGTCATATGACTGGCTGGTCATCTGGTTCTAACAATTGCTTAGGCTTTTATATATATATATTTAAAATATAAATAAACCAATTATATTTCTATACTTATATAGATATATATGTACATATATGAATTTGTTAGGGAAATACTTTAGAAGGCATTGAAAGTAAAAAATAAATATTGTATTGGTTTATAAGTATCTAAAGAATGACTGTGTAATATAGGATCTATCCATATTTTTATTGGTTTATATAGAAGGGATTGTCAAAGGTTTTCTTTATTTTTTTTATAATGACCTCAATCTTTCTCATTATTATAGCTCAAAAATTCTGAATTGTGTCATAGTCACATTTAATTTTAAAGTAATAAAAAATGCAATGTTTCTGTTCAAGAAGACTTTCTCAACCTTGGCAATATTAACATTTTGGGCCAGAAATTTTTTATTGTAAGAGACTGTCCTGTGCATTCCAGATGTTCAACAACATCCCTGGCCTCTAACCACTAGATACCATTAGCACCCCTCAGTTGTGACAACCAGAAGTGTCCCCATTTTTTACAAATATCCTCTGACAAATGTCTCCTTGAGGGTAAATTCACCCTCAGTTTAGAACAACTGCTTTAGAAGAAAATATCCAATTGCTTATCATTGTTAATATGCTAGAGGCCCAGTGCACAAAAACTTGTGCCCTGGAGGGGGTGTTCCTCAGCCCAACCTGCGCCCTCTCACAGTCTGGGAGTCCTCATGGGGATGTCTTATTGATGGCTTAGCCCTGCTCCCTCTGCAGGAGGCAACCAGGCCAGCATATCAGGGATGGCACCTTCCCCATCACCCCATCACTTCGGCCTGGCCACCCTCTGCAGGGGGCTACGAAACTGGCCGATCAGGGGATGGTGCCGTGCCCTACTCCATCGCTCTTCCCTCCCTCTGATCTCTGGCATGTGCTTTGACTGGCCTGGTGCCACCTGTTTGCCAGCCCTGCTCCTGCCGACTGGTCATTCTACTGTTCAGTTGATTTGCATATTATGCTTTTATTATATAGGATGACATTATTAATAATAATGTCTACATTTGATAAACTACTGCAGATATGAATACATATAAGACTCTGTATCCCAACAGAAATCAACATAATTTATTTGTTCTTATGTAGTGGATATTTTCCAATTTTAATACTTGTAGAAGTAAATGCAAGTCTGAAGCTCAACCAAATTATCTTCTTCACTTTTGGATTAAAATTATTAAGACATTTATATTTTTATTTTTGTGTTTATACCATTCTCCCTCTATATTTCATATGTTAGGGCAGGAGGAGATGATTTGATTATTGTCTCTGCACAGTTCATTGATAACATCTGTTGCTTTGCCCTTAGCACCTCTCAGAAATTTCAAGGCAAATGAATGACCAGATGGCTTCACCTGTGAATAAACTTTCCTGGATATCTAGCCTATTTTGGCATAGCACTTTATGTCCTAGAGGAAAAGCCAAAAGTAATGACATTAGGCAGAATAAAACTTAGTCTATTTATTCTTTAAAATTCTACCTATTTTTGCTTCCCTCCCCCAGCACTTTTATATAACTTCATTCCTTTGTAGTGGTGCTCTCCATTTAGTATCACCTGTTGTGAATATTACATTTTTCTTCCTTATACATTTTTGTACTGTAATATTTTAGCAACTTCCCAAGCCAATTTGGCTTTACATAAAGAAAGAAGGTATGTCCATAATTACAAGGAGGCTTCTTCTCATAGGCCCTATTTGGCCCTGGGTCCTGTTACTGGCCTACACTGTTGCATGTGCCTAAGGTTAGCCCCTGTGGCTGTGTACCTGTATGCCAGCAGCCCTGACTGATTTTTATTCTCATAAAATTCACCTTCTTTATTCAATTAATGGGTTTTAGTAATGTAGAATTTTAACAGCTGTATTAGATATAATTCACGATCATAAAATGACTTTTTAGCATATCATTCAATGGCTTTTAGTATATTCATAAATTTTTGTAACTATTACCACATTTAATTAGAACACTTGCATTACCCAAAGAGAAACCTCTTAGCCATCACTCTCCAATATAATTTATTTTGCCCTGACTCTTGTCACCAGCCTCTACAGCACTGTGTGTACCCATGGCAAGCCCCTGTAGTTACATGAGTGCACTCTGATGGCCAAGTCCCCATAGCTTTCTTGGGCCTGGGCTCAGCCTGATTGATGTCACTGGCTTGTGCTGCTGTATATGTACACAGTTAGCCCCTCAGCTATACACCTGCATGCCCACAGCCTTGCCTCCTGTCACTGGCCTCCACTGCTATGCATGTGCCTATAACTAGCTCCTGCAGATGTACAGGTACATACTAACAGCCAAGGCCCACAAAGCTGATTGTTGGCCTGGATTCAGTTCTAACTTCTGTCACTGGCCTGCAGTGCCTCAAGAGCCTTTGCAGTTGTACACCTGCACATCAATAACCCCAACTCCCATTACCAACTTCCACAGCCATGCACGTGTCCATGGTAAGCCACTGATACCACAAGAGCTACCTGGAGGGAAGGTGGAGAGAAGGAGTTGCCCTGCCCACTGTCAGTACCTGCACCACCACAGGTGGGGACAGCTGGCCCCTGCAGCAGCATACTTGCTTGCTACTGGCCTCAACTCCTATAACTGGCTCCCACCACTGAGAACACAATGGTGGCTAGCTCCTGCAGTCACAATGCAGATGCCCTACAGTTTCAATGCAATTCCTATCAAAATCCTAATGGTATTTTTCACAGAAATAGGAGAAAACATTCCTAAAATTTGTATGGAACAATTAACAAAACTGAATAGCTAAAGCAATTTTGAGGAAGAATCATACTTTCTACCTTTCTTAAAAATAGATTTTATTGATTTGTTACAGAGAGGAAGGGAGATAGAGAGTTAGACATATCAATGGGAGAGAAACATCAATCAGCTGCCTCTTGCACACTTTCTACTGGGGATGTGCCCGTAACCAATGTACGTGCCCTTGACTGGAATCAAACCTGAGACCCTTCAGTTTGCAGGCCGACTTTCTATTTACTGAACCATACTGGTTAGGGCCATTCTTCCTACTTTAAAACTATACTACAAGGCTGTTTAATCTATGATATGAGTATAAAAAACACACAAATAGATGAATGGTACTGAATCAAGAGCTCAGAAATAAACCTCGTATATATGGGAATTAATTTTGACAATGGAGCCAAGAATACTCATTGGAAAAGGGTAGTTTCATCAATAAATGGTTTTGCTTAAACTGAATATTTACATGCAAAAAAGTGAAATTGTTGTAGTAGTATTTCAACTATTTTTCTAATTATATATGTCCACTATAGGCTCAATGCATGAAATTCGTGCAAGGACCCTGACCCCGGTCCCCACCCAGCACTGCCATAGCTGGGGACCTTTGCTGCTTCTGCCTCAGTCCCCTGTCCACTGAGGCTTTGTCCAGAAAGAAGGATGTCTGGAAGGATGTCTGGTCTAACTAGCATATTACACTTGTGTTATTATAGGTTGTGTAAAAATATTTAAATAGAGTAAATTTAATGAAGAAAATAAAAATCATCCATAAATCAGCCCAGAGATAATACTGCTTGCTAACTTTAAAGATGACTGTAGACCCCCAGCCTCACCATAAACACACACACACACACATACACGCACACACACACACATACAGGCAAACGCACACACACAGTTTCAGTGAATACACATACATTCTATATTTAAAAGTCATGTGTCAAAGAATGTACTATTAAGCCAAAGAAACAATGTATGTTTTAGTCTATATCTGAAGTCTTACTCTTTGAGAGAAATGTTTATTTGAAATACTTCATGTTCCCCTTCATATAATATGTCAAAACTCTAATATGACCATAGAATATTCTGATCATTAAAAATGCAATATCTCTGCATGAGGTTTTGGAAGCAATCCAAAAACTATATCCAAATATCATTTAAAAATGTTTAAGGAAATGTAACAGGCAGGGTGCTTCCAAAAAAGCAAGTAGTGAACCTTGGTGCCCAGGTGCCACCTTTGCCTCACTAGTCCTGATCCTATAATTAGATCTGTGAAAATGGCAAAATTTACGTTAAAAATAAATAAAATTTGTGTCAATTATGTACATCACACAGCAACTTATTTGATTACTTATTATTTTTATTAGATCATTACAAATTGCAACATATGTACAGATTGGCTGGATTAGTATTTGTAATACTATGAAAGAAATCTTTCTACCGCAGTGGTTGCAAAGATTGTTAATCAGGAGTTCTTTGGACAAAAGCTTTCTTTTTCTATCATGATCAGAATGACAAATGAGTTTCTGCATAGTATAGGCTCAAGGAGAAGATGTGTGCCTCATCAGTGTGACTGAGTTATGGCAGGAACCATTTAGAAAAGCAATGCAGCTGTAGACATAGGAACAGCTTAAGTGATCGATGTACAGTCTCTTTATCTCCAATGACTTCTCTTCCATGGTACTATTGTTTTTGTGATTTCATGCTCATACAATTTCTTTTTCTGTCATGAAAGCTGATATATTTTGCTCTTTTTATAAAATAAATTTATATGGTCTTTCAGTTTTGCTGTGGTTTATGGTATCAAATGTTTAGTACTATTGCCATTATTTATTCAAATTATTTACTAAGCATGTTGCAGTAAAAACATGTTAGAATTACACTTTGGGGAAGCATCCTACCCTCTGATATTTAGTTAATCTTTAACAGTGTGATAGGATTACACTGTTTATGCACTAGGACTGATCACTCAATCCATTGAAGTGAGTGAAAATATTGTGGATTCTGGCAACATATATGACAATGTGGTATCTTAAAATAGTTGCTAAACCTGAAAAAATAAATATTTCCTGCTGGATAGATAGCCATAGTATATATGCTTACAAATTTTTTAAAAATCAATTTGTATTTAATAATAATTATAAGATATTTATAAAATTACATTTGCATTTGATTGAATGAATCACCATGGAAATACTTGCTTGGCCTAAAATAACCACTGACCTTTATAGTCATTGTAACTAGAAAATAGTTATGTATAGTTATTGCTAGTAAAATAAGAAATTTGATATCACTCTTTATGTTTAGTTTCTTTTTGTTGTAAATATATTCAATCATAAAATTAATGTTCTTAAAAATTTTGGAAAAAATTTAAAGATACAAATGAGAATGAAGGTAAAGCATTAGCACTTTCATACTTACACACAAGACCCCACACATAATCAATGTTAATATTTTGAAAGATTTCCCTCATGTCTCTGTTTTATACGATGAGGGTCTCATCACTTTATTTTGTGTGAGGCAACATAAAATAAATGTTAGGTTCATGGATTCTGGAACTAGATTGCTCAGGTTTGAATCACAGTTTTATGATATTAGACTGATTACTGGTTATTTAACCTCTGCTTTTTGGATCCTGCATGTATAAGGTGGAAATAATAGTAATACTTAATTCATAGGATTGTGTTACAAGACAAGAAAATGTTATTTAATAAGATTTAAAAAAACAGTGGAAAATGCAGAAAGATTATGTGATATAATAGAAATGATTGAAAAGGACTAGTACACATGAAATTGGGACCCAAGTAGTATATTGGTTAGGATGTTTATAGAACTAATAAAAGAAAGAGGAAGGTTCAAGAGACTCCATAAATCTCACATGAATCTGTAACTGCAAATAAAATAACAGAAAATAAAAAAATAATCTATAGGTTAATATCAGACTCATGTAAAGTTCATGGAACCTCTTGAAACTTTTTTTTATTGGCATGCCTGGTGTTTTTCATAAACTTCCTGATATTGCATGTGAAAAACAAGAAGACCCTGAATGATGCTAACTTCTTCTCTGCTTTGAAAATATATACATATTTTTTTTTCTGGCAGAAGGAGAGATTGCATGCAGGTTACTTTGATCCAGTTGAGAGTGCACTTAGGCTTCCCTGGGGCTGATCTATTTCTCCTTTGTGCTTACTCCTGAGGCTAAGGAGTAGTTTTCCTGTGGTGTCCCTTGAAACTCCGGGGTTTTCAACAAAGTCCCTTTTACTTTTGAGCTATATACTCTGATGATTGTCATCCCAGCTCCATGAGACTGTCAAAAGCTCTGCTCAGAGCTGCTTTCTGCTTATTTTATTTTTCAGGATAATTTTATTGCATTAGAGGCTTGGAATTTGTCAAATACTTGAGAGAGACATTAAATGGAGAATTTTAGGCTCACATCTCTGTTCTCTGGGATTATGGTTCCACTTTGAAACTCCAAACTTGAGTCTTTGCCTCTGGTCACTGAATCTCCCACAAATACCCAGCTACCTATACTGTATTTGTCCTCTCTTTACAGCACATGAAATTTACAGATTCCCTGAAAGAAATAGGGGCCATACCCCAATGCCCTTCACTTCTTTGTTGGTTCTTGGTCACTCAAATACTAAATTTTGTTGTTTATAATGCCTGGTTTTCATTTGTAGTACATTTGAGAGTTAATGTGATGTAAATTTCTCAAATGAAAGCAAGAAATCAGCGATTTTAAAATCTGGAGTACATTCTGGGTCTCTTACAGGTACTAATTGGAGATTAGTCTGTAAAACTTCTCAGTCCCTATGTATAGGCTATTCTCCCCAATACCTCTTCAGTTGTAGCCTTTGAGGTTAATGGTTAAAGCACATATTCATAGTACATAGAATAAGGAACTGTCAGGTGATCTAATAAAAAAAAATATCCACCAAGGAGGCAGAGAACCTTTGATATTCTCCCTAGTAAGATCCCCAAGGCAGGTGCTGGGCATGGAGGCCACGAGGGCATAGACTACCATGGAGACAGAAGTGAACCTGACAACACCCTGCTTGGCACTGGAGGATGACTGGTTAGCCAGAGACAGGTAAGATTCCTCAGGGAAGGAACAACCTAAGATAGGCACAGTTGCAGAGGGGCCATCAGGAGAGAACTTGGGGGGCAATAGAGGTCGGGCACAGACCCTCACCCCCCTCCAACCTTGCAGGGATCTGAACCTTCACCCCTTCTGAGGGAGGTCTCCTGCCCCCATGGATACCTCGCTTCTCATGCTCAGCACAGATTGGAACCCAGGTAATAGACAGAGATGTGGCCCAGCTCAGATCAGGACTCAGGTAATAGACAGAAACATGCCAACAGCAGCTGCCCCATATCTAAATTCAGCTTAGTAGTAGGAATGCTCAATGCCTACTCAATGCAAATAAACCTTTCCACTAATATATACAGGGTAATCTAAGATTGTTGGTAAAGTATGAAATTTGACATAAAAGAGTTATCAAGCTTTCAGATTAATTTAAATTGGTGAACTGAAATAAGTGAACACCCAAGAAAATTTAAGTGTACTGGACAAAAAGCTATTCTAAAGTATTAATTAAAATTTCTTTTGATAGCTCATCTCATGGTAAAATTGCTTAATATGTAATGAACATAAAACAGGCATATTTGTGTGCAAAAAAATTAAAATTAAAGTTATCAAGATTGCATTAAAAATTTTAACAAATTCTCCATTAATCAAAAAAAAGGGGGGGAAGAGTAGGATAATATCATGTAAGGAAAAACATCTGGTAAGTAAATTACATCTAGAAAATTTTCACTTTAGAAAATTAATTTCCATTTGTAATACTAACAGCAAGACACCCATGAAAAACACACAAGGTGTCAAAATAAGCCAAAGGAAAAGCGGGTAGGCAAAAATAAAAAGGACCCCAAGTCAATTTTATAGAAAAGATTCCTTTATTAACTCTTGGTCGAGAATATGTTTATATACTTTCAGAAAACAACTCCAAGACCAAGTGGACTCCTGCAACAGAGAGGAATTGACAGGTCTGTGCCAACTACGAAGGCAAGAGGAGAAACAGTCCAGAGATGGAAGACACTGATGACACCTTGCCATGCGAGCAGTCAGCAGCTGTGCATCGATACAGGATGCCTAGGACCAAACCAGAGAGGGTCGGATTGGCATTGCTATTTGTCCAAATACCATTGATGACATGATTGACATTGAAACTGGGACTCAAAGCTATCAGACATTGAAATTGGGACTCAATCATTTTTCTTTTGCTCTTGTGGGTTTATTTCTAGCCTACAGGGGCAAGATGTTTTTAAATACAAGAATCAGGGGGTGGGGGAGAAGCAGATGCAGAAACAAAGAAGCAATGAACAGACTGTTGTGCTACAGTGGGAAAGCAGGGGAGGTTGTGGGGGGAGGGGCCTGTAGGAGATCAATGGAAGGACTTGTATGCATGTGTGTGTGTAGGCATAGCCAGTGGATACAGGGCTATGTGGTAGGGGGGAAGAGATGGATGAGGGCATGTACTAGGAGGTGGGGAGGGCAATAGGGAAAAAAATAAATTAAAAAAAAATAAAAGATATCTCTTATTTCCTGACCCCCCCCCAAAAAAAAGATGGATAAATGCTAGTGACCAATGAGGACTTTGAATTTCCCATCATCCTTCATTCTCTGTGGCAGTTTAATTTTATTTTTCTTGTTCTCTCAGATTATTGTTTAAATATGTCATGAGCAGATAACTTATAATTTAGTTTAACATCCTCAAAATGCAAGAGTCGTAGCCATACTTAATGGGAGAGATAAATATCACCCAGAGGTCTTATACTTTGACTTGAATGTTAAAGGACAAGGTTTTATGGTTGTCTCCTTTGAAGGCGTGGGCAGTATACCTCAGACTTATGTATGAACATTGTGCAGGCAAAGTGTACACTGCAGGAAAAATTGGTTATTGCTTACATAATAAGTGTTGTTAATTTGTTCTGCACTACCCAATCTCCAATTTGGTGTAAACCCCAATAACCCCTAAAATTTTACATTTCCTAATCTTCCTTGCAGACAGAAATAGCATTGACTCAGTTCTATTAAATGACATATAAATAGAAGTCATTGAGTAGACCTTCTATGAAAGAACCCTTAAAATAGGGGAAACATTAGCCAGCAAAGATTTTGTTTTTGTTTTTTTGTCCTTCCTCTTTGTTCTTGCTTCAAATCCTAATGTGAGAATTGGAGCTGAAGCATCTTTCTTTACTATCTTCACATTATGGAGGTAAAGCCAAGATGGTCCCACTCCTAGGCCCTGACAGCCATGACCCATTGATATAAATGCCATTAACTACCTAGCTTCTAACTTCTTGTAACATGAGGAAATAAAGCTCTAAGTTGTTTGAAGTTCTATACAATCATCTGTTTCCCTTACAGGCAAAGTCTCCAGCTTAAAATCTGCATTGTATGTGAAGAAAGCACTGCACAATATCCTATTTTCCTCCAAACATTCTCAAATCTGCATTTTATAAAGAACAAAATGTTAACAAAATGTATCTGTGTATTCACTTGTACTTCAGCTACTAAGAAAAAGAGTTAAAATAGACTGGTCATAATTTGTACTTTTGCCATTGGACATGTAGCCCAGTATTTTTTCTATGGTGTGTCTCTCTAGTTGTTTACATAATGGAGCACTTAAATAAGGGTGGACAATAAATCAAACAGATATGATTTAACATAATACATATATTTGCAAATTGTGTTCTAAATGGAAGAGTGTCTAATAGAACATCCATTCAAAACTAAACCATTAACATAAAAATATTGCACCATTTTCTTTGCTAATGTTTGACTCTGTTATTCATATGCCCATAAGAAATAGTCCATTGTACAGATATTAAGACTTGTTCAGCCTTATATATAAATCTGTAGGTATTGTGTCTATGTCTCAAATGAGTATTCCGTTAGGGGGTTATTTTGTGAACTCATCAAGTAATTATTCTATCTAATATATATTATTATATCAAATGTTGTATATCCCCCAGATTCATGGGAATATAAGATGGCAGGGGAAATACAGGGGAGAGGGAGAGGTCATGGAATAGGTAGAAGAAGAAAAATAAAGATGGAAGAAAGGGAGAAAAGAGGAGCGGTACTATTTTTTTTGAAGTATTTGCTTTTTACCAGGTACAGAGGTAAAGTCATTTAAACTTCTCAAACACCCTAAACAATAGTTACTATTATGATAATCATTTAAAAATGAGAAAATAAAGATTTAGTGATTTATGCAATTTACCCAAGTTCAGACAACAGTAATAGAAAAGGACCTCAGAACCAACACACCCTAGTAACATATAAACTGTGTTTTCTCAAATCTTTCCTCATTATCTAAGTCCCAAAGGTGGCAGAGGGTGTTTCTAGGAAAGACACAAGGCAATGATTTCTTCTCCCATGGCTCTGCAGCTCATTCTATTGCTAACTCGCTAGTATTTAATGCACTACTATCTAGGACCCTTTATCACTGCCTGAAAATCTACTTTTTTTTCTCCCTAAAGGAATGTGGAAATTAAGGGGGTGGGGCGCGGGACAAGGCACTTCAAGACATTATTAAAATTTGAAATGGGTGTAGAAGGCTTGAGATTCATTTTTTTCATGCTAAAGGATATGCTTACTCTAGTCTATGAACTTTTATTTCTGAAATAGATATATCAGGTCACAAATTTGGCATACAGTACAATCCTTTAGTGAATTTGATGCTCCTTCAAAGTGTCTATTCCATAACTAGAAGTGATTCTTCTATTTGCCAAGAAAGATAATTCACTTTTTACCAATTTATGTTATATGTAAGTCACACACTTAATTATATACTTTGCCAATTTTATCACTCACAGCTTCCACTGTGTACCAAATACATACAGATATATGTATAAAAATCTAACAATATTTTAAGACTCCATATTACCATTACCATTACTCTATTACTCTAGCACCATTAACCACTAATTTCCCCTCTCCATTGGTAAATGAGTATGTGCCTTCAGACTGTGTGAGACCTGAGATCACTGCCAGATTAGCAGTGGCTTCTGTAGTTGCACTGGTAAAATTACCTGCATCTATAATAGCAGACACAGTAGAAAGTGAGAAGTCTCTATTTTTGGTTCCTGCTTGACAACCAACCAGCTAAATACATGAGCATTGTGTAAATGGTGATTTATAACTTTGACAGCTGTCACTGACAAATTAGCTGAAAAAAAAAACTATTTCTACTCTACAACTTCAGGCCTCGGCATTAAGTAGTTTCTTAAAAATATCTTTTTGATCAAGAATAATGTGATACATAAGAATGACATTAGATTACCTGCATGCCCTAGTTGGTTTGGCTCAGTAGATAGAGCATTGACCTGTGGACTGAGGGTTTTCGGGTTCAATTCTGGTCAAGGGCACATGCCTGGGTTGCACGCTCTATCCCCAGTAGGGAGTGTGTAAGAGGCTGCCTATCAATGATTCTCTCTCATCATTGATGTTTCTATCTCTCTCTCCCTCTTCCTTCCTCTCTGGAATCAATAAATATATATTAAAAAATAAAAAGAAGATCCATTGCATATCTGACCTTTGCTTGAAATAAATTATAGAGGAATTTTATATCACCAATATGCTGTCCAAAACCATATTTTGCAGTAGATTTGCACAAGTCCAACCCTTGTAATCAATAAGATGCTTGTATCTGTTTATCACTAGTACACTGAGTTGAATAAAATCTGAACACATATACACACAATGTGGAATATGCTATCAAGAAAGAACTATACCCTCTTTTCCACACTCAGAAGGGTTGGTTATGAAAATATAGCTGTATCTTCCATCTGTAGCATAGACTCTATTCTTTTCACAAAAATGCATTGCTTTGAGAATCTCATTTCAGACATGTGTGGTTTAAAACCCCTATAATCAAAGGCACTATGATTGATCGAATTATTGACATGCCCACCAATTAGAGGAAAAGTCCAAATTTCCCAATGATATTAGATAGTGTTTGACATAGTACATGTCTGCTGCTCATAGAAAGGCAATTGCCCATGGTGATGTTTTCACAGAAGGCCAAGCAAGGCTATGTATATCAAGACAGCTTGCTTGACAGTATGATCTGAATATACTGGAATTTTCACTGTGTTTTTTTAAAGGAAGTGGAAGTTTTGCAAAGCTTATGATATGATTTCTTCATATTCATTGTCCTAGACTGATTTAGCAACAACTCAAAAGAATCAAGACCTAACAATAGTGTCACCATGGGTAAACATTATAGAATTGATAACAAAATAAACAATGCAAGCCTCACTCTTTTTTACCAGAAATATTGTGGCCAGAACAAGAAGATGAAGACCTGCTGTGTCAGACAAAATTTTCAGCCCCAATTCTTCATCCATCCTTGTAACTGCATCTTTGCATATACTAATTCAAGGTGTACTTCTCTGCCTCTTGATTGTGAACTTGGCAATTTAATTTATTTTGGCAATGGGATGTTAGCTGATGTTTCTCAGCAGAAGACTGAAATGTGCTTGTGTAGTATAACTTGCAATTTTATGTTTTGGACACCATGAGAACAAATCTCCTCAGGAAGCCCACTGGTCTCAGAAGAATGAGATATCTGGGAAAACTCATAACCTTGTAAAATAAAATTATGTTAGAAGAAAAATGCCACCACCTTATGCTTAAAAAGGTTGAGAGTTCTTGAGTTGAATCCAAATAATTCTTGGCTTCAAATTTCTGTAAGTAATTAACAGACTGCCAAAAAGGACATATTCTCTAGTCCTCTCTTCATAAATGGCAAAGGAAGTTGACTAAAAAAAAACAAAAAACAAACAAACAAACAAAAAACATCCCAGAAGGCAGAGCTGAGAACAATGACTTATGGAGCTACTACCAGAATTTACATCAAGAAATATTTTCTATCTCCAGGTAATACCTAGTGGAATTACAGAATTGCCATGGATTAGTGACTGCTTAGTATCTCCCTTTCTTCCCTTTTTAAGTAGGAGTACTTGTTCTTTCTCTCTATTGATCATTATATGACAATTTGATGTTTTAGTCCATAGTTCTTCAGATCAAGAGACATTGCAGATGATGAGATCCTGGATTTTGTGCTCTATTTAATAATTGGTTAAAATGTTTGCAATTCCTATGGTGATGAAAGGAGAAAGAATTAGATGCTTGCAGGATTATATGATCATAACCCTTAAATATGTAGCTAAACAAGAAATCATAACCTAGTGGTTAAGAATATATTGAGTAGCTAAAACAGAATTTTAAATACTTACTCTTGGTCATACTTTATATTTAAAATGATAATAATAATACCCACCTAATAGTGTTATAATTAGTATACAGTATATTATATGAAAATCTCTAACACAGATTTGGCACACTATAATTGACTCAATATATTGTGGTCCATGTTGTTTTCAAATGAATTACGAGTTTTAATTTACTTATACCTATTTTTGGCACATTTCTATTGATGCAATAAATAGTTATGATGACACAAAGATTTTGAAAGCTAATGAAATTTTCCAACTCTAAATTTCCTTTTATCTATAATTCCACCATTAACAAAGAAATGTAGGCTTTTGAGATATCCTATTTTTAATGACATAATGATCTACATGTATAGCTATGCTAATGATATCTGCTAATTTCAACTATAAATTCTGGTTATTAAACTTTGGTATTACTAACTGTAAGAAGAACTTAATATAAATTGCAAAGAAAAGAGCATATTAATTGCTATAGTATATTAATAAAATGTTTTAGGAAAAATTTCCTCTTTAAAATCTTTCTTGAAAATATCCATTTGTTAAGAATTTTCATTTGCTAACAGATATAGTAGTTAGTTTTGCAATATTGATTTTAGTTTTTTTAATTTTAGTAAATAATTGTTCAAACACATTCTTTTGTACAACAAAATGCTGTAACAGCACTTGTCATGCCCTATTAATCACTCTATTGTAATTATTACAATAATCTTTCATAGCTAACATTGAACCATTTTTCAGAAATATATCACAAGTTTTAAAAAGGATCTTATCTTTCTTTTTTTAAATTTTTTTTTCAAAAAATTAGAGGGGGAGGAATGTAGAGAGAGGGAGAGAGAAGAAGAGAGAAAGAGAGGGAGGGAAGGAGAGAGAGAGAGAAAAAAAGAGAGAGAAAAAGAGAGAGAGAGACAGAAGGCAACTTGAGATGGAACTCATAATCCTTGCATGTGCCTAACTGGGAATGAAACCTGAGACCTTCCCTTGCATGGAATGATGCTTAACTAACTGAACCACACACACAGGGCCTTTTACTACACATGGAAACAGCTACAACCATACTCAATGTTGGGGTCAGTGGTAGAGGGCAGATCTATATCATAAACCCTGATTGTACAAAGTAAGCTATTATTAACTTTTACAGGTAAATAAAATTATTTTGGTTACATCCGTTACTAAAAAAGCAAAAACTGAATTTTAGTAGGTTAATATTATTGAGCAATTATGATAAACACATGAACCTGTACCAGACTGTCTCTACCTAAGATCCATGTTCAGAGGCTTAGAAGTGATGTGGTTTTGGAATCCCTACTGTAAAGTATTCCTATCCACACCATGGCTAAAGGGACCCTTGGATTTTTATCTATTAAGAATAGGTAGGCAAGTGGGCTTGCTCCAAATCCTCTCTTGAGCTTCATGGATCAGGATACATTCATACATGGTAAAGGTTAGTAATTATCTCATAAATATGTTTATCTAGATGTACAGGATACAAGGTTGCACCAGAGATTGTTCCTTGGGAAATGGTCATATGTTTTATCTTAGCTATTTTACTCAGAAGATCTCCTTTCCTCTAGAACAGTGATGGGCAAACTCATTAGTCAACAGAGCCAAATATCAACAGTATAATGACTGAAATTTCTTTTGAGCGCCGAAAACCAACTTCTGCCCATGGGCCATGTAAGTGCGCGCCCACACGTGGTGTTTTGTGGAAGAGGCACACTCAAGGGGCCAAAAGCCACATCTGGCTCGCGAGCCGCAGTTCGCCCACCACTGCTCTAGAATATGGTAGCACTTAAATTTCTTAGCTTAAAGTAGCTATGAAAATTATCACCCAAGTATCACCTGAGACTTGTGCCATCTAAATAGTAGTTTATTGCTTAACTTCATCACTAATTATGTCCTATATATAATTGACAGGACAAGTCACAGACCATTTTAAATATATTTATACATTTAAATATAAATAAATAGTCTGGCCTGTGTTGATCTTGGACCTATGAACCAGGAGGTCCTAGTTCCATTCCTGGTGAGAAAAAATGTCTGTGTGCAGGAGACAGCCAATTATTAATTCTCTCTCATCATTAATGTTTCTCTCTTTTCCTCTCCCTTCCTCTCTGAAATCAATAAAAAAAATATATTTGAAAATAAATAAATATATTCCATAAAGTTCCTAGTATATCTACATTTTTACATTATTTCCTTTTTGCTCATCTAGTATTTAGTTATGTCTTTATTTATTGAAAGGAATGCTGTTAATATTTTAATATGTTATTATAGTTAACTAAGGTTTTTTTCTTCCACTTTTCTTAGACCCATTATTACCCAATGAAGTTACCATTAGGGCAATTGTAGCATACGGAACATATAAATCATTTTACTCTCCTCCATAAACTGCTTATGACAAAGAATTACTCAAAGGAAGACAAATGAGATGAGAAATCTTTAACTCAACAACTGTCAACTCTTCAACAATTAGTCAACCAATAAATTCTATAATGCATGGAATCTCATGTTAGTGGGGAAATGAGCTATTTTGGAGATCTAGCTCATATAAAATTCCCAGTCTCACTACGGCATTTATTTAAGAAAACCAGTTGGCCCATTTGACCCCCAGAGACAACCAAGTGCAGCCAGCATGAAGTTTTGATAGCATATAGATTAATTAATAAGGTCTAATCAGGGTAAGTGTTGGATTTAAATACATTTAATAAGATTAGACTTTTAAACATTATTTGGTGCATTAATTCAAATATGCAAATTAGCATAGTCCAGAGGCCCAGCCATGGAAAAAAAAAAATGAGAGCAGATAGTAATAAAATTAAATTTCTGGAAGGTATTAAAATAATACTCACAACCTGAAATTGAGAACAGAAATTAGAGTTCCTCAGCCTATTAAAACTCATTGCTAAGAGTATATGAGACCACTAAGGTAGGTAGATAAGTAACTTTGCAAGTAGGTATTTAAAATTAGAAATATATTTTTCAGGCATTAAATTTTCTATACAGTCTACTAAGGTAATTGCTGCCAGTATTAGATCATCTTTATTCTTAAAGGATTAAAAATAGTACAGTTTTTATGATTTGTAATTAAGCATTTTGCTTTGTAATTGGCTTGGTGTTTCAGTCTCATCATGTTTATTTCTGCTGCCTGCAATAGTCCATTGATAATTCAGATTCAGGCTAGTGGGAATAAAAGTAAACTTTTGCTCTAAGAACTCAATATTATTGAAATTAATTTTGAAAACAAAAATTAAAAATCATTAGAAGCATTTCCTGCCAGGCACTGTTAAAATATAATATTTGGTACACTTAAGAGATATAATTTTTTGTTCTGTAGTTAGTAAATTAAAAATAAAATGAAATCAAAACAGTCTGTTTCCATCATGTTGTAAATGAAAGTTATTATAACTTAATATCAGATATGAATCAGTTAAGTCAAACTCAGCCAAAGCTCTGATATTTCAGAAAACAGCAGATGTTAGCCTTTCTACTACCCCATTAATATAAGTTGTCAGTTTTTCTACTATTGTCCCTTGGGCAGACAATAGAGGCATATTTTTTTTCCTGTTCCTTAAGCAAAGCTACTTGCTTCCCGAAGCACGAGATTTAATTATCCTTATTGCTTTATATTTGCTTGAATAGCTATAGAGGTTATTAATGGGCATAACATTTTCTGATCTTTTCCATGAAATTTAGCTATATTTATGCTGATTTAATTATCTCTAGCACATTAATTAATCTAGCAGCAAGAATTAAGGACTTAGGGTTTATTTAACTTATTTTCATTGATTTCTATGATATGTGACAGTTTGGCTAATGGGAGAGTTTAGACAGAACTCACACATGTATATATATTTCTGAGAAGAAGAAAGTGAGTTAACTAGCCAGTTATGGGAGTATCAATCAAGACAGGATTCTGAATCCATAGTGATCAACCACTAAAGTTAGGCAAATAATTTAATTTCTCTGTGTTTCAGCTCCACCATTTTGTAAAAGAGGAAATAATGATACCCCTACATTATAGAATTCATTTTAGGATGATCAACTAGATGAATATATCTGAAGCACTGAAAGCAATATTCTGCAGATTATACATATGTGTCAGTTATTATCATTGATATTATTGAAAGTAAGGAGAAGAGACAGGGTTTAAAAATAGTGAAATGGAGTACTTTGACTGCTAAAAAGAAATCTAATGAATAGTTAAAATATATATAGCTATTATGACTATGAATCTGTAGTAGTGGGTATATCAGGATTATCAGAGTTAACAGTTTGTGGTAGAATGAAATTGTAGTTAGTATGTGAAGCTAGAAAATTTGAGGAAGAAAAAACATGAAAAAATTAAAAAGAGGGTTAGAACAAACATTTGGGGAAAAACATTTTCAATCAGGAAAAGAATGAGGAATGTGGGGGATATTGGGTAGAGATAGGGAGATGGTTGGTAGGAGAAGAAGAATTACCATATAGAATATGTGGAAAAGTGATATACAGTGTTAAGTGAAGTGAAATAATGGCATTAAAAAGAAGCCAGTGCTTTTGAATATAAAACTTATTGATTTCCTTGAGTATAGTTTCAGAATAATTGGGGGAAAAGACACTGATATAATAAATTGGAGAATAAATGTGAGATGAAGTAGATGAAATATTTTTAAAAACTTTAAAAATTTAGGTTGTTAAGCTGACTTCAGAACTTGACTTAAAAAAATAGAAAGGGAACAATAACCACAAGCCAGCCATAACATGAAATTTCACCACCTAATTTTCTTGAAAATCTCAAGCTTTGTATTTAGTTTGAAGTGGCTGATAATGGCCCCAACTGCCTCGGAAAAGCAAAAGCAGAGCCTGCCTGGAGAAACCCATTTCCACACATACCCCAAATAACTCACCTGCTTACAGTTTCAGAAAATGTCAACCCTCTCATAGGAAATCAGAAAACTCATAAGATAACAAAGTATTAAAGTGAGATTTAGTAGAAGGAAAGAAAAGAAGACTCGGAAAAATAATAATGTGAAGCACTGGATTTATCAGACACAGTGTTTTTATTTATTTTATTTTTAAATTCTTTATTGTTTAAAGTATTATATGAGTCTCCTTTTTCCCTCATTGACCTCTCCTCAGCTGCTTCCAATCCCTAAGCATATGCCCTCACCCACTACTATATTTATCCATTTGGTATACTCATATGCATGCATACAAGTTTTTTGGTTAATCTCTTACCCCCTCATTCCCTGCCTTTCCTTATAGGTTGGACAGTCTGTTCAATGCTTTTGTGACTTTGGTTCTATTTATTTTTATCCATTTATGTTGTTCATTATATGCTACAAATTAGTGAGATCACGTAGTTCAAATTAGCAGAAGTATGCTGTATTTTCCTGGATCTCTAAAGTAATTAAAATATATTATATTGTCCACATGTGACAAATTTAAATTCTACACTTAAGACAGGCTTGTTTTCTCAGTTCTAAATTAGTTCTATTTTTTATTACTTAAAACAACAACACCATTTTAAGCTTTTTATTATCTATACTAGAAGCCCAGTGCATAAAATTCATGCACAGGGGTAGGGGGCTGTCTCTCAGCCCAGCCTGCACCCTCTCCAATCTGGGACCCCTCAAGGGATGTCTGACTGCTGGTTCCCAACTGCTCACCTGCCTGTCTTCCAGATTGCCCCTAACCCATTCTGCCTGCCAGCCTGATCACCCCCTAACCACTCCCTTGCCAGTCTGATTGATGCCTAACTGTTCCCCTGCCAGCCTTATTACCCCTAACTGCCCTCCCCTGCAGGCCTGGTCATCCCTAAATGCCCTCCACTGTATGTCTGGTCACCCCTAACTGCCCTCCCCTGCAGACCCGAATCCCCCACAACTGTTCTCGCCTGCTGGCCATCTTGTGGTGGTCATCTTGTGTCCACTTGGGGCAAGATCTTTTGACCACATGGGGGCAGCCATCTTGTGTGTTGGAGTGATGGTCAATCTGCATATTACTCTTTCATTAGATAGGATAGAGGCCTAGTGCACAGGTGGGGGCCAGCTGGTTTGCCCTGAAGGGTGTCCTAGATCAAGATAGGGGTTCCGTCGGGGCATGGGGCAGCCTGGGCGAGGGGCCTGCAAGTGGTTTGCAGGCTGGCCACACACACCGGTGACCCAAGCAGAAGCCCTCGTATCTGGGATTTATTTATCTTCTAAAATTGAAACTTTGTAGCCTGGAGTAGTGCTAAATCTTCTGCTCACTACATGGTGGCCCCATTTCTGTTGGAATTTATTTACCTTCTATAATTGAATCTTTGTAGCCTTAAGCTGAGGCCTGGGCCAGCTAGGGTGTTCCTCCATGGCCGGGGCAACCCAAGCCTTCCTCCTGCTCTCTCTGTGGCTGCAGCCATCTTGGTTGGGTTAATTTGCATATTCCTCCTGATTAGCTGGTAGGCATGGCTGGTGGTTGGAGAGGAGGTAAGGTCAATTTGCATATTACTCTTTTCTTAGATAGGACTATAGGCCCAGTGCACAATTTAAATTGGGTGAGTAGGCACACCACCTCCCGCCATGTGAGGAGGCACCCTGTGTAGGGTCAGGACCCAAGCCTGACTCAAGCAGCGTAGTCTGCTATAGGAGTCAGGCTGGATCAGTACCATGAGGGGCCAGACCAGCTCCAAGAGAGGACAGACTGGCACCACAGGGGGCTGGAATGGTGCCACGGGGAGGCTCAGATCTGCACCTAAATCACAGAATCCCCAGGCCCCTCTGCCTATGTCCACTCTGGGGCTGCCTGAGCTGCAGTGCTGGCTTAGGCAGGCTCCCTTTCCTCTGTCTCCGTCTCTGCTCTGGGTCTCACTTGTGCGCGCAACCTCTTTTGTGTAATGGTCTTCTCCAGAGAGTGGATGCCTATTTGCTCCTTCTTCAGGATTGCCTGAGTCCAGGTTGTAAGGCTGCCTGAGAGAGGAATGGATCCTTACACCTCCTTGGAAGCCATTCCTACCTTACCTCTGGCTCTCTTTCCCAGTTACAGCTTTTTGCTGGTAACATTATCAGAATAATCAAATTCTGGCCTTAGAAGCCCACTCCTCAAAGAGTTAGCCAGTATCTTCTTTCTTCTGAGGCCTTGGGGTTGTTGGTTCAGTTCCTGGTCAGGGCATATGCCCAGGTTGTGGGCTTTATCCCTTGATCCCTGGTAGGGGGCATGTAGGAGCAACCAATTGATGTTTTATGCTCACATCCATATTTCTCTCTCTCTCTCTCCCTCTCCCCTTCTCTCTCTCTAAAAATCAATTAAAAATCTTTAAAAATAGTACTTTGTGGGGAGCCAGCACAGCCATGGCATACTCAGCTCCAGGGCACCTTATGTGTCGCACCAGCTCCATCAGGTTCAGTGACCCTGAGTGAGGGCGATGAAGGATTGAGAAAAGTTAGACAAGAGAATGAAAGCTAGGAGGCAGGAAGTAAAAGACCTATATGCAGAAAACTACAGGACATTGAAAACAGAGAGATAGGGGAAGACATAAATAGATGGAAGAGCATACCATGCTCATGGATTGGGATAATCAACATCATTAAAATGTCCATACTACCCAAAGCAATCTATAGATTCAGTACACTATCCATTAAAATATCAAGTGTTTCAATCCTACTCAATTACATGCACCTGATCAAACTTTGTTTACTTGACCATAGATAGGTTCAAGCTTACAACTATAGCTACAGGCTATAATTGTGCTGGAAGGGCTCTGCTCTCCAACCTGGGACTTGCACGTGGTCATGAGAGGACTGTGCCTCTCATAGTCCAAGACTTGAACCTGTCCAAACACTGTAGCCATGCCCCACAGTATTATACCACTTTATTTTTTATTTTTTATTTTTATTTTTTATTGTGTTACATGTATACATATCTCCCCACTGCCCCCACCCCCAGGGATACTACAAACCCCCATTGTCTGTGTTCATTGGTTATGCTTATATTCATGCATACAAGTCCTTTGGTTGATCTTTTATCTACCCCACCTCTCCTTAAAATACATGCTGTAATTTGATAGTCTGTTTGATGCTGTCCTGACCCTACACAGGGTGCCTCCTCACTGATGCTTTACTGCTTCTGGGTCTATCCTTTTGATCATCAGTTTACAATGTTTTTTATTATCGACAAATGAGTGAGATCATGTGGTGTTTCTCCTTCATTGACTGGCTTATTTCACTTAGCATAAGGCTCTCCAGTTCCATCCAGGTTGCTGCAAATGCTAAGAATTCTTTCTTTTTAATGGCAGTATAGAATTCCATTGTGTAGATGTATCATAGGTTTCTAATCCACTCATCTGCTGACGGGCACCTAGGCTGTTTCCAAATTGTAGCTATTGTAAATTGTGCTGCTAGGAACATAGGGTTGCATAAATCCTTTCTGATTGGTGTTTGTAATTTCTTAGGATATATTCCTAAGAGTGGGATTACTGGGTCAAATGAGAGATGCATTTTTGGTTTTTTGAGGAACCTCCATACTGTTCTCCACAGTGGCTGCACTAGTGTGCATTCCCACCAACAGTGCAGAAGGGTTCCTTTTTCTCCACATCCTCGCCAACACTTGTCCTTTGTTGATTTGTTGATTGCCATTCTGACAGGTGTAAGATGGTATTGCATTGTCGGTTTGATTTGCATCTCTCAGATAATTAGTGACTTTGCAAATGTTTTTATGTGTCTCTGGGCCTTATTTCTGTTGACTTTCAAAAAGGTTCTATTTAGGTCCATTGCCCATTTTTTTATTGGATCGTTTATCTTCCTTTTATTAAGTTGTATAAGTTGGCTGTAGATGTTGGAGATTAAAGCTTTATCAGTGATAACATTTGCAAATATGTTCTCCCAAACAGTGGGCTTTCTTGTTGTTTTGGTGATGGCTTCTTTTGCTGTGCAAAAGCTTTTTATTTTGATGTAGTCCCATTTGTTTATTTTTTCTTTAGCTTCCATTGCCTTTGGAGCAGTATCAGTGAAGAAGTTCTTTCGGCAATATATCTGCAATTGTGCTGCCTGTGGATTCCTCTAGTATTTTTATGGTTTCCCATCTAATGTTTAAGTCCTGTATCCATTTTGAGTTTATTTTTGTATTTGGTGTAATTTGGTGGTCCAGTTTCATTTTTTTGCATGTATCTGTCCAATTTTCCCAATACCATTTATTGAAGAGGCTATCTTGGCTCCATTGTATGTTCATGCCTCCTTTGTCAAATATTAATTGAGCATAGTGGTTTAGATGGATATCTGGATTCTCTATTCTATTCCATTAGTCTATATATATGATCTTGTGCCAGTACCAGGCTGTTTTGAGAACAGTTGCTTCGTAATATAGCTTGAAATCTGGTATTGAGATCCCACCTACTTTATTCTTTTTTCTCAGGATTTCTGTGGCTATTTGCAGTCTTTTTTTGTTCCAGATGAATCTTTGAATAATTCTTTCTAGGTCTGTGAAATACGTCATTGGTATTTTAACGGGTAGTGCATTGAATCTATAGATTGCTTTGGGTAGTATGGACATTTTAATGATGTTGATTCTCCCAATCCATGAGCATGGAATGCTCTTCCATCTGTTAACATCTTCCTCTATCTCTTTTTTCAGTGTCCTGTAGTTTTCTACATATAGGTCTTTTACCTCCTTATTTAGATTTATTCCTAGGTATCTTAAGTTTTTTGGTGCGATGGTAAATGAGATTGCTTTTTTAGTCTCTCTCTCTCTCTGTAATTTCACTATGAGTGTATAGAAATGCCACATATTTCTTGGCATTAATTATGTATCCTGCTACATTGCAGAATTCATTTATTAAGTCAATTAGTTTTGGGATGGAGTCCTTCAGGTTTTTTTTGTACAGTATCTTGTCATCTGCAAATAAGGACAGCATTACTTATTCTTTTCCAATTTGGATGCCTTTTATTTCTTCTTCTTGTCTAATTGCAATGGCTAATACTTCCAGTACTATGTCGAATAGGAGGGGTGAGAGTGGGCATTCCTGTCTTGTTCCTGTTCTTAGTGGAAATGGTTTTAGTTTTTTCCCATTGAGTATGATGTTAGCTGTGGGTTTATCATATATGGCTTTTATGATGTTGAGGTATGATCCTCTATTCCCACTTTGCTGAGAGTTTTTATCACGAAAGGGTGTTGTATTTTGTCAAATGCTTTTTCTGCATCAATTGATATGACTATGTGATTTTTATCTCTCAGTTTGTTTATGTGATGTATCACGTTTATTGATTTGCAGATATTGTACCATCCTTGCATTTCTGGGATTAATCCTACTTCGTCATGGTGTATGATCTTTCTGATGGATCTGATTTGCTAGAATTTTGTTGAGGATTTTGGCATCTATGTTCATGAGAGATATTGGCCTATAATTCTCTTTCCCTGTGTTGTCTTTATCTGGATTTAGTATTAGGTTGATGCTGGCTTCATAGAAGGTGTTTGGAAGTGTTCCTTCTTCTGGAATATTTTTGAATAGTCTGAGGAGGATAGGTTTTAATTCTTCCTTGAATGTTTGGTAAAACTCTCCTGTGTAGCCATCTGGTCCCAGGCTTTTGTTTGATGGAAGCTTTTTGATGGCTGCTTCAATTTCTTCCATAGTTATTGGACTATTGAGCTGTTTAGATTCTTCCTGTTTGAGTTTTGGAAGGTGATATTATTCTAGGAATATGTCCATTTCTTGCAGGTTGTCCAATTTGTTGGAATAGAGTTGTTCGTTGTATATTTTAACAATCCTTTGTATTTCGGCAAGGTCTGTTGTTATTTCTCCTCTTTCTTTGTTTATTTGGGTCTTCTCTCTTTGCTTCTTGGTGAGCCTGGATAGAGGTCCATCAATCTTGTTTATCCTTTCAAAGAACCAGCTCTTGGTTTTGTTGATCTTTTGAATTGTTTCTTTAGTCTCCATGTTGTTTATCTCAACTCTGATCTTTATTATTTCCTTCCTTCTGCTTTCACTGGGTTTTTCTTGTTGCTCACTTTCTAGCTCTTTGAGTTGTAGGGTTAAGAAGTTAATTACCATTGTTTCCTGTTTTTTGCAGTAGGCCATTCCCTCTCAAGACTGCTTTCACTGTGTCCCATAAATTTTGTATTGTTGTGTTGTCATTTTCATTTGTTGTTATGATGTTTTTTATTTCTTCCTTGATCTCTATGGTTACCCAGTCATTGTTTAATAACATGTTGTTTAGTCTCCATGTGTTTGATTTCTTTATATTGTTTTCATTATAGTTGATTTCCAGTTTTATGCCACTGTGGTCTGAGAAAATGCTTGATATGATTTCTATCTTCTTGAATTTGAAGAGACTTTTCCTATGACCCAACATATGGTCTATCTTTGAAAATGACCCCCGTGCATTGGAGAAGAATGTATATTCTGTGGCTTTGGGGTGAAATGTTCTGAAGATGTCAATTAATTCCATCTGGTCTAGTGAGTCATTTAGGATTGATGTTTCTTTGCTGGTTTTTTGTTTAGAAGATATGTCCAGTGGTGACAGTGGGGTATTAAAGTCACCTACTATGATTTTATTGCTGTCAACCTCTCCCTTAATATCCTCCAGTAGTTTTTTTTAATGTATTTAGGTGCTCCTATATTAGGTGCGTACATGTTTACCAGAGTTATTTCTTCCTGTTGGATTGTTACCTTTAGTATTATGAAGTGGCCTTCTTTATCTGTTGTTATGTCATTCACTTTGAGACCTAATTTGTCAGATATATGTATTGCAACCCCAGCTTTTTCTTCATTTCCATTTGTCTGAAATACCATCTTCCATCCCTTCACCCTCCTTCTGTGTGAATCTCTTTTTTTGAGGTGGGTTTCTTATAGACAGCAGATATATGCATCATGTTTTCTTATCCAATTGGTTACCCTATGTCTTTTGATTGGAGCATTTAATCCGTTTTCATTTAAAGTTATTATTGATAGGTACTTATCTGTGACCATTCTTAGTCTTTACCCCCAAGTTCCTTCTTCTCTTCCTATTTCTTTTTATTACAGCAGACCCTTTAACACTTCTTGCATTGTCTGTGTAGCTTCTGATTTTGCCTTCAATTTTGATTGTTGCAGGGTTCAGTATTCTTGGATTAAGACCCTTCCTTTGCATGAATTTGTATATTTCATTCTATTCCCTTCTGGCCTGATGAGTTTCTGTTGAGAAATCAGTTGCTCGTCTTATGAGGGTTTCTTTGTAGGTAACTTTCTGTTTCTCTCTGTCCGTTTTTAAGATTCTTACTTTGTTGTCAGTGTTTGCCAATTTAATTATAATGTGCTTTGGTGTTGTTTTTTTGGGGTTCCTTTTACTTAGGAGTGTGTAAGGTTGTTGGATTTGTGTGTGTTTTTTCTCTTTTATAATGGGGAAGTTTTCTGTCATTATTTCTTCAAACAAGTTTTCTATTCCTTGCTCAGTTTCCACTCTTTCTGGGACCCCAATTATGCGAATGTTGTTTTGTTTTGTGTTATCCCAAAGTTCTCCTCCTGCTTTTTAATTTTTTTTTAGAAGCTGGTGTACTTTTGTATTTTTTCCTAACTTGTCTTCTAGCTCACTGATGCAGTCCTCTCCTTCTTCTAGTCTACTTTTAATGCTTCCTATTGAGTTCTTTATAGCAGTGATGGCATTTTTCATTTCTTTCTGATTATTCTACATTTCTTCTTCATTCTTCTGCGTTTCTTCTTGGTTTTTCTTCATTTCCTCTTGGCTCTTCTTCATTTCTTCTTGGGTCTTCTTCATTTCCTCTTGGCTCTTACATTGTCGATTTTGTCTTCCATTCTTTTCATCCACTTTATGGTCATTTCTCTGAATTCTTTTTCTGGCAGGATTATTTCTGCTTCTATTTCGTTTACTTCCTTTTCTGGTGATACCTGCCTTTCTGTCGTATGTGTGCCGTTTCTTCGTCTGCCCATGATCTTTCTTCTCCAGGTGTCTGGTTATGTAGTTCTCTCTCCTTATCCCAGGTGAAATCTGACCTTTCTGTGTGCCCTGTGGAGCTCCTATGAGTCCATGTGTCTGCGCTGATTGGAGAGTGGTGCTCTGTGTCCCCGGCTGCTCGCTGTGTGCCTCAGCTGCAGCTTTCAGACCGCCACAGACATCCACCTCCCTTAGCAAGATGGTGCAGCCTCCCAAAATACCACTTTAAATGTAATACAGGTTCTCAGAGAATTGCCAGTTTTGTTGTTGCTTTCAATATTACTTGGGCTGCTAAAACTAAATACCATAGATTGTATGGTTTAAATAATATAAATTTATTTTCTCTCAGTTCTGGAGGTTGGGAAGTCTGAGAACAGGATGCCAGCCAATTTGGTTTTGGTAAGAGCTTTCTTTCTGGTTTGTGTATATAATCTAGAGGCCAGATGTGTGAAATTTGTGCACTGCAGGGGAGAGTCCCTCAACACAACATATACCCTCTCAAAGTCCAGGAGCCAGAATTGGACATCCTGAGCACTGCTGTGGAGGCAGAAGAGGCTCCTGCCTCTTCCACTATGCTTGCCAGCTATGAGCTCGGCTTCTGGCTAAGTGTTGCTCCCCCTGTGGGAGTGTACTGACCACCAAGGGGCAGCTCCTGCATTGAGTGTCTCCCCTCTAATGCTCAGTGTCACAATGATTAGTCATTCTGCTATTCAGTCTACTTGCATATTAGCCTTCTATTATGTAGCACTAGAGGCCCAGTGCATGGAATTCATGCATGGGAGGCAGGGCGTCATCCTCAGCCCAGCCTATACCTTCTCCAATTTGAGAATACTCAGGAGATGTCCAACTGCCAATTTAAGCCTGATCCCTGTTAGACACCCCTTCTATAATGCAGGACTGCTGGCTCCTAACCACTCGCCTACCTGCCTGCCTAATTGTCCCTAACTGCTTCTGCCTGCCAGCCTGATCACCCCCTAACCTCTCCCCTGCTGACTGATTGATGCTTAAATGCTACCCTGCCAACCCAATTGCCCCCAACTGCCCTCTCCTGCCAGCGCAGTCACTCCCAACTGCCATCCCCTGCAGTTTTGGCCCCCCCAACTGCCCTCCCCTGCCAGCCTGTTCACCCCCAACTACCCTCACCTGCTGGCCATCTTGGGGTGGCCATCTTGTGGAATCCATTTTGTGATGATGTCTGGTGGGCATCTTGTGATGACTTGGGGATGGCCATATTTTGGTGGCCATCTTGTGACAATGTGGGGTGGCCATCTTGTGATAACATGGGGGTGGCCATATTGTGATGATGTGAGAGCATGAGGGCCACCTAGGCTTTTATAGTATACACTGAGTGTCCAAATGATATATATTAGAGGCCTGGTGCATAAATTTGTGCATGGGTGGGGTCCAGCCAGCCTGGCTAGGAGGAGGGGACAATGGGTAGTTGGCCAGCCTGACTGCCAATTAAACTCCTAGTCAAGGGGACAATTTGCATATTAGCCTTTTATTGTATAGGATATACACTGAGTGACCAAATTATTATGCATTCAGAGATTATAATAATCTGAACACTCAGTGTAGATGGCTGCCTTTTTGCTGTGTCTTCATAAACAGAGAGATCCCAAGCTCTCAATGTTTCTTATGATAAAGTCACTAGTATGAATGTCTCAAAGCTCACCCTTCGTACCTTATTTAGCCTTAATTACTTTCTTAAAGGTCCTATCTTCAAATAAGTCATATTGAAGTTAGGGCTTTAACATAAATTTTAGTCAATAGAAATTACTATCATTTATTCCACCTGGCCATATGTTAAAATCACCTAATACAACTTAATAGTATTACTTTAAGCAAATTTTTATCTTTTAGATTAGATTAAAATATTTTATTTTTATTTATTTATTCCTTCTCTGATTCTGCTCTCTTATTTATATAGATTAAAGTTCTGTGTGTGTTTTTTTGTCATTTTTTATGTGCTTGAAGATGTATTAACATTTCATGAAGGGCAATTTGGCCAGAAATGATTTTAGTGATTCTGATTAGTCTGAGAATGTCTTTTTAAAAAATTATCTTTATTGTAGAAAGTATTACAGATGTCTCTATTTTTCCCCCATTGACTTATTTCTCCTTTACTTTTGAAGAGTAATTTCACAAGATATAAAGTTTAGGTTGGCATACTATTTTCCTACCAACTATTTAAATATTTTGACCAACTTTCTTCTTTCCTGGCTTCTAATAATAAGTCCATTATAAATATTGTCCTTTATTTTTCTCTTGATTCTTTCTTTCACTATTTTCTCTTTTGTTTGGTGTTTATCCTGCTTGGTGTTCTCTGAGCTTTTATAATATGTGTTTTGGTAATTGTCATTAATTTTAATATGTGCTCAGCCATTATTATTAAAAGTATTTCTGTTTGTTTCATTCTTTTTTTTTTTTTTGGTCTTCCATCATTCCAAATATATATATACACACACACACAACTTTTGAAATTGTTCCACAGGTTTTTTCTTTCTTTCATTTTTTCTCTTTGTAGTTCAATTTGGAGAGTTGTTTATATAGAGAATTTATTTTTTAGAGCAGTTTTAGTTTCACAGCAAAATTTAGAGGAAGATAAATAGAGTTTCTAGATGCACTTTACCTCAGATGCATACAATCTTTCCCATAATCTATATCTTACACCCCAGTGCTATATTTGTTATAATATTTGAATGCTCATTGGAACATCATCACCCAAAGTCTATAGTTTATATTATAGTTTACTGCTGGTAGTTTGAGAACTTGTATTGATATACCTTTAAGTTTACTGATTCCTCAGTTTTGTCATCTACTGATAAGACCATCTAAGTATTCTTCATTTCCCCATTGTGTTTCTTTATATTTCTAGCACTTACTTTTTTAAAATATATTTTATTGATTTTTTACAGAGAGGAAGGGAGAGGGATAGAGAGGGTAGAAACATCGATGAGAGACATTGATCAGCCACGTCCTGCATGCCCCCAAATGGGGATGATCCCGCAACCAAGATACATGTCCTTGACTGGAATCAAACCTGGGACTTTTCGGTCTGCAGGCACTCTATCCACTGAACCAAACCAGTCTCGGCTATTTCTAGCACTTACTTTTGATTCTTTGTTGTAGTCTTCCTCTCTCTGGTAATATTAACCATCTGTTATTGCATATTGTCTACTTCTTTCACTGGAGCCTTTAAAATATTAATCATTATTATTTTATTTTATTTTTAATTTTTTTAAGTTAATAAATCTTTATTGTTCAGATTATTTTACAGATGTTCCTCTTACCTCCCTCCCATACCTCCCCTCCACCTGGATCCCTCCCTACCCTCTACCCTTACCTCACCCCACTGTCCTCATCCATAGGTGTATGATATTTTTTATCTTTTTTTTAAATTAAATCTTTATTATTCAGATTATTACATTTGTTTTTCTCCATAGCTCCCCTCCACCTGGCTTCCACCCTTCCTTCTTCCCTTACCTCCCTCCTATTGACCTCATCCATACACCCCTCATCCCTTTCCCCCTGAGAATTATCAGTCCACTCCCCTTCTGTGCTCCTGATTCTAATATATTCACTCATTTATTCTGTTGACCAAATTTTTAATTCACTTAATTTTTAGATTCACTTGTTGATAGATATGTATTTGTTGTTCATACTTTTTTGGCTTTTACCTTTTTCTTCTCCCTCTTCTAAAAGAGTACCTTTCAGCATTTCATATAATACTGGTTTGGAGTTGATGAACTCCTTTAGCTTCTTATCTGTGAAGCTCTTTATCTGCCCTTCAATTCTGAATGATAGCTTTGCTGGATAGAGTAATCTTGGTTGTAGGTTCTTGCTATTCATCACGTTGAATATTTTTTGCCACTCCCGTCTGGCCTGCATCGTTTCTGTTGAGAAATCAGCTTACAGTCGTATGGGTACTCCCTTGTAGGTAATGAACTATTTTTCTCTTGCTGCTTTTAATATTCTCTTTTGGTCTTTTGCTCTTGGTATTTTAATTATGATGTGTCTTGGTATAGTCCTCTTTGGATTCCTTTTATATGGGGTTCTGTGTGCTTCCTGGACTTGTAAGTCTATTTCTTTTACCAGATGTGGGAAGTTTTCAGTCATTATTTCTTTAAGTAGGTTTTCAGTATCTTGCTCTCTCTCTTCTTCTGGAACCCCCACAATTCTGATATTAGTACACTTGAAGCTGTCCCAGAGGCTCCTTACATTATCTTCTTGCTTTTACAGTTGAGTGTTTTCTGATTCTTTATATTTCAAATTTTTTACTTAATTCTTGCCTTCCTCTAGTCTGCTGTTAGATCTCTGTATGATATTTTTTATTTCAATCAGTGCATATTTAATTTCTAGTTGGTCCTTTTCCATCTCTAGTTGGTTTTTTTTCATCTCCTCTGGGGTCTCACTAAATTTTTCCAACTCTTCTAGGATATTCTTGAAAAACCTTATAAGTGTGGTTTTGAACTCTATATCCAGTCGTTTGTTTTCCTCCATTTCTTTTGTTTGTGATCTCTTCCTTTGTCTCGGCATTTTCATTATGCCAGGAGAACTTCTGTGTTGGATTCAGCCTTATGATACAAGAGTTGCAAAACTGCAAAAGCCTCTCTATTGAGCTTGGGAGGGGTGGAGTCTCAGGGCTTAAGGGACCACCTTGCCTTCCAGTCGGCCCCACCCTCCATGGCCCCTTATTCTCATGTGACTGGGTAATCGCTGGAGCGGTCCCTGTGTGTGCGCGTGTGCATGCGTGCTCTCTCATAGTGCCTCTAGACTGCTGCCCCTCTGGCTCCCCTGTGCTCTGGGACCATATGAGGCTGGGTCCCCAGGGTTTCACCTGAAACTGGGGTTTAGTGAAGTTAGAAGTGGCACAGTTGGGAGGGTCTGTCTCCTACCCACTCATGAAAGCCAGTAGCACAATCAGCAGCCGGTCCTCTGCGCACAGTGCCGTGCACGCCATCAGACTTCTGATCTTTTGCGACTCCCCTAAATTTCCATGCACTTCTCCCTTTTCACAGTCCAAACTTCCCCCGTATGAGTTTCGGCTAGATCTGGGATTTAGTCTCGTAGGATAATAGGTTGAATGCCATTGAGAGTCTCCGTCTCCCTCCCGCCAGAGAAAGCCAGCCAGGTTCTCGGGCACTCGCTCTCTCCACGCCCACGTCTCTGTACCTCAACTTTTTGCAGCTCCTTTGGGTCTCTGTGTGCCCTTCTCTTTCCTTCTAGTTGTAGAATTTCCACTCAGCCAGCTTTCCTGTGATTCTGGATATTATCCGTTCTGTCTTTTAGTTGTAGTTTTGAAATTGTTGTGCGAGGCAGCAGTGTAGGTGTTTACCTATGCCACCATCTTGGATTATCCAGGTGTACGATTTTTTTCTAGTCTCTTCTTGCACCCCCACACCCCTTTCCCTCTGAGAATTGTCAGTCCTCTCTTTTTCTATGACCCTGATTCTATTGTATTCACCAGTTTATTCTGTTCATCAGATTTTTTATTCACTTAATTTTTAGATTCACCTATTGACAGATATGTATTGGTTGTTCATAATTTTTATCTTTATCTTTTTATTCTTCTTCCTCTTCTTAAAGAATACCTTTCAGCATTTCATATAATACTGGTTTGGTATTGGTGAAATCCTTTAGTTTTTTCTTATCTGTGAAGGTCTTTATCTGACCTTCATTTCTGAATGATAGCTTTGCTGGGTAGAGTAATCTTGATTGTAGCTTCTTGCTACTCATCATTTTGAATATTTCTTGCCACTCACATCTTGCCTGCATAGTTTCCGTTTTGAAACAGCTGACAATCATATGGGTACTCCCTTGTAGGTAATTAATTATTTTTCTCTTGCTGCTTTTAATATTCTCTCTTTGTCTTTTGCTCTTGGCATTTTAATTATGATGTGTTTTGATATGGTCCTCTTAGGTTCCTTTTGTTTGGGGTTCTGTATGCTTCCCGGACTTGTAAGTCTGTTTCTTTCATCAATTGGTGGAAGTTTTCATTCATTGTTTCTTCAAATAGGTTTTCAGTATCTTGCTCTCTCTCTTCTTCTGGCATCCCCATAATTCAGATGTTGGTATACTTGAGGTTGTCCCAGAGGTTCCTTATATTATCTTCAAGTTTTTGGATTCCTTTTTCTTTTTGTTTTCCAGTTGAGTATTTTTTGCTTCTTTGTATTTCAAATATTTGACTTGATCCTTGCATTCCTCTAGTCTGCTGTTAGGTCTCTGTAGAATATTTTTTATTTCAGTCAGTGTATATTTAATTCCTAGTTGGTCCTTTTTTCATTTCCTCAAGGATATCATTACATTTATTGGCCTTTTCTAAGAAATTCTTGAAAAACCTTATAAGCATAGTTTTGAACTCTATAGAGAGGTTCCTCAAGATACGAGTGTCCTAACATACGAGATTTTTGAGATACGGGTCATCGAGCAAGCGATTTTTGCTTTGAAATACGAGCAACATTTGAGATAGGAGTAATCGCACAGATCAGCCAGCTGCACACGACCCACCAGTTTACTGCGACTCGAGCGTCTCATAGTTTCCCACGCCTCAAGTTACGGAACAAATTAAACTCGTATCTCAAGGTACCACTGTATCTAGTCATTTGCTTTCCTATATTTCTTTCATTTGTGATCTGTTTATTTATCTCCACATTTCAGCTGCTTCCCTGAGTTTGTAGAGTAGCTTTGTGAGGTAGGTGTCCCATAGGGCCTAGTGGCTCAGCCCTCCCCAGTTACCTGAGGTGGACACTTTTGGTGCACTCCTTTGTGAACTCTGTGCACAGCCTTGTTGTAGTTAATTCTTGATTGTTGTTGGCATCACTGGGAGGAATTGAATGCAGGCCCATTGCCTATGAGGATCAGCTGTGTCTACATTGGGAGAACTTTCCTGGAGACACCTTTATGAGACAAAACTTGCAAAATTGCTTCTGTGCTCAGCTTGAATGGGGTGAAGTCTCAGGGCAGAGCATACAGCTTCCTGTCAGCCCTGTCCTATAAGGCTCCTGGGTCTTAATGTTCCTAAGTAATTACTACAAATACCTCTGAGTGAAAGCCGCCCTCGAGTTTTGCCTGCTGTCAAATAGTCCAGTTTCTTCCTGAATGAGTCTGAGTTCCCAGAAACTCACCTGGAACTAAAGTTCAGCGCAGTCTGGAGCTTCTGTCTCCCTCCTGCTTGAGGAAGCCAGCCATGCACTCAGCCACTTGTGCACTTAGCCGCCCATTTTCTCTGCGTGCATGCTTCTCTGTACCTCAGCCTTTTGTAGCTCTTCTGCATCTTATTGTGCTTTCCTCTTTCCTTCTAGTCTATAGAATTTCCACTCAGCCAGCTTTCCTCTAGTTTTGGATGGTGTCTGTTTTATATTTTAGTTGTAGTTTTGATATTGTTATGTGAGGCAGCAGTTTAGGTGTTTATCTATGTCACTATCTTGGTTTCTCCAATCATTCTTTTAAAAACCTTAAGTCCAGCATCTATGTCACATTAGATCTGTTTCTGGTAATTGCTTTGTCTTTTCAGATAATATTTGTTCTTAACCTTTTGGCAGGTCTTTTTGTTTTAGACCTACAGAAGTATTAGATATAATCTATAGGTTTATATTAGATAATAGGAACTGAAGTAAATAGATTTTTAGTGTGTTTATGTTAATATGACTAGGAGTTGGGTTATGGTTAATGTTTTCTGAAGCTGTAGGTACCAGGGGCTTTAAATTCCTATAATATCCTATATTTATTTCCCCTTGAAGTTTGTTAAGCTATAATCTACCAAGAGAAAGAGCATTAGTGTGGTGATAGAGTGTTGGGAAGAAGGAGAATTCTAAAATCCAATTAAATGTCCATCTTTCAGTGGTTCTGAGTTTCTGGGCTCTGGACTTTACAAAAGTTTCTGCCTCTCACACCTTCTCATTTTCCTGATTTCAAATGTTCTCAGTGTCCTTGCTTGATATCTTTTTACCATGCTATTTTTCCTCCTATGGGTGAGATAATAAATCTAGAGGGACTGTACTTTGGAAGAATTCCTTTCCTAGTTGGAGTAAGAGTTCATAATTTCAAAATTGTGCTCAGACAAAATACATCCAAAGTGGGTAGCCCTTTGTTATGTTGAATGCTCTGGACATGATTCACAATGTTCCTCTTCTTCCTTATCCTGGGAGATACAATGGGTCTTTTTAGAACCTCACCATAACAAGTGATGGGGTTAATGGAAGGAAAATTCATGAAAGGATGGGCCCCATAAGCCTGAAGCCATCAGGAATTTTTCAATGTCATGTTAGTGCACGCTCACTTTGTAGCAATTTTTCAAAATTGCCATTTAATGTTCTTGCCAACTGATGGCTCTAGCAGATGTAGGTAGGCAGATCTCAGTTGTGATTCACCTTTCTCCCCACATTTCCATGTGCCAGTTTGCCCCTGAAATATCAGTTATCTAATGGATCCAAGAAACAATACTGATTTTCACTTTCCCAGGTTTTTGTCCTTGTAAAGATGAGAGTGACCTCTTCTAAGCTCTTTATAATTTAGAACTGAAAGTGGAAGTCCTACCATGCCTCTTTTCCTGAATTTTTAAAATGAGTTTTAGACATTTTAAATTCTAAGCATTGCCATCTCAGCTAACTTTCGTTCACAATAGCTGAAGTTTCAAGTACGCCGTGTTGTTTTTTTGTTTTGTTTTGTTTTTTGCATTAAATAATTTGGGGTACACTTCTGCTAACATTTGAATAGAATTTTAAATAGAAATTCTTGCTAAAATGTTCACTAATATCTAGTGAATGTTTTGAAATCTTCCACAAATGTAACAAATATTTATGTAATAACATGCTTGATTTAATGTATTAAACACACTTTTTTGGTATATGGTATAGCCATTAGCTATGATTTACTTGAAAACAGATCTATTAAATTCTTAAGGACTTTGTTGAAATGCTATGACCCCTTTTTCAAATAAGCCTAAGTGATTTGGGTTTGAAATGCTAGTTTAATCTAAGGCAGCAGAAGCAACTGAAGTTCGCTGGGTCTGCTACTTCCGGGAGAACATCTAGATATTCCATTAATACTTTAAGAATTGACTTCAGGAAGAAATGACAGCTTATTTTCTTTTCATTTTAAAGGTTTCACTCACATTAAAAATATGAATTTTATGTTAAAGAGGAAAATAAATCATTGTGACACTATAAATGAATCTGAAGCAAATTATATTCATCCTTCAATTCTACTACTTAGAGAATACTACGATAAATTACAGGTGCTGATTCTATAAGTTCACAAATAAATAACAGCCAAAAATAGAATCAGTCACAAATTGGAAACAAAATATATTAGCATCCCATGATATTGATTTTTTTTATATTTTAAACAATTTAAACTATAGTAATATTTTGAGAGATTATCAATGCAAAGATTAATGTACACAAATATATTCTTTTAAAAATTTTATCATAAAGTGCGTGGAATAATTGCATTATTAAGTGTTAATTTTCCCTTTTATATATTAGCTTGCCACCTCAAATTCATTTTCCTATGACTTTAGTTTAGAAATATGATAATACAAATATAAGTTTAAAAATGATCCTACTTTAAAACTTCCAATTTTTTAAGTGTATCATGCTAAATGTCAAACATATTTCCAGTACAATTTAGTGTGGGAACCTCTTTCCACGTCCCGCGTGGTTCAGGGTCCCCGGGTCAGGGTTCGGGTTCTGAAGGAGGCCGCACGCAAACGAAATGAGAGACTGAAAGCATAAATTTGGCGATATTGGGGGGCCAGGCGGGAGCCTTCCTCTAGTGGAAAGGACTGCCACTTGCTCTGGCCTTTTTCTCCCTTTTATTAAGGCTTTGGGACACACCCCTAGCCTTTAGGCAGGAAATAACAAAAACAGAAATTAACAAGAAACAAACATAGAGGTTGCTTCGACCAATAATGTTTCAACAAAACAGTGAGTAAATAGCTCTGACCTTTCAGAGCAATTAAGGTTGACCCGCCTTCTGGCTTCCTGTTTACATCCATCTAGTGAGAACAATATTTGGTTTCCGACATCTCCCCCGTTTTCTTTTCCTCTAAAAAATCTTGCACCTACAGACTAGAAATAAATATTAAGAACAAAAAATAAGACAAGCAACAATGGCTATGCTAAGAGGTAAATGAATAAGTCTATAGTATCTTTCTTTCTGGACCAACAGTCCTTTGAGTCCCAGTTTCAATGTCCAACAGTTTTTTGAATGTACGTATTAGCAATGATATTTCAGTTCTTGATGGTGGACAAATGGTGGCAATGCAGGTCCGACCCTCTCTGGTTTGGTCCTGGGCAATCTGCATCGATGCACAGCTGCTGACTGTTAGGATGGCAAGGTGTCGTCAGCATCTTCTATCTCTGGACTGCTTCTCCTCTTATCTTCATAGCTGGAGCATTCTCTGTTGTAGGAATTCACATGGTCTTGGAGCTTTTTTTCTGAAAATATATAAACATTCTCGACCAAAAGTTAGTAAAGGAATTTTTCTATAAATTTGACTTTGGATCCTTTTTATTTTTGCCCAAATGATTTTCCTTTAGCTTATTTTAATACTATGTATGTTTTTCATGGGTGTCTTGCTGTTAAGTAAAAAAATTTTTTAGATGTAATTTGCTTACAGGATACTTTTTTCTTACATAATATTACTGTACTATCCCCCCTTTTTTATGTAATTATGATGCTTTTGGAAAATTTTTTATAATGCAAATATGACTGCTTTATGTTTATTGCATGTTGAGTAATTTTACCATGCAATGAACTACCAATAGAAATTTAAGTTAATACTTTAGGAGTAACTTTTTTCCCGTGCAATTAAATTTTCTTGAATATTCACCTATTTCAATTAACCAATTAAATTAAATTGAAAATTTAACTACTATTTTATTATTAAATTTAATATTCTAACAACAATCTTAGTTTTATCCTGTAAATATTAGTGGAAAGGATTTATTTGCATTCTTGAGTAGGCCCTGAGCATTCCTGGTGTTAAGTTGGATTTAGAATATAGGGCAGCTGTCAGCCAAGTCTGTCTGTTGCTGGGTCCCGATCTGAGCTGCACCAAATCTTTGTCTGTCCTTTGTGTCCCGAACGGAGCTGGGCCAAGTCTCTGTTTTGTCACCTGGGTCCCGATGGGAGCTGGACGTGGGAAGTGAAGCAGCCATGGGGCAGGAGACCTCCCTCTGCAATGTTGGGGGGTGAGGATCAACCTCTGTTGATCCCCAAGTTTTTTCCTGATGGCCCCTCTGCGACTGTGCCTGTCTTAGGTCAGGAACTACCATACGGTACCAACCCACCTTATCCGTCATTGGAAAGCAGGGCGGCATAAGGCCTAGTTCCTGGCTTAGGCGGTGGTCTGTGTAGTGTATAAGTTCCAGTTGCCCATCTCTGGCTAACCAGCCATCCTCTGGGGCCAAGCAGGTTGATGTGAGGTTCATTCAGGTCCATCTCCTTGGACACTGATGCCCTTGTGGCCTCCACGCCCAGTACCTGCCTTGGGATCCCCTCGCCTGCTGGCAGGGTCCCAGTACTGATCACATATCTTGGGGAACCCAGGTTTCTTCTCTAGGAAGGGCCCATCTGACACCACTGGGTGAGAGACAGATTCATGGTACCAGCCAACACTAGGCTTCAACCTCAGCATGAACAGAAAGCTCAGGCGACAGCTGTGGGAGGGTCCTTCTTGGCAAAAAGAGCAAGAAAAGCCAATATAGAATGCTCAAGTGCCTTCTCACTGTCTTAATTCCTTTTATGTTATTTTTTTTTAAATTGCTACCAAATATTCAGAGAATTAGATTGTAAGTTTGTTTGGGATATTTGTCAAAAAAAATTATAATGACATTGTAGAATAATATTATGTAAGGAAATTCTTTTGTTCTAGGCCATGGCAATTCAATTTTAAACTGGCTATCAATTTCTTTTTTGTATAGAGAAGGTCTTAGTTACTTAATTAGAATATTTAAGCAATATTGGCTCTTTATTTAGCTGAAAACCCTAATAAATCAGCTTTTTAAATAAAAATCAATTAAAGTAGGTATCTCAATTTAAAAAGCAAAAGAAATTTAGTAATTGTTTATGTCTGATTCACAAGCCACAAATGTTGCCCGCCTCTAGCTTAAGAATACTTTGGCTTTGGGCTTTTTGTCATTTTAAATTCTAATGTTAGAATTTTAAGAAATATTTACTTAATTTTGCCCTTCTTAGAGACTACAAGAAACAGGGGAATCAGTATACCTAACGGTTCTTACCCATGAAGGGTCAGGAATATAAGTCAAAAATACTTCCCCATGTGCCCCAGGAAATATTACCGTACAGCTGGTAACTGTTGGTACTGCAAGAAGTACATTCTTAGATGTCTGTACCGTCCTCTTTACCATGTTCCTGGCGAGATAGGACCCCAAATTCCTGTAGGAATAGCTTGCAGAGCAATGTCAGGAGTCAAAGTGACTGTTATAGTGTTGTTACGATCTAGGCCTGCGCTTCCTGGAGTTGCTCGGATGAGGGAATCCATTGTGGGCCTTGCAGGGCAGGTTTCCCCTATTAATAACTGGGGGGCACCCCTCTGGCTGTTTCCCAGCAGTTGACTATACACTGAATCTTGATTTAGAGGCTGCCCATTTCTATGAAATTTTGATTTACACTGTATGGCCCAATGGTTACCTCTCTGACATCTAGGACACCGAGAGCCTGGATCTCTCAGAGGCTGAGTGTTTATGCCTCTCCCTAGAGTGCTACCTTGTGTCCTTCTTAGAGGCAAAAACCTTCACAACATTTAAAATATAGTTATTAATTCTTATTTGATAACGCTTTCCATGAAATTTCAAGTATATTAGATCGGTTAAATTTAAGATGTCCTTTAAAAAGAGAGAACAAATTTCTTGTATTACTCTGGGCCCATGGAGCTTTACAAGAATCATCTCTGTTAAAGCCTTGAAATTTTAACATGGAAAAAAAACATCAAATATATATATTCATATATGATTTAAAGATTATAATATTTTTTATAATTATCTTAAGATATCAATTATATTTTTAAACTGTCAGTTGGGAATCACAGAATTAATCCTTTTTTATTAGACCAATCAACAATGTATTTTGAATTCCTAATTATTAGAGAAATTTTATTTTCTCCTAATTTAATTTGCATTTAGCTGAAAACCTTGATTAATAACACAAAATCTTCTCCTTTTGGTTCCTTTACGCCATTTTTCTTAAAAAATAAAGACCAGTTCTGGTTTTTCTTTTTCTGCAGCTTTTGCGGAGAGATTCCAGCTTAAAACCCTGTCTAATATGTCCAAAAAGGTGGACAATTGCGCGCATTTCTTTTTAAGCCGGGCTTCTCTCCTCACCAGTACAGAAATTCCAGAGACATCTCTAAATTTTTAAAACTTTTTCATGGTGAGAAAGGAGACTTTAGATTAGTATACTGGGAGAGTGGGCTTTCATACTGGATTGCCACAGTGTCTCTCTTCCTCCACATCCTGCTTACTTCAGGGAGGAAAGCATCAGTAACAGATCTGGCCTAATTTCTTTTCATGCTTAAAAGATAAAGACAGATCTTAAATTTTTTCTTTCTTTTTCGCTTTCCGAAGTAATAACTAGCACCTAATTTGGCCAAGATTAGCATTTCCCTGCAATTTCTCTTATAATTTTTAAGTGAAACCTTAAGTAATCTCATTGCAGGAGAGCAAAGAGCCTTGCCCTCTCCTGCGACCTTTGAATTTCTCCACACCAGAGGCAGTTTCAGCAGTGGAGTTTCACTTATTACAGATTTCAGATTCCAAATACAAACTAAGATTTTAATTTGAACAAGAAACCACATTATTTAAGCATGCAAACCAAAAGTCTATAATACAATTTACTTTATATTTATAACCGAATTCTTCCCCATTAGCCTGGCTGCAAAAGACGTTCCCACCCTACTTACAGATCGAGACTCTGTAGTTAATCCGTGGGCTTTGCGTACGTTGAATTCCCCTCACCTTTTCCTAGGTGAATCTTCCCTCACCATTTTCCTTGGTGAATTTTCCTTCCTTCGCTCTTAGGCGAATAATACCTTCTCCTCCAGACGTCCCGCGGTCAGGCGCCAGATGTGAGCACCTTTTTCCACAGCCCCTGATGGGCGCCAGATGTGGGAACCTCTTTCCACATCCCGCGTGGTTCAGGGTCCCCGGGTCAGGGTTCGGGTTCTGAAGGAGGCCGCACGCAAATGAAGAAAGAGACCAGAAAGCATAAATTTGGCGATATTGGGGGGCCAGGCGGGAGCCTTCCT
>JAAGEH010002534.1:46585574-46619458 GCA_011751065.1 Lasiurus cinereus | reverse complement strand
TCACCACAACATGAGGAACTGTATTAAAGGTCATGGCATTAAAAAAGGTTGAGAACCACTGACCTAGGAGATCTTAGCCACAGTGAGTTTTAGTGTATTTTCATGTTAAAATGTGAATAAGGACACCCATTTATAAGCTTGTTGAAATAATTATATGTAATAAAGTAATATGAAAACAGAATGAATTTATATAATACTGAAAAATAAGTGGCTCTTTTCACTAGCTATTAATATCAAAGATTTTTTGCTAGACTGAATGCATGTCATGATATTGAATAGTGATGACAACCTTTGATTTAAACACATCTACCTCTAACTGTGAAAACAAAATAAGATCCTGTTACACCTATTGGATGTAACAGAGATAAAGACAGTATGATACTATAGCATTTCACTATATAAGTGGTTTTAAAATGATCTATTCTTCACTTTTATAGCAGTCAAGGACCTGAAAAGCTACAGATAATCATATTATATGTTTAGAGCATGGACCAAAGATACATGTAAAAATAAAGATAGAAATTGTGACCTTCTCCTGTCATGACTTTTTCTTAATACAACAGAGCTAATACACATTTCAGCAGCTCCAGGATAGAGGTTCAATATGGTCTCATCATATATGAGTAACAGAAGGTGCAAAGGACTGTTTAAGAACAGAGGAGAGTCTACACAGAGAAAACAGTTACTACTAGAACTGCCATTGGTTTAGTTCCCTTCTTCTTCCTTTCAAGAGGTTGGTTACTTAATAAACTTGTAGTATAAACTGGCATCACTTCCTAGTAAGGCAAGCACAGACCTACCATTTTAGGGAAAGAAAGGAAGAAAACTTACCAGACTTGGTACTTGTTTCTAGGGGTCACTCAATAATCTTCCCTACTGTACTTCTCCCAAGAAAGACAAATCTCTTTGCTTATAGTCACATGTCATATTATGTAGTAGTCATAAGCATAACTTTGGTCTCAGACAACCTAGGTATGGATCTCTGATCTGCCACTAATTAATAGGTGTTTACCTTTAAATTAAATAAGATATTTACATTTATTAAACTATAATTTTTTTGTAAAAAAGAAGTAATAAAATAATATAAAAATGATACTACATGGACTACTCTGTAAAACAAATAAGATATTCATATAAACATTGGTATATAGTATATGGTTTATAATAAAAAGTTAATAAATATTAATTTATATATCAGGATTACTACCAATGGGAAGTTGAATTTTATTTCTTATAGGAAGAGCCACAACTATGTATATGAGTCCACTTTTCTTCTCACTGTCATTTCAGTCACATGAGTAGTCTTTTTGCAGACCTTCAAGCTTCTGCTTACTGCCCAACCCTAAAGTCAATGCCATATATTATTTAAATTCTTGTAGTAGTACTCCACTATTAGGTATCAAATTCTGTTCTAGTTACACATTAGTGGGTAATAAACTATCACAAAACATAATGCTTTAAAACAGCAATTAATTTATCATGATATTTCTTTTTTAAAATATACTTTTATTGATTTCAGAAAGGAAGGAAGAGGGAGAGAGAAGATAGAAACATCAGTGATGAGAGAGAGTCATTGATTGACTGCCTCCTGCATGACCCCATGGGGGATTGAGCCCACAACCCAGGCATGTGTCCTTGACCAGAATCAAACCTGGGACTCTTCAGTCTGCAGGCCGATGCTCTATCCATTGAGGCAAACTGGGTAGGACTATCATTATTTTTCAGTACTTTGTGTTTTGATTGGACTCCCTGGTAGTTCTTTTTGAGATCTTGTACATAGGCGTAGTCATCTGAAGTCTTGATTGAGCAGTAGATCTCAGAGGACTCATGTACATGGCTGGTGGCCAAAAAATAAGCTGGGTACGTTGACTGAACCATAGCTTTTATCTATCTATCTATCTATCTATCTATCTATCTATCTATCTATCTATTTATCATCTATTTACTTATTTTTATTCCTTTTAGAGAGAAGAGAGAAAGAGAGAGAGATAGAAACATAAATAATAAGAAATAGTCATTGATAGGCTGCCTTCTGCACTCCCCACACTGGGGGTTGAGCCCACAACCCAGGCATGTGTCCAGACTGAGAATTGAACCATGACCTCCTGGTTCATAGGTCAATGCTCAACCTTAGCTATGCTAACTGGACTGAACCATAGCTTGTTAGTTTGATCTAGTACCACACATTTATTTTTACCTTTATTTCTCTTGTCTTTCGGGTTAAATAAATAAAAACTTATGGACACAGACAAATGTGCTGGTTAGCATAAAGAAGGAGGTTGGGGTAGTTGTAAAGGGTAAAAGAGGTAAAATATATGGTGACTGAAGATTTGGCTTTGTGGTAGGCACACAATGCAATGTACAGATGATGTATCAGAATTGTACTCTTTAAAGCTATATAATCTTATTATCCAAAGTCACATAAATAAATTTAATTTAAAAATAGCAACCAGCATGGCTAGATCCAGGAGAGAAGGAGATGGTATGGCAAGGAACAGACCTGAAAATTTGGGAATGTAAATTACACCACAGAGAGTCTTATAAGCCAACTTAGGTGGTTTTCTCTTTTACTGAAAATAGTAGGGTGATATTATAAAATAAGAAAGTCAAATTTAGATTTCAAAATAATCTTTTTGAAAGGGAGGTAAAGGAATGAGCACAAAGAGATCAAGATGTTGTTAATAATATAGATGACTTAGAGTTTAGTATCTGTAGTGGATATAGGTAAAAATATTTGTGCAGTGTATTGAATATATTTTATACTTTATTAAACACCAAATTTAGGTGCCTTCCCAAATTCTTCCCAATGCTTACATTCTGTAAGACCACACTTATTACTTCTGGCTTCAGCATCTACCAGATGCTTTTCAATAAGGCAGTAAGGGATGAACTAATTCAAGGGACACTAGAATTTTTAGAAACTTAGAAGTGGCTGTTCTCTTCAGACAGGTTGATGGTATAGAGGTTGCCATTATGGGGGATAATATTAAGAACATATAATATTATTCATAAAATGATCTTATCATGGAAAATCCTTATATCATTGCAACTGTGAATTGTGATTACTGAAATTGTCAGTAAAGATGGAGTAATAATCACGATGATTAGTTCTGTGAAATGGCCAATTGTATTTGTTTTCAATTTATATGATCAGAAAAACTCAGAACTGGAAAACAGAAGTCTACAGCAGCTGCCACAATGGAGAATATCATCTTTATAATCAATTTCCATGTCTATGCTAATTTAAAAACCCACTATTCATAATTGAAAGGGAGGTCAGATCTATAAGGACTTACAATTACATTAAACATATGTGCAGTAAATAGTACTTTGAACTTTCTCCTAACATATCTGGCAGTATCCACTAGGCTAAGTCTATACTGGGAAAAGGGGAAACCTCAGGTTTCCTATGTATATTACATATGGTGTCTTACACTAAGTGCAGATTACCAAAAATGCCATCTGAAGACCAAGTAATATATAGAATTTTGTACAAGTCCAGCTCATCATGAGTTCAATAGGTTTTCAGACTTACCACTTATCAGTTTCTACTTTTTAAAATGAGATATCTCTACCCAGTATCTGGAAGAATTCTGACAATCCCTTGATTATTAATGAAAACATATTATGGCAAGACTGGCCAGATGGAAGACCTTAAAACTACAACCCTTACCTGCCAATAAGTTAGTAAATTAAAAGCAATACTATAGTCCTGAAGAATTAAAAATATATCATCAAAGATTAAGGGTGGTGGGACCCATTATTTTCCCATCTCCAGACAAAAGGTGAGCAAAATAAGTGTAAACAATTCATTGATTTTGAGGGATGAACTGAAAACTCAACAATATCCATCAAATAACTACCACATATAGCTTATATGCTACACTGAGAAATCTATTACAGTTGCCAACATTATATCTAGACTTCATCTTACCAAGAAACTGGAACATCAAATGATATTAAATATTCAATAAAATAACTCCTATAAAGTAGATGAATAATAATATATTTGTTATACAATATTATTTCTATATTTTCTGTAACTTGGTTAAATACTATCCATGTGTTATTGGTACATTAAAATAATCCTATATAATAAAAGACTAATATGCAAATGGACTGCATGGTGGAATGACTGGTTGCTATGATGTACACTGACCACCAGGGGGAAGACACTCAATGCAGGAGCTGGCCCCCGGTTGCCAGTGAGCTCCCACAGGGGCAGCGCCACTCAACCAGAAGCTGGCTCATAGCTGGCGAGTGCAGCGGCAATGACAGGAGCCTCTCCCACTTCTACAGCAGTGGTAAGGAGCCCTCTTGGGGATATCTGACTGCTTGCTTAGTCCCAGACATCCACCTAAGGGCTCCCAGACTGTGAGAAGGTACAGGCCAGAGTGAGGGATCTCCCTCCCTGAGTGCATGAATTTCATGCACTGGAACTCTACTATACATTATAAATACCATACATATCAATTAGCTCATGTTGGTTTAATAATGCTGTACACATATTCTATATCCTTACTTATTTTGTTTCCCAAATATTCCATTAATTATTCAGAGAGAAAGGTTAAAATCTCTAATCATTACTTCGGATTTGTTTATTTTTACTTTATTTTTTCTCAAATTTTGCTTTATGTATTTCAAAAGTCAGTAATTAGGTGCATACACATATGATTGTTATGTCTTCCTGGTTAGTTGATTTTTTTACCATTTTGAAATGTCCCATTTTATCTCTAGTACTAATCCTTTCATGAAGTTTATTTTAGTTGATATTAATGTAGTCACTTTAGCTTGCTATGCTTTCTTTGCTTTTATGTATTTTTTTATCTTTTTACTTTCTTTTTTATTGTTTAAAAATATTATAAATATTAGTACCTATGTCTTTTTTTACCCTCATTGACCTTCCTCACAGCACCCTCCATCCCACTGCACATGCCCTCACTCCTCCCAGCATCTGTGTCCATTGGTTTTGCTCATATGCATGCATACAAGTCCTTTGGTTAATCTCTTATCCTGCCCCCCACACCTAACCTTCCCCGGCCTTCCTGCTGAAGTTTGATGCTTCTTTGTCTCTGTATCTATTTTTTTTTCATCAGTTTATGTTGTTCATTATATTCCACAAATGAGTGAGATCATGTGATATTTATCTTTCTCTGACTGGCTTATTTCACTTAGCATAATGCTCTCTAAGTCCATCTATGCTGCTGCAAATGGTAAGAACTCTTTTTGTTTGTTTGTTTTTACAGCAGCATAGTATTCCATTGTGTAGATGTACCACTATTTTCTAATCCACTCATCTGCTGATGGGCACTTCGGTTGTTTACAAATCTTAGTTATTGTAAATTGTGCTGCTATAAACACAGGGGTACATATATCCTGTCAGATTGGTGTTTCTGTTTTCTTGGGATATATTCCTAGAAGTGGCATTATTGGGTCAAAAGGCAGTTCCATTTTTAGTTTTTAGAGGGAACTTCATACTGTTGTCCACAGTGAGTGCACCAGTCTGCATTTCTAGCAGCAGTATGCGAGGGGTCCTTTTTCTATGCATCCTCACCAGCACTTGTGATTTGTTGATGATTGCCATTCTGACAGGTGTGAGATGGTATCTCATTGTCATTTTGATTTTCATCTCTCAGATGATTAGTGACTTTGAGCATGTTTTTATGTCTCTTGGCCTTCTGCATGTCCTCTTTCAAAAAGTGTCTATTTAGGTCTTTGGCCATTTGGGGATTGTATCATTTATCTTCCTTTTGTTCAGTTGTATGAGTTCCTTATATATATTGGAGATTAAAATCTTAATGGTGATAACATTGACAAATATGTGTTCCCATGCAGTGGGCTTTCTTGTTGTTTTATTGATTATTTCTTTTGCTGTGTAGAAGCTTTTTAAATAAAATTATAGGATGTTGAAAAAGGGGGAAGACATAATCAAATGGAAAAACATATCATGTTCATGGATTGGTAGAATCAACATCATTAAAATGTCCATACTACCCAAAGCAATCTATAGATTGAATGAAATCCCCATTAAAATACAAAAATTCATCTTGAATAAAAAAAGACTCCAAATAACTACAGTAATCCTGAGAAAGAAGAACAAGTTGTTGAGATCACAATATCAGATATCAAACTATACTACAAAGCCACAGTTCTCAAAACTGCCTGATTCTGGCACAAGAACTGACATATAGATCAATGGAACAGAATAGAGAACCCAGAAATTGACCCAAGCCATTATTCAATTAATATTTGACAAAAGATGCAAGAACATGCAATGGAGTTAAGATAGTGTCTTCAATAAATGGTGGTGAGAAATTTGGTCAGATATATGCAAAAAATAAAATAAAACTAGATCACCAACTTATGCCATATATAAAAACAAACACAAAATGGCTAAAGTACTTAAATGTAACATGGGAAACCATAAAAATCCAATAGGACTCCATAGGCAGCAAAATATCAGCATATGTCATAGCAATATCTTTACTGACATAGCTTCTCAGATCCTAAAGACTAAGGAGAAAATAAACAAATCAGATTACATCAAAATAAAAAACATCTGCACAGCAAAAGAAACCATTAACAAAACAATAAGGAAGCCCACTCTATGGGAGAGCATATTTGCCAATGCTATTTCAGATAAGGGTTTTATCTCAAAAATTTACAGAGAACTCATACAACTTGCCAAAAGGAAGATAAACAACCTAATTAAAAAAATGGGGAAAGGACCTAAATAGGCACCTTTTGAAAGAGGACATACAGAAGGCCAAGAGACATAAAAACATGCTCAAAGTCACTAATCATCTGAGAGATGAAAATCAAAATGACAATGAGATAACATATCACACTGTCGGAATTGCTATTATCAACAAATCAACAAATCAAAAGTGCTGTTGAGGATGCAGAGAAAAAGAAACCCTCGTGCACTGCTGCAGACTGGTGCAGCCACTGTGGACAACAGTTTGGAGTTTCCTCAATAAACTAAAAATGGAACTGCTTTTTGACCCCATAATCCTACTTCTAGGAATATATCCCAAGAAAACAGAAACACCAATCTGAAAAAAATATATGTACCTCTATGTTCATAGCAGCACAATTTACAATAGCTAAGATTTGTAAACAACCTAAGTGCCCATCAGCAGATGAGTGGATTAGAAAATAGTGGTATAGCTACACAATGGAATACTATGCTGCTATAAAAAAATAAGGAACTTTTACCATTTGCAACAGCATGGATGGAGCTGGAGAGTATTATGCTAAGCGAATAAGCCATTCAGAGAAAGATAAATATCACATGGTCTCACTCATTATGTGGGATGTAATGATCAACATAAACTGATGAACAGAAATAGATTCAGAGGCAAATGGCAGGAGGGGTGGGGTGTTAGAGATCAACAAAAGGATTTCTATTTATACATATTAGTATAACCAGTGGACACAGACACTGGGTTGGTGGGGGCTTTCCCTCAGGGGTAGGAATGGCTGGACTGGGGTGCGGGGGGCTCAATGTGAGATAAAGGAGACATATGTAAAACTTTAGACAATTAAAAGAAGAGAGATAAGAGATAGAGGAAGGCATAAACAAGTAGAAGAACATATAATTTTAATGAATTGGTAGAATCAATATCATTAAAATGTCCATACTACCCAAAGCAATCTATAAATTCAATGCAATCCTCATTAAAATACCAGCAGCATACTTCAAAGACTTAGAACAAGCTCTCTAAAAATCCATCAGTAATTAAAAAAGACCCTCCTGAATAGCTACAGCAATTTTGAAGAAAAAAAAAGTTGGAGGAATCACAATAGCAGATATCAAGCTGAATGACAAAGCTTCTGTTCTCAAAACTTCCTGGTACTGGCATAAGAACAGACATACAGACCAATAAAATAGAACAGAGTTCCCAAAGTTCAACCGAAGTTTTGCCTCACAATGTAGTTTCCCCTCTTTCACCCCCCAAAATGCGAACTAATTAACAACCAAAAATGTGAATAAAAACAATGAGAATAAAATAAAAAGTTTTCTAAAAATTAACCCAATGTTGCCTGGTTATATAGCTTTAAAGCAAATTTTATTAACTTTAAGATTATAAATAATTAGTGAAATAACCCAAGTTTTCTGGAATATAGTAAATTTTGGAAACTGTATTTCTAGAAAATGGTCTATCTATGATTTATACAATAAAGCAAATGAAGCTTTTAATGTTCTTATATTAGAAAAATTAGTCATAGTGCCATGTAACAAATAAATAATCCTTAAGAACTATCATCACAATGATGAAACTTGATAGATTGTTCTGAGATAATTCAAGGTTTTTTGATACTATCATTTTTAACTATTATAATAGTACTAGTGGCCTGGTGCATGGGTTTGTGCACATTGAAAGGAAATTAACTGAAATCAATATTTTAATATCACCATTCACTCTTTCTCTGTAATAGAGGTGTCAACCAAATTCCCTGATTGACAATGAGAGATCGAAACACAACACAAGCACTTGCGATTGGCACCAGAGAGAGCTTTATATGTATTGCACATGTGCAAGTCAACTTAACCTTTTATAGAATAAACTTGCTTAAGTAGACCTGCTTTCTGATTTAGCTGAACTTTTTCCAGCCCAGTGAAGCACCCCAACTTCTCTTTCAGGTAATTATTAGCAACACAGCAATAAATATCAACTTGAAGACATTATTATTGTAGATTACACAGGGAGAACAAAGGGTAAAATATTCAACTGCAGCCCTAGCCGGTTTGGCTCATTGGATAGAGTGTCAGCCTGCGGACTGAAGGGTCCCAGTTTGATTCCGGTCAAGGGCACATGCCCCAATTTCGGGCTCCATCCCCCATTAGGGAGCTTGCAGGAGGCATCCAATCAACGATTCTCTCTCATCATTGATGCTTCTATCTCTCTCCTTCCTTCCTCTCTCAAATCAATAAAAAATATATTTAAAAAATATTTAACTGCAACAGTGTTTGACTATATTCTGAACAGTGAGAAAACCTTACATTGTTTTCAAGGTCCACCATTTCTTACTTCTTTTCATTCGAGTCAAGTTTCTAAGCTTTCTAAATCTCCATTTTCTGGCTAATGAAAAGAAAATAGGATTCCATCAAGTCTCCTCTCTGCCTAGTCAAGGACTTCTGTGAGAATAAAATGAGATGAGGCATAGAAAAATGCTTCACATGCATTTGGTTAAAGTGTAAAATGTTTGCACCTGTGTTCCTGGCTGAAGAAACTTCAAGGAGGGTAGGGAGAGGAAGCCAGGTGTTGCTACATGACATCATTACCCAGAGACCACAGTGCTCTTTTCTGGGCTGGGCTGTGGGCCGCATTTTGTGCCATGGGTTTTTGGTAGCATCAGCTGTGATTTGGTGGGGTGTCGCTCCAGGGTGGTGGTGGGGCCTGTGCCCCACTTGGGGGAAGCTGAGTCTTGGTTTGTCAGTGGCAGGACTATGGTGCCTGCCAGTGTAGGTCTTGGCAGCTCCTTCATTAAGCATCTGCTCCCTGGTGGTTAGTGCACATCATACTGACCAGTTGGATGGTAGGAGGGACACTTAGCATTTTAGCCTTTTATATACTAGTATATATATATTCTAACTAATGGAAAAGTAAAAGAAATACTTAAAAATTTCAAAGAGTATTGGAAAAGTGGCACTAAATTTCTTTCTTTTTTCTTTTTTTTGCATTTATTTATTTATTTTTCTTTGCCTTATTGCTCATCTCCAGCCTTCCCCACCCCCCAGTACATGCCCTTACCTGCGCCTCCCCACCCCCCAATGCCCTGTATCCGTTGGCTATGCTTACATACATGCATACAAGTCCTTTGGTTGATCTCTTACAGGCCCCTGCCTTCCCATTGTAGCATGAGAGTCTATTCATTGTTTCTTTGCCTTTGTATCTGTTTCCCCCTGCCCCCACCACCATTCTTGTCTTTAAAAACATCTTACCTTTGTAGGTTAGGAATAAACTTATAAGAGCAAAAAAATGTTTGAGTCCCAATTTCAATGTCCAATACTTTTGAGTCCCAGTTTCACTGTAAAACAGTTCAATGTGTACATGTCATCAATGGTATTTGGATAGTGGACAAATTGTGACAATGCTGGTCAGACCCTCTCTGGTTTGGTCCTAGGCATCTTGTAGTGATGCACAGCTGGTGACTGCTAGCATGGCAAGGCGTCTTCAGCGTCTTCCATCTCTGGACTGTTTCTCCTCTTGTCTTTATGGTTGGAGCAGTCCTGTCAGTTCCTCTCTGTTACAAGAGTCCACTTGGTCTTGGAATTGTGTGCTAAAAGTATATAAATATATTCTTGACCAAAAGTTAATAAAGGAATCTTTTCTATAAAATTGACTTGGTGTCCTATTTACTTGTGCCTACCCACTTTTCCTTTGGCTTATTTTGACACCATGTGTGTTTTTCATGGGTGTCTTGCTGTTAGTATTACAAATGAAAATTAATTTTCTAAAGTGAAAATCTTCTAGATCTAATTTACTTACCAGATATTTTTCCTTACATGATATAATCCTATTCTCCCCTTCTTTTTGATTAATGGGAGAATTTTGTAAAATTTTTTAATGCAATCTTGATAACTTTAAATTTTATTTTTTTGCACACAAACATGCCTATTTGGCACTAAATTTCTTTTTTTTCTGCAATTTTCTAAACATATAAAAATGTCTTCATAAATTCAACAGGTGAACTGAAACATTTTTATGCCAAGTTAAAGTTCAATAAAATCATAACTTAAAAACAGACATACTTTGCTTAATAAAGTGAACTAACCAAAACTTTTTTACCTCACATCTTACCTAATTATAGAGAAACATGTACCTCTACTATTCCCACAGCCAATCAGAATTAGTATGCAAATTAACCCAACAAATATGGAGGTTAATTTGCATACATACTTGAGTCCTGGGGACCTCCTCAGCACCCAAGTCACTCCCAGCTGGCCATCAAAGGGGCTGAGCCTGTTATTGGAAGGGCAGGGTAGGGTAGGGGCACTTCCCAAGCCTAAAGCCTGGGGCTTGGGAAGGGGCTGAGCCTACCACGAAACACAGACCATCCCAAAGTCTGCCGAACTGCAGCCTGGCAACCCAACACTCACTGCACAGGTGGCTGAGACCCAGAAAGTGAGTTAGGGTCTGATCTGAAACTTCAGTGAAAGCTGTTGATCAGTGTACTTACCTCTTTCTTTCTCTCCGTCTCTCTTTCTGACTTTTGCCAGCAGCCAGGCTTTTCTTTCTCTCCAGGGCCTCCTCGGGACTGCTGTTAAGCCCACCTCTTTGATCAGCCCCAGAGATAGGCCTGTAGATTCTGACTGGCATAAGAACTAACCAATCAGAACCAAAGGTGGGTACTGTGGGGAACCAATGCCTGCTTAGGAGGTGGAGCTTCTGATGCTGACAAGCATAGGGGCTGACCAATGAGAACCAAAGATGAGTGCTATGGGGACCCAATGGCTGCATAGGAGGTAGAGCTTTTGACACTGAACTTGCAGTGAAACTGACCAATGAGAACCAAATCTGGTGCTGTGGGGAGCCAATGGCTGCCTAAAAGGTGAAGCTTTTGACGCTGGCATAAGAACTGACCAATCAGAACCAGATTGGCCAGAAAAGGAGAGCAATTGAGGGCAACATCAGGCCTACAGGATAGGGCAGTTAGGGGTGATCAGGCTGGCAGGCAGAAACAGTTAGGGGCAAGTAGGCAGGCAGGCAGGTGAGCAGTTAGGAGCCAGTGGTCCCAGATTGTGAGAGGGATGTCTGACTGCCAGTTTAGGCCTGATCCATGGGTTTGGGCCTAAACTGGCAGTTGAACATCTCACAAGGAGTCCCCACTTGGAGAGAGTACGGGCTGAGTTGAGGTAATCTCCCCTCCATGCATGAATTTTGTGCACCAGGCCTCTAGTTTATTATAAAAAATATATTCCAGAGTATGCGTATGTTAAAAGAAAAATAAAGTTTGTAGAAGAATATTCCTGTCAGTATTTATCAAACCTTATATTTGAAATGCTTTTGGCTTGTATAAAAATCTAGGCAGAAAGCAAGAAGAAATATAATTATGTAAGAAAACAATTAAATATTTATAAAACAAAACAAAACCTGCTATTGCTAAAAGAAAGTTTGGTCATCTACATGAAGGTGCTAGGACAATCTGAGAATTTATGAACCTGTGAAGAAAAAGAATATAGTCTCTGAATAGTGAGTTTATATACAAGGAGAACAGTATAAAAGGCTATGGAGACAAAGAAGATGGAGCCCAAGAGATGAAGTAATAAACAGCATCATGAAATTCAAGGGAGTAGTTTTAGTTGGAAAACTGTTCAAATGATTTAAAGCTTGAAAAGAAATAACTTCAAGTAAAAAAGTTTTAGAATTAGTTTTTGAGAGGTCATTGATGATACGCAATTATATGCCTTGTTTGGAGACATTACTTGTTAAACTAAGTAATATAGACTATTTATTATATCAATCAAATATAATAAACATATTGTCAAATTTTATGGAATTTTAAATTCAATAATTTTTGATGAGTATCTTTTCAGTGACAGTTGAAAAGCCAGGTTAAATGATAAATAAAATTTTAAATTATGTATGTAATTGTGTAAAAGAAATAATAGTATTAAGATGTGGATTTTCATTATATTCTTGACTTTAGTTATAATAATTTCATTATTAACTTTTTTGTAAACTGGAGTTCTATCTGATTTTGCATCCTACAAGAAAAGTTTAAAAAGAAATCGTTATGAAAACACAATAAAACTATTTTAAAAACTCTGTACGTACATGGCATACCTCCTATACTCTGACTTTATAGCTGTTGTGAAGCAAGAATGAAATAGCTAACCTCCCAAATTTTTTAAATATGTCAGTGGGAGATTTTTCTAGTCCCTACACTAAAATGCTATGTAGATATTAAATTATCATGTAATTCATGTTAAATTAAATTAGCTAAAAGTGGTTAATTCAGAGTTTGAAGAAATAACTGTAGGGGAAAATGTAATTGGCTAATGTTCAATTCTTCTCTCTTTTTAATACTATGGCCTAAATTTTCTTGCTCTTTATGTTTTTCAGAGATAAGTTATATAAAAAATAATATGTTGACAGTACTTCCATTTCTAATTTTTTCTGTCTTGAGAAAAGTTAAGCCTACTGACTGGATTGGAGGTTGAGCTACGTAAATAAATTGAACAAGAACTAGCAGGTAATTCTATTTTCAAAGTAATAAACAAAACCATTACTTACTACACTTAAATATGATAATTACTATAGGTTACTAGAATGTAAAAGTTGCTAGTTTATCTAAACCTCAAGTACCTACCATTATATGGGGATTATCTAATTTACTGTATTTTTATAACTTTTAAGTGAGATAATATATGCACATTCAGGTAACTAGCACAATGCTTGATAAATATTACATATTCAATAAATAAGAGCTGCTGATATTATTTTATAATATTACTAGAGGCCTGTTGCACAAAGACTCATGCAAAACTAGGCCTTTCTTCCCCTGGCTGCTGGCACTGGTTTTCCTCTGGGAATTGGGACCCAGGCCTTCTCTCTGGCCAGGTTTGCTCCAGGTTGAGCCTTCAGTGTTCACTCCAGCCAGAGTGCCAGTCCTGTAACTCCCTCCACCCCCTACCCTTTCTCTCATATCAGGTGTCCTGCCCACCCATCCGCTCTGCACCTTTGTATGCAAATTAACCATCTTGTTGAGTTTATTTGCATACTTACTCCTGATTGGCTGGTGGGCATCATAGAGGTACAGTCCATTTACATATTTCTTTTTATTAATGTAGATAATTTATTGATCAGAAATTGAAACTTGCTAATAGTTCCAATTACTTTAACAAAAACAGCTATTTACAAAAACTTACAAGCACTTCTGCTACAGTATAGACTAACGACATTTTTGCTCCTTGTATATCAGTTATTAATTCTTTGAGTATATAGTACATATGCAAATTGCACCAGCTTTTGCAAATTCTAGATAAAATCCTAATTTAAAATATATCCTTTTTTGTACTTCTTAGGAACATGACTCTATACCTCACTATCTACCCTTTAAAATCACACCCATAAATGCATAATAAGTAGTGTTGTTATCTTTCCTTATAAAAATTACTTTTCTGAATATTGTTATTTTGAAAAAGATTATGTTTAAAGCTATAACTCCTTTTTAATTAGTTTGTTGTGTTGCAAATCCAAATATAACTCATGCTATTCTTAGAAGATATTAGTCAATAATATATTTCATTTATATGAATTGAGGTGTGCTTACATGAAGTGTCATTTATTTTAGAAAAAAATAAACAAAACTTTTGAAAGATTTGGGATTTCTACATTACATATACAAATATAAATAATAAATATGTTCCAAAATCATTTTTTAAATGATAAATAAATGAAAAAAGATGGTGCTTAATTTTGGGGAGCCAAGCAACTAGATGAGTCATTTAGTTATTTATATGTTTGTTCAGGTAGTTTTTGTCATATGACTTAAAGCACAATCATCATTTCATTCATTAATTTGCATTTTATCTCATATAAGAATATGTACATTGTCATATTTCATATATCTAGGATATATTTCTATATTCTAGATTATCATTAATGCTGCTATTTCTATAGCAAATAGAGCAAGATATTTCAAACTACTTATCTTTGTGTTATAGTCATTCTAGTGTCTTAATATTGATTGGTTAAACACAAGGTGAAAGAGGTTATTTTCAGGGTGTCATTGTTTCAGTGGCCTTGTTCAAACTGCTCAGCAAAAAAAGGCCAATGTGAGTGTATGTTTACTGCATTATAAATTGCTTGTGTCTTATATATTGGCATTAGAAACAGACTGAAAAATAGATACTCTAAGGTAGAACTTCTTAAAAACTGTAAATTTCTGGTCCTAGAACATCACCTACTCTAGGGAGGTCTGTTTTGCCTTGGAATGTAATTTAAGGCTTCTGTTAATAATATTGTAGGGGTTTAATCTGCCAAACACTTGTATGAGAAAGGAGAAAATCCTTTTATATTTTTTGTGAAATATTGGCAACAAAATATAAAAGTTTATTTTACTCTTGATTATATAAAATTTGACTAACTCTGGATTATAAAAAAAGAAAATACTATTTTCTCTTTTTTGTATGCTGATAAATATCTTTAATATGTCTTATGCTTTTGCATCTCTGGCAGTTGGTTATCTTTCTTTCAGGAAGAGAAAAAAAATATATATATATGTATTACATTTAGTAAATGTTGCCTCTTCAGGGGAAGAAGTAGAATTAATGAGTCAATTTAATATTTTGAAGTTAGGTTAGCCTTGAGAGAGTTATGCAAAAATATTGATTCAAAAATTGTCTGTGAAAGATTCCTTTTATAATATATTTTATATGAGCCCTATTTAGTGTATGACTTTTTGATGAAAATCTTCACTATCTTATATTATTTAATGCAAACTTTTAGTATTGATGGTAAGGAGCATAGTTTGTACTCAAAATCATATTATTTTTATCTTGTTTTTTCCTGATTTCTACAATACAGAGAAACACAAATATTGTCCCAATTTTACATATTTGAAAACTGAGTCAAGGACTGTCAAGTAATAAACCCCAGTTCTTTAAACTCTATTGCCATAATTCTCTGTTATATATATATATGACTGACACTGGAAATTTTTTCTTCTTTACCTACAAGTAGATAAGTAATATGTGATTATTTTTAAATGATGATGGTGAAATGCTCTTAAAACTAAATCCATATTTTGTATGTGCTATTTTGTTGGACTCTAATGTTTCTGAGATCTCTTGGCATCAACTAATATGAATAAGAAAATAAAATGTGTTGATTATAAAGTGATCATTATTTCTACTTGCTCTCTGATGTGGAACTGTATCTCATGCCCTAGAGGAAATGACAGTAGTATTGTGTTAAGGATTATTGAGTATGGAAAATTTTCAAAGAATGAAAGATATTGAGAAATCTTTCTTGTTTAAAGCCACCTTCATGTAATAGTTGTCATTTTTGATAGCCAACATCTACTTAGCTTTCTGAAAACAGAACCCAGGCCTAGATGGCATGGCTCAGTGGTGGAGCATGAACCTATGAACCAGGAGGCCATGGTTCCATTCCTGGTCAGAGCACATGCCTGGGTTGTAGGCTTAATTCCCGATACGAATCATGCAGGAAGCAACAATCAATGATTGTCTCTTTTCATTGGTATTTCTTTCTCTCTCTTCCTCTCCCTCCATCTCTGAAGTCAATAAAATATATTTTAAAACAATAAAAAAACAAAAAACACTTTGATTTTTATGTGTGGGAAATTATCCTACTCCAATTTTACCTAGTGAATGTGTCCAAATCTTGTCTCAGCAAAGGAAAGAGAATAAAATCCAAACTGGGACAAGCTGACCTTATTCCCTGGAAATTTGAAATTTGAGCCAACTGAATTTAAAACTACTGAGCAAAATTCAAAACTTACTTATGTACTAGAAGCCTGGGGGCGGGGGGGGGGGGGGCCGAAGCAGAGGGCCTCAGTCTTGATTTCAAGAGTGTGCAGGCCAGGCCAAGGGACCTCATCAGGGCAAGTTTGGGGCTGGGGACAGACGCAGAAAGTTGGCCAGCTAGGAAGGGACTGCAGGAGGGCTCCATGGTGTGTCCATCCAGTCTCACTCAGTCCAGATCATCTGGACCCCAGCAGCAAACTAACCTACTAGTAAGAGCATCTGCCCCCCTGGTGTTCAGTGCATGTCATAGCAAGCAGTTGAATGGCCTTAACATATCATTAGCATATTACACTTTGATTGGCTAAATGGCTGACCAGATGACTGTACGCTTTGCATATTCGGCTTTTATTATATAAGATACTACTGGTAATTCTTGTTACCCAGAAGAGGTACCATTGGTTCTCATTACCTATTGATTTACCTTTGGTTTTGACCTACCCACTATTTTATTGAAAAGATAAATAAAATAGCTACCCCTCTCTCATTAACTTAACCTCTATCAATTTAAGTTGTTTGAATAAAAGGAATAATATGTTAAAATGTTTAACTGCTAAACCTTTACATTTTTATCCCCATGAATTGTGGTGTGCCTCCATGCTATTTTAATATCATAACACTCGAAAAGGGGTAAGAATATGGAAGATATGGTGTTAAGAAAGTCTGGATGAAAAGAAAGATAAATTTTAAGATAAGTCACATGGAAAGAGGGTTTCAGATAGTGAGAGAAATGTGCCTTTCTCTCTCTTATAAGGACTGAAATTACTAAAAGGAAGGAGGGAGTATTAAAATCATCAACAGGAACATCAAAGAAATGAGAACATTTTATTCCCCAGCTATCTGTTTTGTATTATGGAAACTGACAGCTATGATAAGACAGGATATGTACACCTGAATATTATCTATATTATAGAGTGTTTAGCCACCACAATTGCTTTATTTTGCCTTCCTTGAGTCACCCATGGACTTCATTAGTTTCAAAGAGACACGAAAAGTATCAAGTAGTTCCCTCATATGTTTTATAGCAAGATGTGATTCTATGATGGACAGCTTAGAACCATGGTCTGTGGCTTGTAAGCCACATACGGTTCTTTGGCCCCTTGAGTGTGACTCTTCCACAAAATACCACGGCCTGGGCAAGTCTATTTTGAAGAAGTGGCATTAGAAGAAGTTTAAGTTTAGAAAATTTGGCTCTCAAAAGAAATTTCAATCGTTGTACTGTTGATACTTGGCTCTGTTGACTAATGAGTTTGCCAACCACGGGCTTAGGGGAATCATTCTGTAGGATTTGCATAGACATCATAGCCATCTCAAGGGATCTGAAGCACCGGCAATAATTGAAGTGAGGCAGAATCAGGTAGGAGCTGAACTAATGAAGAATAAACTATTCTCAAACAGTGAAAAGGTAAACAGTGACTAGGTGGAGACACCTTAAGAGCATATTAATATTTCCTATAGCCCCACACAATATCTTGGGGAGGATAACAGAGAGGAAACAGAACACAGAAGGGTGACTACTTTAACAATTTGAAATGAAGAAGTTATAATTCCATAAATCGGCTAGTTTAATATTAGACTTTTTTTTCTTTTTTAAAACCTACCAATTGACCTAGATTTAGCTACAAAGCAACAGAGTAAAAAAGTGACTTAGACAACACAGACTTATTTTTACCTAACAATAAGAGGAATCCCAGAGGTGTACAGTCTCAGCTATAGTACAGAGTTAATTTGGGGCCCAAATTTCTTCTGTCTTTCTGATCTTCCCTCCTTAGTATTTCAGCAGAATCTTCCATCCTGGTTGTAAAATGGCTACAGTAGTTCCAAATATCACATTCTGAACAAATTAAAAAGCAGACAGGAGGATATTGAGGGGCAAGTGACAAAGACACTTTCTCTTTTTATTAAGATTAATATATTTCTGAAAAAAATCTCAAGTAATTTTCCAGTGTCTGGTCTGTTATATAAAAGTCTTAGAAATACCCACTCCATCCTAACAGCAAATACAAATCTGCACAAGATAAACTAACAAAGATTTTTAGAACCATAAGAGAAATGAGGTCCTAGAGTAAACTGCTGCCTCCAAGTTGGAGAGAATAGCAGGTTAGTACAAAAAATCACAAATTACCAAAGCAGAAGCTTACTGGCTGAAACTTCCACAGAATGAGTGCTAGATTAGAGAAACTGGAACTATAATTGATGAATTTTTGGAGGCTTAATGTGTAAAAATGGGAGATTAAAACTACAAGATGACTTAGTCATTGGGGAGACTCCACACTTTTGTGAGTTTGGCCTTTCAGAGCTGTGAGATTCACACAGTGGATATCAGATAATTGTCTATTTATGCTTCTAGGATAGAGAAGGGAAAATGAAACATTGGAAATATACCAGATCATTCTGTTCTTCTTGATGAGGTCTGGTCTTGGGACAAACTGGCTAGAGCTGAACCTGCTGCAATTGTATCAGAGCCTAACAACTTGGAAAATATCTTGTCACACCTGAGGAGGAGAGGAACTGAGTGTGAAGTTCATAGTCCAGAGGCATAGGCTCACAAAAATACTGAGACCTAATTATAGGATTATAGAATGCCTCCCTTTCCTCATACCTTCCTGATCACAATAGAGGCTATTTATGACAAACCCACAGCTAGCAATCTACTCAAGAGTGAAAATCTGAAAGCTTTTCCTCTAAGATCAGGAACAAGACAAGTGAAACAGAATTCTTGGACTAGAACCAGAATTCTTTGTCTGCCAGAGTCAAAGAATGAAACCACAGACAAAGGGTAGTATAACAAAGGTGGAGATTTATTGAAGAACATGTACAGACTCCCATCACGTGGAGAGGGGGAAAGGGTCCCACTGAGTTTCTTTTCCCTATTGCTTATAAAGACTGCAGATCTTGTTGCCTTGATACCCCTTCTGATTGGTCACTATTCCCTTTGATTGACAGCTTCCCTATTCTATGGAAATATACTTTCTCCCCATCTGTAGCCCTATATTTTTTTCCATAGACCCCGATTCTAAAATTTCCCTAAACCTGCTTATGTTCCCCTAAAATTCCTATTTCACAAGGATGATCACTAATTGCCACTTTTATCAACATACTATTAGAAGAGTTAGTCACAGCAATTAAGCAAGATAAAGAAATAAAAGTCAGCCCTAGCCAGTTTGACTCAGTGGGTAGAGCATTGGCTCTTGGACTGAAGTGCCCCAGGTTTGATTCTGATCAAGGGCAGGTACCTCGACTATAGCTCCATCCCAGTCCTGGTCAGAACATATAAGGGAGGCAACTAAACAATGTGTCTCTCACACATATCTCTCTCTCTCTCTCTCTCTCTCTCTCTCTCTCTCTCTCTCTCTGTTCTCTCTCTCTCTCTGTCTTTCTCTCACTCTGTCTCTCACCCCTCACTTCCATTCTTTCTAAAAATCATTAGAAAAATATCTTTGGATGAGGATTGACAAAAACAAAAGGCAAAAATAATCTGACATTCATCATGGATTATCCATTAAAAAAATAAAATAAATAAAAGTCATCCAAACTGGAAATAATTAAAACTGTCACTATTTGCAGATGAATGATCATATATATAGAAGACAGTAAATACTCCATCAAAAACCTGTTAGAACTAATAAATTGTTTTAGTAAGATCACTGTATACAGAATTAATATACAGAAATTGGTTGCATTTCCATGTGCTTGTAACATATTATAAGAAAAATAAATTAAGAAAAGAGTCTGATTTTAAACTGCCTCAAAATGAATTAAATACAATACCTATAAATAAATTTAAGTAAGCGGATGAAACCTATAAGACAGCATGGGTAAATGGAAAGATATACCATGTTCATCAATTGGAAGAATTAATATTGTTAAAATTTTCATTCTATTCAAAACAATCAAAATATTCAACACAATATTTATTAGAATACCAATGGCATTTTTCACAGAACTGAATCAAAGGATTTTAAAAATTGTATGGATATACAAAAACTCCTTATAGCCAAATGAGTCTTGAGAAAGAAAAAAAAATAAAGTAGGAGTCATCACAGTTCCTGATTTTTAGCTATACTATAAATTTTACTAATCAAATGAGTATGGTACAAGCATGAAAACAGACATACAGTTATAAATAAGTAGAATAGAATAAAGAGACCAGAAATAAACCTATGGCAAGGATGATCACAAGGAGGCAAGAATATGGAATGAAGAAAAGACAGTCCCCTCAATAAATGAGGGGACAGCTACATGCAAAAGAATGAAATGGAACCATTCTCTTACACTATATAGAGAAATAAACTAAAAATGGATTAAAAACTTGACTGTAAGACCTAAACATTAAAACTCCTAGAATAAATAGTAGACAGTAAATTCTTTGACATTTGTTTTAACAATATTTTTTAACCCAGTCTCCTCAGGCAAGGGCAACAAAAAAACAATAAATGGAACTACATAAAACTACAAAGTTTCTGCACAGCAAAGAAAACCATTAACAAGACAAAAAAGGCAACCTACTAAACAGGAAAAGTTATTTGTAAATCATACATTCAAAACAGGTTGACATCTAAAATATACAAAACACTGCCTGGCTGGAGTGACTCAGTGGTTGAGCATCAACCTATGGACCAGGAGGTCATAGTTCAATTCCTGATCAGGACACATCCTAGGGTTGTGGTCTCTATCCCCAGAGGGGGGCTTGCTAGAAGAAGATTATCAATAATTCTCTCTCATTATTGATGTTTCTATCTCTCCCTCTCCCTTGCCCTCTGAAATGAATAAAAATATATCTTAAAAAATAAAATAAAATAAAATATGTAAAACAACAAGTTACCCTACTCAGAAATTGGCGGAGCACTTAAAATATACATGAAAAGATGTTCAACATAACTAATGATCATGGAAATGAGAATCAAAACCACAATGAGATATCACATCACACCTTTCAGGATGGCTATTATCACTAAGATAAAAAGTAAAAAATGTTGGCAATGATGTGGAGAAAAGGGCACCCCTGTACACTATTGGTGGGAATGTAAAATGCTTCAGCCACTCTGAAAAACAGTATGGAGTTTCCTCAGAAAATTAAAAGTAGAACTAACATATGATCCAGCAATTCTGCTTATGGGTATTTATTCAAAGAAAACAAAAATACTAGTTCAAAGAGATATATTCACTCCTATGCTCAATATAGCATTATTAAAATAGCCAAGATATGGAAGTAACTTAGATTCTCTTTGGCAGATGAATGGGAAAAGAAGTTATATATGTACACAAGGAATGTTACTTAGCCATAAAAATAATGAAATCTTGCTATTTGTAACAACATGAATGGCTTCAGAGGGTTTAGGTTAAGTGAAATAAGTTAGATGGAGAAACACAAATACCATATAATTTTACTTATACGTGGAATCTTAAAAACAAACAAATAAACAAACAAACAAAAAACCAGAGCAAAAGACTAAAGAAATAAAAAGAGGAACTGAATAATAGATTCAAGAAAGAAACTCATAGATACAGAGAGGGGAGATATTGCAGGGTGAACAAAATAGGTAGAGATTTAATAGGTATGCACTTCTAATTATAAAATAAACCAGAGGCCCAGTGCAAGAAATTTGTGTATGGGTTGGGAGGTCCCCTCAGCCAGTCTGCACCCTCTCTAATCCTAGACCTCTCAGGGGATTGGGCCTAAACTGCTGTTGAACATCCCTCTCACAATCCTGGGCCACTGGCTCCTACGTGCTCACCTGCCTGCCTGCCTGATAACCCCTAACTGCCCCACCTTGGCCTGTTTGCCCCTAACTGCAACCCTTGCCAGTCTGATCACCCCTAATCTCCTATGCCTGCCAGGCTTGTTGGCCCTAATTTCCCCCCCCGCCAACCTGGTCACCTCGAACTGTTCCCCGCTACTAAACTGGTTGCACCTTGCTGCTCCCCCTCCCCCCAAACACAGCCTGCTGTTTGGTCATCCAGTCATTTCAGTCCCTGGATTTTTATATTATGGATAAATGATGAGGATATAATGTACATTCTAGGTAATATAGTGAATAATATTGTAATAACTATGTATGGGATAAGATAGCAACTAGACTTATTTTAGGGATCATTTTTTAATTTATATAAATATCACATCATTATTATGTATAGTCATGCATCACATAATGATGTTTTGGTCAACGAAGGACTGCATATAGAACAGTGGTCCCATAAGATTATAATGGAGCCAAAAAAGTCTTATTGCCTTTAATGTTGTAGCTGTTGTAATGTCATAGTGCAACACATTACTTGTGTGTTTCTGGTGATGCTGGTGTAAACAAATTTACTCTGTTGTCAGTCTATAAAAGTATATCACACTAGTGGCCTGGGGCACAAAATTCATGCACAGGAGGGTGTCCCTCAACCTGGCCTGCACCCTCTCACAATCTAGGACCACTAGCTCCGAACCACTCATGGATTTGCCTGCCTGATCGCCCCCGACCATTCCCCTGCCAGCCTCATTGACACCTAATTGCTTCCCTGCTGGCCCAATAACCCCAACTACCTTCCTCAGCCAGTCTGATTGCCCTCTGCCACAACCCGCCTCTTCCACTGGAACCTGCCTCCTCTGCACAAGGCAGCAGAGGTTCTGGGACTGGTCTCCTCCACACCACACAGAGTCACAGGGACCCACGGGCCTCACCACACGGAGCAGCCACTGGGCCTGCCACTGCAGTGCACATAGCCATCTTGTGGTGGCCATCTTGTGGCGGTCATCGTGTGGCAGCTATCTTGTGGTAGTCAGCTTGTGACAACAATGGTGAGGGCCACCGAGGCTTTTATTAGTATAGATATTTCTATATATAAAAGCTTAAGTGACCATATAATGAAATGACTGGAATGACCAGTTGCTATGGTGTACACTGACCATCAGGGGACATATGCTCAACGCAGGAGCTGCCTCCTGGTTGCCAGTGCACTCCCACAGTGGGAGTACCACTCAGCCAGAAGCTGGGCTCATGGTTGGCAAGCGCAGCAGTGGTGGTAGTAGCCTCTCCCACCTCTGCAGCAGTGCTTTAGGAGCAAATAGCACATGGCTAGGAGCAGTTAGTGGTTAGCAGCACTGATCCCTGATCACCAAGCCCGGCTCAGTATTCATCCTCGCCGCCTGGCCTGCTGCTTCACACAGTGCTACATCCCCTGAGGGGTTCCAGATTGCAAGATTATGGAGTCTAGGCCAAGGGACCCCAACCAGTGCATGAATTTCATGCACTGGGCTTCTAGCAATTATAGAAATGTGTGAGAATGACAGACACAAATTTCAAGGTGATGGTTATTTTTGTGCAGAGAAACAAAGCCTCCTCAATCAGCTAATGGTGTGATCTGTGGCTATGCATCAAAGCATGGATAGATCTCACTTAGAAATAAAGTCCAATGTGTGGTGCACACTGAGTGGCCAGATTATTATGACCACCCTATCAGTATTTCATTGGGCCACCTTTTGCCTTCAGTACTGTGGCAATTCTTCTTGGCATTGACCCCACTAGATGTTGAAAGGTGATGTGAGGAATCTGACACCATGCCTGATGAATAGCACTGTCCAGTTCTGTGAGATTTTATGGTTGTGGAACCAGCTGCCTTATGGCTCTTTTACCTTCATCCCACAAATGCTCAATTGGATTGAGATCTGGTGATTGTGGTGGCTACCTAAACAAGGTAAAGTCTCCCTCATGTTCTTGAAACCACTCCTGCACAATACAAGCACCATAGCATGGTGCATAGTCTTGTTGGAAGAAGTCATCTCCACTGGGATACCCCATTGACATGATAGGATGAACTTGATCAGCAACAAAACTTAGGTATGTTGTGCTATTCAGATGTTGTTCAACAGGAATTAAAGGGCATAAAACATGCCAGGAAAACATGCCCCAAATCATAACCCTGCCTCCACCAGCTTGAAGGGTTGTACTCATGCATGTGGGGTGCGTGCTTTCATGCTATTCCCCCCAAATTCTCACTCTGCCATCTGCATGATGCAACTGGAAATGTGATTCACTGGACCACATGAGTTTTTTTCCAGTGCTCGACTGTCCAATCCTTGTGTTCCTGTGCGAATTAGAAACGTTTTATCTTCGTGACTGCAGACAGCAAAGGTGTTTGAACAGGCCTTCAACTTCCATATCCCATATGATGCAGTGTACGGCTAATTTGCCTACAAATGTCAGGTGATCATAATAATCTGGCCACTCAGTATATATTAACTGAGAGTTGTTCACTAACAGACTGGCTAACCAACTGGGGAAAAGTTGATAAAGAGTACAATAAAATAGTATTCTACAATAAAATAAAGTAAAATTATTTGGTATATTTCACTGAAATATATATATATATATATATATATATATATATAGTTCATAAGTTTATGATAAAATTCATAAATTAGGATAATATTTCTACCTAAAGACAAAATGAGACAAACAGACATTTTAAATTACAAGAGAATATAGAGATTACAATTTTATTATAAGTAGACTAGTTGTATAAAAAGTGTGGATGCTGTTCAAATTCCTTAATTTCCTGGGACCCAGATTTCATTGCTTGAAACTAACATTCCTTTAACAAAAATTAATGGTGCCTAGTTCACAAAAAGTTGTTTTTGGAACAATGGGATTTGGAAGGTTCTAAAAGAAATTTGGTGATATTAAACAAGTTTAAATTTATAAATCGCCTCCCCAAATCCCATGTCAAGTGTTCTGCACTTTCATTATACATATTTGAAAGCTTACACATCCCTTATATGGCATTTAAGAGTTGTAAAATAAAGAGGCTCTATTCTGATAGCTTCTCTTTCTGGAATGTTTCCATCAGCTAGACTTGTGACTAATTCCCTCTTCATACTCAGGCTTGCTACTCAGACTACCTTACTGAAGTTTAAATCACAGCTCTAAGGATATCTACTCAGACTATCTTACTGAAGTTTAAATCACAGCTCTTTCCTGCCAAACTTTGATCTCTATTATCCTGCTCTTTTATTCTCCATAGCACTTTGAATTTTTAAATATATGTAATCTGGTTAATTTGTTCATCATATTCTACCAGTAAGTAAACTATAAGATGACAGCTTTTGGCTCTTTTATTCACCACTATGTATATCTAGTGGTTAACCAATAAATAATTTTAATAATAAACTGTACTGTAAATGTTAGAATAAATTAAAGATAAAGTATTTTTTAAAGTAATATTACTTTTCATCACTTCTTAATTCTCCATAAGGTAAATAATTTAATAAGGAGTAATATCTGCTTAGTGTAGTCTCTTGTAGAAAGATCACCATTTAAGTTGCCAGACTTTTATTAGGCTATCACTAGGAGAGGGATTTCCTATAGTCCCTAAAGGATCACTAGACTTCACCTCTCAGCTATTTAGATATAAGGTCTGAAAGCAGTCATTGGACTAGAGAAAGAAATGGCTAGGTATTTTGTATTAATTAAAATGTTACCACTCAACACTACTTGATCTCCTGAAAAGTGTTAAAGATATCTACCTACGTGCTCAGTGGGAGCAGAGAGTTGAAAAGTAGAAACCTCTCAATGGAGTTCAGTATATTAGGAAATCTCTGATGGATGGGATGAATGAGAAAGAAATCCTAGGACCTGGAAATGGAATTTATCTTGGACATAATTGGAGTAAAGCTGGGCCTAACTTTAAGCTCAAGTAGGTGCATGTGAGTATAATCAGTGGATGACAGCAGGTAGAGTAGAGTTGAGTCTGGTACTGCTTGTCATTGAAGAGAACACTGCATGATATTTCCATTTGAAAGCAAACTGAAGACCTATTGACTTAGGGGACCAGTCAGATAGCCACTGTTAGTTGAATGCAAGACAGGAAATCTACAACCTGCACAGAGACTTGGACTAATTCAGTAGAAGCAAAGTATTTTCTAGGAGTTTAATCACAAGAAACAACAACAGCCTGTAATTATTAGAATCAAGAGTCTAGGTCAGTGGTTGGCAAACTCATTAGTCAACAGAGCAGCAAACCACGGCTCGAGAGCCATAGTTTGCCAACCACTGCCATAGCAAAACTTGCATGAACGAATAGTAACCAAACTTATTTAATTCTCTAGTTCTCTCTTTGCCATGAATTTGTAAAGGGGATTAGTCTCTAGATTTTTCTAAGGAAAAAAATGAGATGGGGACTTCCAAGACAAAAAAATCGAATATCCTAAAATCGGAGTAGTGAATTTAATGTAAATATTTAAAAAAATGTAATTTCATTATTATCAAGGCTAGTGAGTTGAACCTACCAGTAATACTGAAATTGTCTACATTTGTGTATGTACTTCCTTTTTATTAAAAGGCATGAGTCTAAGTAATTATTAAATTTCTCAAAAAAAAGGGTAAAATTGAGCTTAGGAAATTTGTTTATATAGAAATTAGCAGGCTGCTTGGAAATATACAGGGATAGGCAAAAATAGATTTAGAGCTGTTCATGTGAAAAGACAAATAATACAAATAAATAATATAGTAAGTAATGAATAATACAGTAATAAAGTATATGCACAATTGTTATTCTTGTATTATTATTTAATTATTAATTATTGTATTATTTACAGTGGTACCTCGAGATACGAGTTTAATTTGTTCCGTAACCTTGAGGCATGGGAAACTATGAGACACTCGAGTTATGGTAAACTGGTGGGTCGTGTGCAGCCGGCCGATCCACCTGATTACTCCTATCTCAAATGTTGCTCATATTTCAAAGCAAAAATCGCTCGCTCGATGGCTCCTATCTCAAAAATCTCCTATGTTAGGGCACTCGTATCTCGATGTACCACTGTATTTGTATTTCTTTTTTTTTTTTCTTATTAGGCTACTAAAGTATGCATTCATTGGTTAATTCTTTTTTTTAATTTTTATTGATTTTTTATACATATCTCCCCATTGCCCCCCCTCCCTACCAGGCATACCTCAACCCCCCAGTGTCTATGTTCATTGGTTATGCTTATATGCATGCATTCAAGTCCCTTGATTGATCTCTTATCTACCTCACCTAACTTTAATCTTCCTGCTGTAATTTCACAGTCTGTTTGAAGCTTTACTGTCTCTGTATCTATCTTTTTGTTCATCAGTTTATAATGTTCTTTATTATCCCCCAATGAGTGCAATCATGTGATGCTTCTCTTCATTGACTGGCTTATTTCACTAAGCATAAGGATCTCCAGTTCCAACCAGATTGCTGCATATGGTAAGAATTCCTTCTTTTAATGGCAGCATAGAATTCCATTGTGTAGATGTACCATGTTTGCTGATCCACTCATCTGCTGATGGGCACCTAGGCTGTTTCCAAATTGTAGCTATTGTAAATTGTGCTACTATGAACATAGGGGTGCATAAATCCTTTCTGATTGGTGTTTGTAATTTCTTAGGATAAATTCCTAAGAGTGGGATTACAGGGTCAAATGGGAGATCCATTTTTAGTTTTTTGAGGAAACTCCATACTGTTCTCCACAGTGGCTGCACCAGTCTGCATTCCCACCAACAGTGCACAAGGGTTCCTTTTTCTCCGCATCCTCGCCAACACTTGTCGTTTGTTGATTTGTTGATGATAGCCATTCTGACAGGTGTAAGATGGTATCGCATTGTCGTTTTGATTTGCATCTCTCGGATGATTAATGACTTTGAACATGTTTTCATGTGTCTCTTGACCTTCCTTCTGTTGTCTTTTGAAAAGGTTCTATTTAGGTCTGTTGCCCATTTTTTTATTGGATCCTTCATCTTCCTTTTATTAAGTTGTATAAGTTGGCTATAGATTTTGGAGATTAAACCTTTATCAGTGATAACATTTGCAAATGCATATGTTCTCCCATGCATTGATCTTCCCTGTTGTTTTGTTGATGGTTTCTTTTGCTGTGCAAAAGCTTTTTATTATGATGTAGTCCCATTTGTTTATTTTTTCTTTAGCTTCCATTGCCTTTGGAGCAGTATGAGTGAAGTTCTTTCAGCATATATCTGAGATTGTGTTGCCTATGGATTCCTCTAATATTTTTATGGTTTCCCTTCTAATGTTTAAGTCCTGTATCCATTTTGAGTTTATTTTTCTATTTGGTATAAGTTGGTGGTCCAGTTTCAATTTTTTGCATGTATCTGTCCAATTTTCCCAACACTATTTATTGAAGAGGCTATCTAGGCTCCATTGAATGTTCATGCCTCCTTGGTCAAATATTAATTGAGCATAGTGGTTTGGGTGGATATCTGGGTTCTCTATTCTATTCCATTGATCTATATGTCTGTTTTTGTGCCAGTACCAGGCTGTTTTGAGAACAGTTGCTTTGTAGTATAGCTTGAAGTCTGGTATTGAGGTACCACCTACTTTATTCTTTTTTCTCAGAATTGCTATAGGTATCCGTGGTCTTTTTCTGTTCCAGATGAATCTATGAAGAATTCTTTGTAGGTGTGTGAAATATGTCGTTTGTATTTTAATGGGCAGTGCGTTGAATCTGTAGATAGCTTTGGGTAGTATGGATATTTTAATGATGTTGATTCTCCCAATCCATAAGCATGCTATTCTCTTCCATCTGTTAACATCTTCCTCTATGTCTTTTTTCAGTGTCCTGTAGTTTTCTGCATAAAGGTCTTTTACCTCTTTAGTTAGGTTTATTCCTAGGTAACTTAATTTTTTTGGTGAGATGGTAAATGGGATTGCTTTTTTTAGTTTCTCTTTCTATAATTTCACTATTAGTGTATAGAAATGCAACAGACTTCTTAGCATTAATTTTGTATCCTGCTACATTGCCAAATTCATTAATTAAGTCAATTAGTTTTGGAATGGAGTCCTTTGGGTTTTTTTATGTACAATATCATGTCATCTGTAAATAAGGACAGCTTTACTTCTTCTTTTCCAATTTGGATGCCTTTTATTTCTTCTTCTTGTCTAATTGCAATGGCTAATACTTCCAGTACTATGTCGAACAGGAGAGTTGAGAGTAGGAATCCCTGTCTTGTTCCTGTTCTTAGGGGAAATGGTTTTAGTTTTTGCCCATTGAGTATGATGTTAGCTGTGGGTTTATCATATATGGCTTTTATGATGTTGAAGTATGATCCTTCTATTCCCACTTTGCTGAGAGTTTTTATCAAGAAAGGGTGTTGTATTTTGTCAAATGCTTTTTCTGCATCAATTGATATGATTATGTGATTTTTATCTCTCAATTTGTTTATGTGATGTATCACATTTATTGATTTGCGGATATTGTACCATCCCTGCATTCCTGGGATGAATCCTGCTTGGTCATGGTGTATGATCTTTCTGATGTACTGCTGGATCCGGTTTGCTAGAATTTTGTTGAGGATTTTGGCATCTATGTTCATGAGAGTTATTGGCCTATAATTCTCTTTCATTGTGTTGACTTTATCTCGTTTTGGTATTAGGGTGATACTGGCTTCATAGAAGGTGTTTGGAAATGTTCCTTCTTCTTGAATGTTTTTGAATAGTCTGAGGAGGATAGGTTTTAATTCTTCCTTGAATGTTTGGTAAAACTCTCCTGTGTAGCCATCTGGACCCGGGCTTTTATTTGCTGGAACTTTTTTATTACTGCTTCAATTTCTTCCATAGTTATTGGACTATTGAGATGATTGGCTTCCTCCTCATTGAGTTTTGGGAGGTTATATTTTTCTAGGAAAATGTCCATTTCTTGCAGGTTGTCCAATTTGTTGGAATAGAGTTGTTCATAGTATTTTTTAACAATCCTTTGTATTTGCACAGGGTCTGTTGTTATTTCTCCTCTTTCATTTCTGATTTTGTTTATTTGGGTCTTCTGTCTTTGCTTCTTGGTGAGCGTGGCTAGGGGTCCATCAATCTTGTTTATCCTTTCAAAGAACCAGCTCTTTGTTTTGTTGATCTTTTGAATTGTTTCTTTGGTCTCCAAGTAGTTTATCTCTGCTCTGATCTTCACTATTTCCTTCCTTTACAGTACACTGGGCTTTTCTTGTTGCTCTCTTTCTAGCCCTTTGAGTTGTAGGGTTAGATAATTTATTACCATTGTTTCCTGTTTTTTGCAGTAGGCTTGTAGGGCTATGAACTTCCCTCTCAAGACTGCTTTCTTTGTGTCCCATAAATTTTGTATTGTTGTGTTGTCATTGTCATTTGTTGCCATGATGTTTTTTTTATTTCTTCCTTGATCTCTCTGGTTACCCAGTCTTTGTTTAATAGCATGCTGTTTAGTCTCCATGTGTTTGATTTCTTTCTATTGTTTTTATTATAGTTGATTTCCAGTTTTATGCCACTGTGGTCTGAGAAAATGCTTGATATGATTTCTATCTTCTTGAATTTGAAGAGACTTTTCCTATGACCCAACATATGGTCTATCTTTGAAAATGACCCATGTGTACTGGAGAAGAATGTATATTCTGTGGCTTTGGGGTGAAATGTTCTGAAGATGTCAATTAATTCCATCTGGTCTAGTGAGTCATTTAGGATTGATATTTCTTTTCTGATTTTTTGTTTAGAGGATTTGTCCAATGGTGACAGTGGGGTATTAAAGTCTCCTACTATGTTTGTATTGCTGTAAATCTCTCCCTTAATATCCTCCAAGATTTTTTTTTTATGTATTTAGGTGCTCCTATATTAGGTGCATATATGTTTACCAGAGTTATTTCTTCTTGTTTGATTGTTCCCTTTAGTATTATGAAGTGGCCTTCTTTATCTCTTGTTATCCTTCACTTTGAGATCTAATTTGTCAGATATAAGTATTGCAACCCCAGCTTTTTTTTTCATTTCCATTTGCCTGAAATACCATGTTCCATTCCTTCACCCTCAATCTGTGTGCATCTCTTTTCCTAAGGTGGGTTTCTTGCAGACAGCAGATATATGGATCATGTTTTCTTATCCAATCGGTTACTGTATGTCTTTTGATTGGAGCATTTAATCCGTTTACATTTAAAGTTATTATTGATAAGTACTTATCTGTTGCCATTTTTAGTCCTTACCCCCGAGTTCCTTCTTCGCTTCCTCTTTCTTTTTATTACAGCAGACCTTTTAACATTTCTTGCATTGCTGGTTTGGTGGTAATATATTCCCTTAGTCCTTTGAAGCTTTTGATTTTACCTTCAATTTTGATTGAGAGTCTTGCAGGGTACAGTATTCTTGGATTCAGACCCTTCCTTTGCATGACTTTGTATATTTCATTCCATTCCCTTCTGGCCTGACGAGTTTCTGTTGAGAAGGCAGAAGCTATTCTTATGAGGGTTCCTTTCTAGGTAACTTTCTGTTTCTCTCTGTCTACTTTTAAGATTCTTACTTTGTCGTCAGTGTTTGCCAATTTAATTATAATTTGCCTCAGTGTCGGTTTGTTGGGGTTCATTTTGCTTGGGACTCTGTGAGCTTCTTGGATTTGTGTGGGTATTTTCTTTTCTATATTGGGGAAATTTTCTGTTTTTATTTCTTTAAACACGTTCTCTAATCCTTGTTCAGTTTCCACTCTTTCTGGAACCCCAATTATGCGGATGTTATTTTGTTTCATGTTATCCCAAAGTTCTGTTAGACTCTCCTCTTGCTTTTTAACTTTTTTTTTCTAGAAGCTGCTGTACTTGGGTATTTTTTCTACCTTGTCTTCTAGCTCACTGATGTGGTCCTCTGCTTCTTCTAGTCTACTTTTGATGCTTTCTATTGAGTTCTTTATAGCAGTGATGTCATTTTTCATTTCTTCTTGATTATTCTGCATCTCCTCTAGGTTCTTCTGCATTTCTTCTTGCTGCTTCTTCATCTCCTCTTGCATCTTCTTCATTTCCTCTTGGCTCTTACTCATATTGTCAAATTTGTCTTCCATTCTTTTCAACCACATTATGATCATTTCTCTGAACTCTTTCTCTGGTAGGCTTATTTCTGGTTCTATTTCGTTTACTTCCTTTTCTGGTGAAACCTGCCTTTCTGTCTTATGTGGGCTGTTTCTTTTTCTGCCCATGGTCTTTCTTCTCTGAGTGTCTGGTTATGTAGTTCTCTCTCCTACGTTGATTGAAAGGCACAAACTACAACACGACCAGGTACAGCACACAAGGCACTGAGTAGAAATGTATTCAAGATGTTAATAATCACAAATAAGGTGACCACCAATGAAGGACAAATTAGAGGTAAGTGGAGAAAGAAGAAGAGGTAAATGAGGAAAAAAGAAAAGAAAGAAATGCCAAAATCAAATTGGGAGAGTGAGAAAAAAAAAGATAAATAAATGAAGAATAAAATAAAATAAAATAAGAAAATAAAAAGGAGAAGAAGGAGAAGGAAAGAGGAAGAGAAAAAAGTCAGAGAGAAAAGAAAGTGTATAAGAGAGAAAAGAGGAACAAAATATAGATGTCAGGAGACAACTCCAATAGAATAGTCACTAATTCCAATAAAGGCCAGAAACCAGTACTTAGAGATTAAGGCAAATTGCAAATAGCAACTGGTATTGAGGGAGGTGAGGGAAAAGAGAGGTAGAAAACAAAGCAAGCAAAAAGCAAAATAAAACAAATAGAATAAACTAAAACAATCTCACAAAAAATTTTCAAAAAATCGATATAATCACTTTTTAGGCAAATAGCAACAAAAGGACATAGAGAAAAAACAACTTTTTGGGTAGTGAAGATAAGAAGAGAGAGGTTTGTGTGGACTTGTAGTAGGGGATTTGAAATTAGATATATAAATGGGGTGAAATTTTAACCAGGTAAAGAGAAAAATAGGGAGAATCTAAATTTGGAAAAGGGAAAGAGAAACAAGACAACGAAATGGGGTAAAGTTAGGAGGAAAGTGTCGGCATAAAGGTAGAGTTGAGTTGGAGTAAAATTATGCTAAAGGAAAGATGAAAATAGAATGTAGAACTCTAATCCTGAAATAAAATAAAGAGAAAACAAAATGACACTTTTTTTTTCCAAAACGGTAAAGTACTAGTAGTAATTAATAATACTAGTTTAAAACAGAAATGTAATAATTATAAAGGTAAAATCAATTGAGGCGGAAAGAAAAAAAATAGTCTTTTAATTAAAATATGTGAAAATGAAAAATAAAAAAGAAAAGTTAAAAAAAAAAAGAAAAAAGAAAAAAGGAAAAATAAAAAAAAAAGAAGAAAAATAGAATGGTCCTTCACTTCCACTATTATTCTGCTTGGCACTCCTGTTCCCCAGTAGGGAAGGTATTGCAGTTCCCTGTGTTCCCCTCTTGGGGTTTTAATCTCTTTATTCTTTTGTGGTTATGCGAGAGTCAATTTGTGTGTCATCCACTGGGTGGCAGTGTTTCGGAATTGATCTCTGAGACAAAGCACAGGACCTCTCTAGGCTGTGCTCAGATCCTGCTACCCTGTGGTTCTCAAAACCAGTTTGTGGGGGTTTTGCAGCCGGGACACTGTAATAACTCCCAGGCTGTCCCTCTGCCCCAGAAAAAAAAAAAAAAAAAG
>JAAGEH010002534.1:46568429-46585474 GCA_011751065.1 Lasiurus cinereus | reverse complement strand
GCCGCGTGGTTCTCCGAATCTGCCGTCTGCGCATCCGTGCGGCCTGGGAAGCCGTGCTCTGGGTCCTGGCTGCTCTGTGGGTGCCTCCGTCAGCCGCGGCTTTCAGACCTTGGCAGACATCCACCTCCCCCTTAACTCATGGGCAATCTGACCTTTCCTTGTGTTCTGTGGATCTCTGATTCTGCCTTGTGTCTGCGCAGATTGGAGAGCAGAGTTCTGGGTCCCCGGGTCCCTCGCTGCTCGATGGATGCCCAGCCGAAGGCTTCAGACCACCACAGACATCCACCTCCCACTGCCAGATGGCTCGGGCTCCGCGTTCGCGCTGGTGACTCTGGCCGACAAAAATCCCTTGGCAGTGGGGCTGCCTGGCCGGGAGAGCCCCTTCCAGCAGTTCTCCGCCTTCTCCTGGAGGATAACTGACTCTTAGCTTGCCAACAAACACTCCCAATGCGACTCTCAGCTGCTCTCTCTCCCTCTGCCCAGCGACAAAGCTCCAGACGCATCTGTCTACTCCGCCGCCATTTCTCCTCCCCATTGGTTAATTCTTGTGTGTGTGACTATTATTTGTCTTTCCATATGAATACCTATAAACCTACTTTTGCCCATCTCTTTATATTTATCACTATTTAGCCGTTGAGGGCTAAAATTTTACCCTTATCTGTGGAAGAGTTTATTTGGGAACATAATTTATAAGCTATATGAACTATGGGTTTTTCTTTTATTTTTTTACAGAGAGAGGAAGGGAGAGGAAATGAGAGAGGAAGAGAGACAGAGAGAGAAACATTAATCAGTTGTCTCCCATATGTGTTACCTGCAACTCAGGTATATACCTTGACTGGGAATCAAACCTGCCACCTTTAGGTGGATAGAACAATACTTTAACCAACCTAGCTACATTGGCCAAAGATGAACTGTGCGTTCAATTTTTTTTTGTCCTTTTCTCTGAGCTTTGTTTCCACTCTGAAATTGCTGTAAGATTAACATCACATTTACAAAATGTTCCAAACAAAACTGTTTCATTTAGAATTATTATAAGGAAAGGGTGTCCTATCTAATAAAAGAGTAATATGCAAATTAACCATCACTCTGCTATACCCGTAAGTCATGCCCACCAGCCAATCAGGAATGAGTATGCAAATTAACCCAACCAAGGTGGCTGCAGCCACAGACTGAGCAGGTGGCTTAGGTTTGCCCAGAATGGAGGAAGCCAATCTTTCCACACACCCTGGCAGGCCCAGGCCTTCACTGAAGGCTACAAAGTTTCAATTATAGAAGATAAATATATCCCAGCTACCAGGGCCTCCACTTGGTTTGCCAGGGGACATGACCAGCCTGCAAACCACCACAGTCCCCACTCCTAGACCACCCATGCCCCAAGGGAATCTCCACCCTGATCCAGGACACCCTTCAGGTGTCTGGCCCACACCCATGCCCCAGGCCTCTATCCTATCTAATAAAAGTGTAATATGCAAATTGATCATCATTCCAAAACACAAGATGGCTGCCCCCATGTGGTCAAAGATAGTTGCCCCCATGTGATACAAGATGGCCAGCAAGGGAGGGCAATTGGGAGGGAGCAGGTTAGCAGAGGAGGGAAGTTGTAGGTGACTGGGCCTGCAGGGAAGGGCAGTTGGAGGGACAAAGGCCGGTAGGGGAGATCAGTTGCGGAAAACAAAGCCTGCAGGGGAGGACAGTTAGGGGAGACCAGGCCTGCAAGGGAGAGCAGTTTGGGGGAAATAGGCTGGCAAAGGAGAAGTTAGGCATCAATTAGGCTGGCAGGGATGTGGTTAATGGGTGATCCAGCTGGCAGGCAGAAATGGTTAGGGGGAATCAGGAAGGCAGGCAGGCGAGCAGTTGGGAGCTAGCATTCCTGGATTGTGAGAGGAATGTCTGACTGTCTTGACATTCCTTGAGGGATCCCAGATTAGAGAGGTTTCAGGCTGAACACCAGGCCTCTAGTTTTCTATAATTCACTATGTAATAAAGCTGATATTTAATGGATTTAAGTGAGAACAGGAAAGTTTAAAAATAAAATAATTTTTTCATGTGAACTTATTACAGTATTATTGCTCATTTATACAGTGTTATTGCTCAAAAATACTTTACTTGAATGATAATCTCATGCATGTAGGGGAAGAGGAAAGGGGAGGTTATTGTCCATAATATTGGTAGTTTGTGTCATCTTCTCTAAACTCATGTTTTCTCCAGTATTTCTATTCATTTCATTTTCTTTTTGTCTCCTATTATCAGAATGTTCTAATTATAAAACTATGAAGGAAAAATATCAAATGAAAATGAGAAATGGAAACTCTAAGAAAAAAAAAAGGTAGGTACATGTTCAACCAGTTGTCCACCCACCTCATATTACTAACAGTGTAAAACACTCAATTTTATGTGTAACTTTCCAATACCACAGCACAGTAAATGATTATATATATATATATATATATATATATATATATATAATCATTACAATCCCCAGTAGAGATCATGAGAGCATATGTACAGCCACAACTATTCATTGAGATGATGAGATTATAAATACTATACTCCTACGGCTTCCAGGTATAATGAGAAACCATCATTTTATGGTCATATTTATGCAATTATTGTTGAGACTAGGAGACACTGGAATAAGAGATAACCTAAAGAGGAATAGAAACAGATAACCATTTATCATAGTCTTTCTAAAATTAGCCCATGAAGAAAGGCACAAAAGACAACCAAGTTACTGAATATAATCATTTGTTAACTAATATCTGCTATTCTTAGAGAACCATGAATAATGAGGACATTATTAAGGACAGCATGACCTGGAATATTCTTTTACAGAGTTCAAGGTCATAACCTTTCATAAAGATAAGGTACAATTAAGAGTCTTTGAAAAATAATCATTTTATGTATTCCTCTTGTCTTTTAAATTAAAGCAAAACCAGCTTTTAACACATTATCAATAAATCATATTTTTGGCAATAGTGTTTATTTTCTGCAGCCAAAGGATACTTATATGTCCACTATCCTGGTATAATGTAAACAAAATAAACTGATGAACAAAATAGATCCAGAGACTAGAAACATGGAACAGACTAATGAATCTCAGAAGGAAATTGGGGGTGGGGTGAGGATGGAGAGGGAAGAAGGAGAAGAGACTAACCAAAGAATTTATATGCATACTAGTGGTGTAGTGCATGGAATTCATGCACAGGGAGTGGGAGAGTGTCCCTCAGCCCAGTCTGCATGCTCTCCAATTTGGGACCCTTGTGGGATTGGGCCTAAACCGGCAGTCAGACAACTCCCTCACAATCCGGGACTGCTGGCTCCTAACCGCTCACCTGCCTGCCTGCTTGATCACCCCTAACCACTCTGTCTGCTGGCCTGCTTGCTGCCAACTGCACCCCCCCTGCCATCCTGCTCACCCCCAACTACCTTTCCCTCCTGGCCTGATCACCCCTAACCATCTCTGTCTCAGCCCGCCAGCATGGCTTTGTCCAGAAGGACATCTAGAAGGTCTCATGGTCTAATTAGCATATTACCCTTTTATTAATATAGATAGGATATGACATACTGCCATAACTATAATATATCTACCAGTATTACTCTATGAGAATATGTACTTCATATGATAGGAAGGCATCTAATACATTGCATTGTATATGTTCTAACTAGTAGGAAATTCTGTATTCGTAGCTAAAATATACACCCTGTGACTTCCCTTCTTGACTTGCGAATGGTTCTCCAGTTCTTTGAACGTTTCCTGGCTTCTTCTTCTTCTTCTTCTTCTTCTTATTATTATTATTATTATTATTATTATGTCATTCAGTGTAACTATATTTACTGTTTATTGCACATGATATGAGGTCTTTTATTTTTAACCACCAAAGATTTAAAGGACTATTTTTTCAATAAAGTTTAACATTAACATTAGTGAATTCATGTACTCGTGTAACATCTGAATTATTCACATTGTCATAGATCTTAAATTCATAAGCATGGACCATGCACAGACTGGTAGCAAGCCAGGAAGCTACTCTGCAAGCAAAGAGATACTCTGCATAAGGATAAAAGTCATAGTACATTTAATGTCCAACCTGAGTCACCTCAGAATGTTAAATATATTGACTTCTTAATTCAGATAGTATCGGGAACTCAACTGCTTGGTTGGTGATGGGGTTGACCTGGTTTCAGGAGGATTATTCCTGAAATAATTAAGGGAAGGGGGACTCAATCTTTCTTCTTGGTTGCTTGTTCCTCCCCAGTACCTTCATCTTTCTTCTCGTCTTCAGCTTCTTGGTCATTATCTCCTTCACCTTCACCCCCTTCTTTCTCTTTTGCATCCTCAAATTCTTCCTTGGCACCTTTTTTCTTTTCCTCTCCTTCTTCTTCCTCAGCCACTTCCTTATCCTTCTCCTCCTCTTCAGCTTCTCCTTCAGAAGGGGGGTTCATCCTTAACTTTCTCAGCTTTTGCAGCTTCAATGGTCTCCTCCACCTCAATCTGTTCCTCCTGGTCTTGGTTGGTGTATTAAGAAGGGAAGGAGCGAGTGGATATCAAGTAGGAGCTGGTCTGTAAACAATCATAGCAGATAGATCAAAGATCTGGAAACTCTGGGAGTAGCCACTGGCTATGCTTCCCATGCTGCTGAAATTGAGTTGGGTGTCCTCACCTTCCAAGAGTTTCCTATAAGCTGCAATGTCAATGTCCAAAGCCATCTTCACATTTAGGAGGTCCCAGTATTCTTTTAAATATTGTGCCACTTCACTCTTTGTAGTTCTCAATTCATTTTCTAATTTGTTGATTGTGTTCTGCATAGCACTAACATCTGTGTTCTTCTTATACTCCAGCTTCTGCAGCTGCTTTCCCACTCCTTTACTCATGCCCTGCTTTGCTTCCATCTCCAAATTCTTGGCCTTGAGCAGGCAGTGGCTCTTGGACCCCTCATAGTTGGTAGCGTGCATCACATAGGTGTTCTTGGTAGTGCTCTGGGACAGCATGGTGAAGCGGCTCTTGTACCATTTTTTGGCATTCTGCATGGTCTTAGCAGCCAGCTTCTCATACTGTGCAGGGACAAGGCATGGTGGGACAGAGCACCGGCATCCCATTTTCATTAAAATGTTCAACCTGAACCTGTTTCACCAGTATCCAAAGGCGACCCAGGGTCAGATAGTGATCCCAGAGACCCTGGCCACCCCCACCTACCCAGGTCCCCAATTGCTACCCAGGTCCCCAATTGTGAACTGAACCCCATGGGCAATGTCAGGCACTGCCCATGCTGCCTGTCTGACCCTGATCACAGCCTGGTCCCCATGGGCAGCATCTGGCACTGCCTGCCCAGACTGCCCAGTCCCAGTCGAGGCTGAATCCTGTGGGCTGTGTCAGGTGCTGTCTGCCTCACCTACATATGCAAATTTACCTGCCATCTTTGTTGGGTTGATTTGGCTATGGGCATAGCGGAAGTATGGTCAATTAGCATCTTTCTCTTTTATTAGTGTAGATATGTATAACCCATGGACATAGACAATAGTGTAATAAAGGCCTATGGCGGGCTAGAAGGTGTCAATGGGAAAAATGGTACATCTGTATAATTTTCAACAATAAAGATATGTTTTTTAAAAAGTATGAGGATAGAATAAAGATATTTTCAAAAAAAACCCAAAAGTTTATATGGACAGAAAGAGCTCCCAGGCTTAGTTTGGGCATGGGGTAGGGAAGTAATTCCCATGTAATCCAAATTGGGAAAAAAAAATTTATATACTTCTGCTCAGTTTTGATACTTGAAATTTAATTCCCCAAAGTAAAATATCCCTGCATATGATAAAAGATGATTCTACTTTTAGGAATGTAGAAGTCAGTTTTCACCCTCTACTTCTTGTGCTAAGTTGAAAACTTTTAATCTTTGATTATTTTGAATTTTGGCTAGAGTTTTGAAGGAAAGTCCAAATCTGAATGTTCACAGAATTATTTCTGCCTATCTCTAAATTTCATAATCCCTCCCCACCTTTAAGATCCAGGCATGGTGGTTTTTTACTATTTGTATAATATGCCAAAATCTCTTATAGGCCTTTGTCCACAAAGGGCTTAAATGCACTTCTGCAGCTAGAAAAAAATTGCTGACTATCCTCCTTTAGGTATATGAGCAAGAGAGGTTTGTCATTCCTCATAATCCTACTTAAGAGATCACCCTTTATTCCTATCAATCCAATCAAATTACTGCCTTATGATAAATTTCTATTTTTTTCTCACTTGTTATCACAATCTGGAGATATATTTTATTACTATTATTTAATATCTGTTTTCTCCACATGGAAATAAGAGGCAGGAGGAAAGAAAGCTCTTCTGTATTGTGTATAGCTATAGAACAGAAACAGAACACATGCCTGGGACTTTATGGATATTGGTGATAAATAGATAGATGATAGATAGATAGATAGATAGATAGATAGATAGATATAGATAGATAGATAGAGTCACTAAGTATAGGTTACCATGAAGACTTTAAAACAAAAAGAATCAAGGCTGTGTTTGCCTTATATTGGAAATGTATTTTTAGTTTCCTAAATGATCATGTATATTAACATTAGAAACTTTCAAATCTGTAGAGTTTATTTGAGCCAAACCAAAGCCAATTGCCAGGAAGCAAAACCTCAACAGATTGAAAAAATGCTCTGAAAAAAATGGCAGTTTTACACCTTGTTTTATACATTATAATCAAAAGCGGAGACATAAGTTGGTTACATGAAACACATTGGTGATAGATTACAGAGCTGTCAGAAAGCAAAGCTGTGCATGGGGGAAAACTTTTGGGACTGGATAAAAAGTAAAATGATAGACACATACTTCTCTCACATAGTGGATACAGAATAGTTAACCTTCAACAATCAACATGATAACAGTAACAATGAGGGGATTTGTGTTCTCTCCTCTGGTGAGGTAGTTATGTTTTGAGGGGTCCAGAAAAATAAAATTACTTTATTATTGCAAAGGCATGTTTATCAGACAGGCTTAGTTAAAGTAAAGATTGGCCTTTGTTAGAGAATAATTCTGTCCTAGGACATGACTGTCCACCATGTACTGCTTTTAGCTAAAAAGTTTTAATTTTAGACCATCGTAAGTGCTTACTTTAGGTCTCTGAGTTTGTAAGGCCACCACACAAGTCTCCCCTGAACTTGTTATTTTTAATATGTGGCTCCTTTTCAACTACATGAATATATGATATAATATATATTTTAGTAGCCCTGCATAAGAATCCATGAGCCAGTAGTTTTCTGTGAGGCCTGGCCACTCTTTGCCCACTGCCCAGAGGCTCTCACCACGGCCCAGAGGCCCATCAGCTGCTGGGCACTGTACACTTGCCACGTTGCCATGGTGATGATGCAATCATTCTGTCCTTGGCCTGGCCAGAGACCCATCAGCAAGCATTCCACCAGGCTGCTCACACTACCCACTCTCAGGAGCCACCCCCAGGGACTCTGGGACGCTGGCGGGGCTGAGAGGACTGAACACTGCTATCTTGTAGCTATGGGCCCTTCCATCTTTGTGGTGGAGTGATGTTTAACTTGCATATTACCCTTTTATTAGATAGGATGTATGTATGTATGTGTGTGTGTGTGTGTGTGTGTGTGTGTGTGTATGTATGTATGTATTTTTTTGCCCATAATGTGGGAACTTAGTGTGCTACTGCTACAATGGTATCTTTGTCTCTAAGCTTTTTTCTCAGAGAGAACTATGGAGCTAAGAAATATATGTATGTACTAGAAGCCCAATGCATGAAGAATTCATGCTAGAATGGGCTTTCCTTTCCCTGACTGCCAGCACTGCCTTTCCACTCCACCCAGCCTCTGTCCATTCAGACCCCCTAGCTGACTCTGTCTGCTCTAGGAGCCACCTCTTTCCACTCCACTCTGCCTTCCCATGCTGCCCAGAGGCTCTCAGAGACTGGAAGTGGGGCAGAACATCTGCGCCATCGCCATAACAATGATACAAGCATCCAGCCCCCATCACTCAGTGCTTGTATATGCAAATCAGCTGCCATATTTGTCGGGTTAATTTGCATATCACTCCTGATTGGCTGATGAAGTAGTGGAGGTATGGTCAATTTACATGTTTTTCTGTTATTAGGTATGATTTTAGTTCATGAACACATGGACATGTGTAATTATTTTAACTCTACTGGGTACATCTTAGATTTCCACCCATCCTTATATGTAAACTGTTTCTCTGAAAGTGAGAAACGTGGCTTTTTTTCTTCTATCATATATTTACTTATTTGGTTAATCCTAGCATATACCTAAAGTAGTGTCATGAGTACTTGAATATGCAATAGCTTTAACTAGAGAAATATTCATAATCTATAATAATCTATAATAATAAAAGTATAATATGCTAACTAGACCATATGTCCTTCTGGATGACCTTCCAGCTGAAGCCAGGGTTGTAAGGGAAGCCTGCATCCCAGGTGCCTGCAGGAAGCAATAGGGAAGCCCAGGTCCCAGGTGCCAGAGAAAAGCCAGCGTTGGCAGCTGGGGGAAGGAAGGCCTACTCCTATATGAATTTTGTGCACCAGGCCTCTAATATTATTATAATTAGACTAGGGGCCCAGTGCATGAAATTTGTGCACAAGGTGGGGCATCCCTCAGCCCAGCCTGCACCCTCTCCAATCTGGAACTCCTCGGGAGATGTTCAACTGCCGACAGACATTCTTCTCACAATCTGGGACTGCTCACCTATCTACCTACATGCCTGATCACCCCAATTGCCCTTCCCTGCCAGCCTGATCACGCCCTAACTGCTGGCTCCCCTGCTAGCCTGATTGCCCTAACTACCTCTGCCTCAGCCCTCCCTCCCCGCACCATGGCTTTGCCCAGAAGGAATTTGGACTTCTGGACAATGTCCAGTTGATCTGATCTAATTAGCATATTACCCTTTTATTAGTATAGACTAGAGGTGCTGTGCATGAAATTTGTGCATGGGGGGTCCCCTTACTCCAGCCTGCATCCTCTTCAATTCGGGACCCCTCAGACATCCCTCTCACAATCTGGGACTTCTGGCTCCCAATTGCTCACCTGCCGGCCAGCCTGATCGCTCCTTAACCACTCCCCAGCCAGCCTGATGGATAACTAACTGCTCCTCTGCTGGCCCAATTGCCCCCAACTGCCCTCCCCGCCAGCCTGGTTGCCTCTAATAGCCCCCATGGTAGCCTGATCACCACTTACTGCCCCCTCCCTGCTGGTCTAGTCACCCCCAACTGCCCCAACTGCCCCAACTGCAGGCCTGCTCACCTTATGCAGCCTGCTGTTTTGGTCATTTGGTCACCCCTCACTAACACCCTACTGGCCTGGTCGCCTCATGCATCCTGCTGCTCGGTTGTTTGGTCATTCCTCACCAACCCCTTGCCAGCCTAGTTCCCCCAAGCAGTCTGTTTGGTCGTCTGTTCCATTGCAATGGTCAGTTAGTTATAGATAGATAGATAGATAGATAGATAGATAGATAGATAGATAATGATTAATATTAATAATAGGAAGAGAGCAAAAGGGAGGTTAGACACGATAAGCATGGGTGGCATAGTCATCTGGGTGGCTAATAGCTTCATGCTTCCCAAGAAACCACCCGTTCCTTCCCTGCAAATCATGGGGGGGAGAAATTGAACAGAGAGAGAGACAGGCACATGTACAGTGAAGTCAGGATGACATAGGGAAGGTGGTCTCTCAGTTTAATCTGGGGAACAATGGATTGGTCAGGGGATAGGCCCCAAGCAAGCTGTGAAATATTGGAAAGTTAAACCCCACCAAATAAAGAGTTCTCTCTCTCTTGTTTGTGTGTGGGATTGTTCCCTTTTGTTCCATGATCCACACATGCTCATGAGCTCGCTGCTCTTTGTATAGTCATGTGGCCTTACCTACCATGTGGCTCATGGCCGTGCAGACCTCAATTGCAATGGACTGAAACTTGGAACAGAAGCTAAGCTAGACATATGCTGGCCTGTACTGTACTTTAACATGGAATAGAAATTCTCAGCAGTGGCCTTAATTCTAGTTAGTACTCCTGAAGAAAAAATTAGACTTCTTCTATGTGAGACTACAGAAATGGGACCTTGGAGAAGAAACCTTTTAATTTTACATCATCAATAAAGCTTCCCAGGAAACCTCATCCTTCCATAGGGGTCTCAGAAAATTCTTTTCCTTCAGGTACTCCAAGAACTCAACTTTCACTAACAACAAAAAGACTTAACTTTCTTTGAATTGAGAAATTTGTTTTTTAAAGGACTTGGAAGAAGCCCATTTTTTTTTTTTACTAATGTGTTTTTCAACAAATCCCCATTGCTTGCTGTTAACATCATCTTTAGCTTTCTTGATTCCTCTTTGATGAATATTTCCAAACTAAATCTTCACTTCATATCTCTATCTAGCTTCATGGAGTAACAACCTGTTTTTTGTAGTTGTATTTTACTTTGATATCCTTATGGTACCAAATTTATTTTCTTTGGCATCTGCTTCAGTTTAGAGTAATTACTAGTAAGACTAATCCCTGCTCCTTACTTACCATTTAAGAAATCAATCCCAAATTAAATGAAAGGGTTAGAGAAGCCTTTTTAAACCTTAACCCCTTTATCTTCTTACTTCCACTATTCTTAGCCTCTTTCAAGACATTTACTTCTTAGAAGTCCCTCTTTCCCTTAATGACGTAGCTAACCCATTCAACCATCTTTATTCAGGCTAAAACTTTAGAGATATTGTTGACTCTGTATTTTACCTAGTTTTAAAATCTAATTAATAGTTTCACAGTTTGTCATCCTTCTCACCTATGACCTCTTTCATGTTTTTATGCCCAGGAGATGCATTTGTAATAATTAAATCAGCAGTACATCTTGCATGGGAAATTAAAATCAGTTATCCTTGTGCCCCAATGTATTCTGCATACTGCTAAAAATAGCCTTATTAAACTAGCTGATGATATGTGTTCTAGGGCCAATTAGCTCCCATTAGAATTAAGTACAGTTTCTTAATCAAATATTTGAGTCTTATTATGGTATGAAATTAACCAACATTTCTGGAGGTGATCCTTGCTCTTTCCTTTACAGGCACAACCCTCAAGTAAAAGTAAAAAACTCTACATTCCCTGAACCTTTTTTCACTTTCATTTTGACTATATTTTCTTGGAATTTCAGAGGAACAGGCTATCACTAAACACACATATTAGAAATTTTAATATTATGAGTTTTAGTTATATAGGCATCTCCCTTAAAAAGCTAGAAAAATAACAGCAAATTAAAGAAGTAAACAAATTACAAAGCAAGAAACAGTAATGAGTGAAATAGAAAACATTCAATTAAAAAAATCAAGAAAGCTCTGTTGGTTTATTGAAATGTTTCATAAAATTAATAACATTCTGATAAGATTGATATGATTAATAAAAATATGTGTTATATATACTCATTTATATATGTCATATATTATCTTAGTGGGTAAAAAAGTAGATTTAAGAGACTCTATAGATATTAAAAAGGTAATTAAAAGATAATAAAATTATATCATGATACATATTTTATGACTATATATATTTATATACCCAAAATGACACAAGTTAAAATGTTAAAAATGTGTCTACTAAAGGTTTATATTTATTAAAGAAATTGAAACCTCCAACATTTCTCCACTCATTAAAATTAAAGTTCATATAAATTAATCTAAATAGTGAAGGGCAAAATAAAATATCAGTTTATATAAATTTTTCTTAAGGATAAAAAAAAGAAATAAATTCTAATACTTTTGGAGGTTAGAATAATTTTCATACCAAATCATGACAAGAACATTACAGAAAGAAAAATTACAAGTTAATTTCTTCTGCACTTGGATATACATGCATATATGCATAACAAATAAAATATTTAAAATAAATTCCAACAATATATAAAGAGGATAATATGATGAAGTGGGATCTATTACAGAAATGCAAGGTGGATTTAGTGTTTTAAAATCAATCATCACATCTACCTCATTAAAAGAATAAAGGAGAAACTCAAATGGTTATTTGAATAGATGTAAAAGCAGCATCTGATAATTTGACCCATATTGAAAGGTATTTAAAGATGTAGATAATTTGAAGTAGAATGGAATGACCTTCATAAGACATATTTTAATTAAAAACCTGTAGAGCAACTATAATTCTTAATATTTACTGAAAATATTTATTTTAAGACTGGGAAAATTAAAATAATATCTACTAAGACTAGGTATATAGTGTTCAGTACTATATTTGAGTTATTAATCATTGCAGTAAGCTAGGAGACAACAGATAAAAATACCATAAGGGAATAAATAAAACTGATGAACATGACATTGTAATATATACGGAATACCTAAAGGATCTAAGACTATATTGTGTGTGTGTGTGTGTGTGTGTATATATATATTTAATATAATCAATGTTTCTTAATAAAAGTTGGTATTAAAAATTTAAATAGCATTTTTCTATATACTCTCAATAAATCATTAGAAATTAAAACTAAAATATTCAACATCATAGCATCTACATAAAATTAAATAACTTGGCTTGATAAATCCAATACAAGCTGCTTTTATCTTCTAGTCTGAAAAAACAAATTTTTATTGAGAGGAACTGGAAAAAAAATAAGTCTCTAATTTATTTACAAAATCAATAACTTTCCATTCAAATTTGCAGAAGTTTTTTTAAATCTCACAGGGTAAGGGGAAGGGGAGGAGGGGTAAGGACTGGGAAGAAGAGGAAGAAAGAGAGAGAAAATGAGAGAGAAAACCAAATATTTTATTAGTTTTCTGTTGCTGCATAATAATTATCACAAATATTGCCACTTAAGATACAATCTAGTTGTTACCTCACAGTTTCTGTAGATGAGAAGACCAGGCATAGCTCAGCTGGGTTTTCTCCATAGTGTATTACATGAATATAATTGATGTGACAGCCAGGCTATCTGGAAGATTAACCAGGAAAGAATCCATTTCTAAGCTTCGAGGTTATTAGTAGAATTCAGTCCTTGCACCTATGAGGGTGAAGTCTCTATTTCTTGTTGGCTGAGAGCCAAGGGTGACTCTCAACTATAGAGGCTGCCTTCATGTACTAGCCACATGGCACTCACATAATGTGGCAACTTATTTCTTCAAAGGCACGAGGATAAATTTTTTTCCTGTTCACTGACAATCTTACATAATGAAATCCTATTTAATAAAGAGGTAATATGCAAATTAACCATCATACAATCACAACATAGTTGTGCCCACAGTGGAGGCAAGGATCCTGTAACACAAGATGGCTACATCCACAATGGAGGCCGGCTTTTGTAAGGAGCCTTAACGAGCAATCAGCAAGGACCTGAGGATGTGTCCCCTGTTTGGCGGGGTGACACACACTCACATGCCTGCTCCCAAATTGGGCCCTCAGCTGTGCCACCCATGCCTTCCTGGACTTTACCCTCCAGCCTGGATCCTCCTGGTCCTGCCTCCCTCCTGCTCTGGGGGAATCAGTCTGGGGAAACTTTCTCAGACTTGCTTGGTGGTGGGACTGGATGCATCCAAGCTCTCAGCAGGTTCTGTTGAGGTTCCTGGGGACGGAGGGTACAGAGCTCTAGTATGCAGGCACATGGGTGTGTGAGTGTGTGCCTGAGCATGGACCCGAGTGACACACACTCATACACTGCATCCACACAGAGGTCTCCACCATGCCACCCATGCCTCCCTGGACTTCACTGTCCATCTGCATCCTCCTGGTTTCATGCCCGGTGGCCTGTCCCTGCCTAAGGTTTCTCAGTAATATAGCATTTGTGATTTGTAAGTCAAGATTGGGAGCGACTGCTTGATCTCCCCACCATCTCCTGCCTCTGCCCTCCTTAGGAAGGGAACAGGGAAGGGTGCCGGGGGACTCTTACCACTGAGGGCTGGAGGAGATGTGGCCAGAGGGGGACATGGCCGAACTGCCATCCAGTTGCTTGCCCAAGGCTGGCCCTATCCTGTGTTCCCTTCCCCAGCTCCGGAGTGCAGGGGGAGTTCAGGAATTCCCCTCTACTGGTTGAGGGTCCTTGCTGCACTTACACCTCCTTGGGAAACTTTGTTTTTCCAGATCTGTCCCCGAGGGAAAGCTGTAGGGGTGCAAGATCCCTTTTCTTCCTTCAAAAGTGCCCGAAAAAGCACTCAGACCGCTATGCCAGGAAGGGGTCGCTCAAGTTCAGCAAGAGTTTGTGATTTGCTGAAAGCACATTGAACAGCTTTTTCTTAACCTGTTTTTGGGATTGTAATCTGATTTAAAACCAAAGGACTAAACAAACAGAAGCACTTTCTAGAAAGTCAATTTGGAAATGAGGATCAAAATTCAAGTGAATTAGCTTTAGGCCAGGAGTTTCCATGTCTGTGAATGTGACCTAAGTAAACAGTCAAATAAGCAATTATGTTTACTGTAGTTGTTGATGCCAGGGAAAAGTGGAAACAACCTGCCCCACAATAAAGGGTTAGTGAAGTAAACCATGGTAATGTCAAACAGTCAGGGATAACACTGTAGCCATTAAAAATTATGTCTGTACATCCAATCTGTTGACATGAAAAGAAGGCCATGGCCAAATATTAAGTGGAGGGCAAGGGAAACTCAGAAGAAGGTATGTATATTTACATGTACGTATGTATATTTTATATGAAAGGGAAATAATAGTTTTAAAACAATGATTCTTCCTGAGCTCTGCAATTGTGAATGTTAGCAAATTGTGTTTCAGGTGAGACAGGTGTCCTTTGGCGTCCCATACACACAGACATCCCTGCCTGTGGGACAGCCTGAACCTTTGCTGCACCTGCCCCTCTCTGCTGTGGCAACGGCCCAATCAGACATTATCTTTTACAGGGCTGGTTTCCTTTTCTCCTTTGCCCAAACCATGCCTTTCAACCAAAAAATATTAACCAAGCAATACTGACAACAAGTTTTGTTGCAGACAGCAACTTATGCCCTTTTACACGAGTGTTGTTGCTTTCAAGCCTACCAGGTTGTATTTCAAAACTTTTATTTTCCTGTAACTTAACCATATTTTATTTGATTGAAATATTCTGGAATATTTTTAATGCATATAGAAAATTAGAGAATAACATGATAAATACTTATCTATACTAATACAAGGGTAATATACTAGTTAGACCAATCATCTTTTGGACATCCTTCCTGAAAAAGCCACAGTGGCAGGAGCCAAGACAGAGGCAGTTGGGGTGATCAGGCTGGCCAGGGAGGGCAGTTAGGGGCAACCAGGCAGGCAGGAAAGAGCAGTTAGGGGGAATCAAGGAGGCAGATAGGTGAGCGGTTAGAAGTCAGCAGTCCCAGATTGTGAGAAGTATGTCTGGCTGCCAGTTTAGGCCCAATCCCTGTGGACATCCCCTGAGGGGTCCCAGAATGGAGAAGATACAGGCTGGGCTGAGGGATTCCCCCCCGCCGCCCCGCCACATATAAATTTTGTGCACTGGGTCTCTAATGTAATCATAAGAGTGACAATACCATCACTTTGTTTATATATCATAAGCTAATCAAGAGAGCAATTATTCTATTGTATCACTAGGTCCTACCTAGTCTCAAGGAAAAGGGATGTATATGCCAAAGGTCCAGAAATCAGGGACCATCTTAGAATTCTATCTGTCACAGTTTACCCTAAGAATCAAAACTAGTCCAGCAGGCATGATTCAGTGGTTAAGCATTAATCTATGAACCATGAGGTCACAGTTGGATTCCCGATCAGGGCACATGCCTGCATTGCATGCTTGACCCCCAGTGGGGGGGCATGCAGGAAGCAGCCAATTAATGTTGTTTCTATCTCTCTCTTCCTCTCCCTTCCTCTCTGAAGTCAATAATAATGATATATATATATATATATATATATATATATATATATTAAAGAATTAAATAATTAAAACTAAGCTGGAGGACCTACATCACCAGTCCTAAGGCTAATTTTATAAAGCTGTTTAATTATTGGTTCAAGTATATACAAGGATAGTAATAGAAGAAAATCAACCTATAGAAAACTCACACACACACACACACACACACACATGAAACTGCAATTTGGTTTAAAGATGACAATGTAGTACTTTGAGGAAAACATGTTATTGTTATTAAAGAATGTTATGTCAATTGGGTAGTTATCTTAATAAAATGAAAACAAGTAAATCTTTACTTCCTACCTTATTCATGTACAAAAATTAATTCCGAATGGATGGAATGTTTAATGTAAAAATTTATAGAATATAACATATGGAAATATTCTTAGGACCTTCAGTTAAGCAAGTATATTTGGAGAAAAAAAACAAAAAAACAAACAAACAAACAAACAAAAAACCCCAAAACATTATTAATCATAAAACATTGAAAAATTTGGTTATTTTAAATTAATAATTTATATTTGTCAAAAGTACCATTAAACAAATCTTATTTACTAGATGAAAATCTTATTATGTAGGTATGCCACTTCTAGGAATTTACCCTAATTTATGCATCAAAAGAAACAGGGAATATTTATAGTAGCACTATTTGCATTTGACCAATTTGAAAGTAACCTAAATGTTTAACCATAAGTATAATATATATTTAAATTATTACATCATATAATGGGATGCTAGAGAAATAAAAATTTGTGAACTATTTCTACATTCAAGAAGCACAATTTACAATAGCTACAATTTGGAAACAACCTAGGTGCCCGTCAGCAGATGAGTGGATCAGAAAACTGTGGTACATCTACACAATGGAATTCTATGCTGCCATTAAAACGAAGGAATTCTTACCATTTGCAGCAACCTGGTTGGAACTGGAGAGCCTTATGCTTAGTGAAATAAGCCAGTCAATGAAGGAGAAGCATAACATCATCTCACTCATTTGTGGATAATAAAGAACATTGTAAACTGATGAACAAAAGAATAGATAGAGAGGCAGTAAAGCTTCAAACAGACTGAAATTACAGCAGGAAAATTAAAGTTAGGTGAGGTAGATAAAAGATCAATCAAAGGACTTGTATGCATGCATATAAGCATAACCAATGAACATAGACACTGGGGGG
>JAAGEH010002534.1:46477571-46568329 GCA_011751065.1 Lasiurus cinereus | reverse complement strand
AAAAAAAAAGAAAGAGGCATCTCATAGAGCCCCAGAAAATATACACAAAAGCTTGAATTCTTCTATGATTCAACTTATATTAATTATAAAAAGGAATATCCAACTGATTATGTAGAAATAAAGATAAAGGTTACTCTTTGAAGTTGAGATTAAGAAACTAGGAGGGTCATATGTAAGTTATATGCTGAGAAGCCTGGGTCATAGTTACACAAGTATGTACAGGCTGACAGGCTGTAAAAATTTATTGAGCTGTACTTTTGTGCTTCCTATATTTCTCAGTATATATATATATATATATATATATATATATATATGTTAAAATAAAAAATGTAATAATTAAATAATATTAAAAAAAGCACTGTCCTACTTAAATAATTTTCAACTTTGTAGGACAGTGTTTATATAATGTTATTTAACTTAATTTGCATTAAATTTACACATTCATCAGAAATCTATAGTTAACTTTAATAATTAAAATGAGTGATCTGTTAATGCAGTTATTTATACTTTAAATACTAAATTCAAGCCCTTGTACTACTAAGAGTAAACTAGAGAGTAGATGATGTGACTACAAATTACTTAATTAAAATAGTGATAATGAGAGGCTTCTTGTAAGCCTGAACCTTGATGCTGAGAGTAATTTCAAGCAATTTTCTCCATTTCCCCAAGGAGCACTGTATTTGTGGGCTTGTGGGTACTACAATATATGACTTTCATTCTTTTTTCCCAACATAAAAGTAATATGGCTCTAAATTTTCATGTCAATATATGAAACTAGTAACCCAGCACTCCAAATCCTGCGAGACCCAGACCCCCAGACCCATGGCAAATCATGCAAGATCCGGGACTGCAGACCCCACCAAGCCATGCATGCAGCCCACCCACCCACGTGCACCTCTCTACACATGCAGCCTCCTAGTGACAGGTCTTTAGTTGTTCCATGTTAGTGGCGTGATGGCCATAGGCCTTTTATAATATAGATGTTTCCAAGTTGACTATATTTAATTTGAGGTTAAGATTTTTGTAAGTTGATTAGTTTGTCTATCAAGTAAGCACATCTCTAATCAAGAAAAGTACCGCAGGGTGAAGTTATATTATCTACCTGTGAAACATTTTTAATCTAGGTTATAACTTTTTAGAAGTATTGTTTTCTATTCTTTGCTAGTCTGATGGGTAAGATATTAGCAGAAAGGATTTATGTCATTTCTAGAACACTTTCTCAGTCCATTTATGTTTATTTCTGGTACTTGGTGACAGGTAAGCTGCACTTCAAGGGACTCATTTTAAGAAACTTATTCCCGGATTCTAAGAGTAAAAATTCTTCCAATGATTATAGAATTTACAGAGTTCACAAACCATTTATCCATAGTAATTCACAGGAGTATGGTAAATTGTAACCATGAAATTTTCTAGATGTTGAAAAAGAAACAGTATCTAATGTAACTTTAATCATATGTACTTCCTCTTATACAGAGGTTTAATATAAATAAGCAAACAAAATATTAAAATTTGTTATATTTTTACAAATTACATATCAGACTCTAAATGTATTTTGATCAATGCATTTTTGAGTTAAATTAAAAATAAAACAGAAAAAATGATGTTTTTTTCTATTTCTAGCTTAATGAAAGAAAAAATCAATGTGGAGATGAATATTTTTCAGATTTAGAAAGTATCTAAATTAACTAACTAAATATAAACACATTTAATTTTGGTATTTTAAGTGATAATAAAGATGAACTATTTATTTCAAAAACTTTTCTACCTTCTTAGAGTCTATTGAGTATACTTTAGACATTTTTATCTCAGACTGCTAATACAGAATACCACAGACTGGGTGGCTTAACAAGCAATAGAAATTTATTTCTCATAGTTATAGAGGTTGACAGTCCAAGATCAGGATGCCAGTACAGGCTTATTCTGGTGAGAACCCTCTTTTGAGTTGCAGAGTGACAACTTCTTGTGTCCTTAAATGACAGAGATTAAAGAGGGGGAAGTAATCTCTCATGACTCTCCTTCATGAAGACTCTACTCTCATGACCTCATCTAATCCTAATTACCTCTTAATGGCACCCCCTCCTGATATTAAATCACATCTGAATTTTGAGAGGGCACAAAATTAGTTCATAATACTGAGTGACCCTTAAGTGAGTGAGCATTGTCCCCTATATTTAATCTGGTTAAGTATTAAAATGAACCATGGCATATATTTTCACCGGTCTGCTGTCTTATTTTACTTAAACTAAATATTGGTAGTATAGCTTTTTTCCATTTTAGGATTTTGAAATAATATGTTTGAAAAAAATGCTTAATGTAAATATCATCAAATTAAACGAAGAAATACTTTTTAAATACCTCCTCTATGTCAAACACTATGCTAAGGCTTGGAGATACAAAGATAAATTAAAAGGATCCTAATCTAAAGAATACATGGGAATAATAGTCAAATAAATTTTAATAAAACATAAAATCAATAAGTACAGTGATGGCAAAAAAAAAAAAAAAAACAACACACAGCAGTGTAATCTACCTAAGTTGAAAGAGAAAATAATTTTGCCTTTAAATTTAGAGTCATGACACTTTCAGGATTCATAATGTCAGTCTAGTAAATTGTGGTCAGTGTTTTAATGAAAATAAAAGATGGATATGACATTTTTATGTAAATCTTTTTTTTTTCTTATACCCATACAAAGACATATATATATATCTGTACTTGGCTGGTCTTTAAGTATACATCCCTTTTTGGGGAGTCAGCATCTTAAAAGTTTTAAGCCTTAGAAACTCAGAAACTAGTTTATAATTTGCTCTTTTCATTAACCTTTGTTTTTTCTTCTGTTTTAATAGATATACTCCTGATTACGTATTTAAACAATACAGGTTTTTACTTGGGAAGGCCATCTACAACACTGACTTCTAAAATGAAACTCAACAATTTAACTGAATTGACTTATGAATAATTGAGACCATGAAATATAAAGTAATCTACTAATTTTGATTCTGGAATGATACAATAATTTCATATCAAGATGATGAAGCTTCGGGAATTCTGGCTTATCCCTACTTTGGAAAAATCAACTAACAGCCTCTCTGTTTCAGTCTTGAATCCCATTCCCTTGTCCCCCTAAGAAGAGACATGGAGAGACATCCATACCCTATATGGGCAGGAGCCATGACCCTTGTCAGCAGAGATAAAAGTCTCTGAGGGGCAAATGAGGCAAGACAGTAAGAAACTAGAAAAATTCCTTGGCAAGTGGAATAGGGAAACCCAGAAAGTTAAATGACCAAGCAGTTTACAGCCTTCTAGTAAATCCTCTAATATCTAAACTAAGGACACTTAAAAATAAATGGTTTATACTTCTCCCCAACCAGAGGATAAACAGCTTAAATCACCCTACTCAAGGAGATCTATTTCAGAAATCCTATTAGTGCCATTTGTGTCAACCACACCCGAGGACAGATAAAATTAAGGTAATAAATCTCATTTTGGCACATCAGCATAAAACTAATGAATATTCTATTGAGATTCTTTCTCAAGACCTCCCCTAAACTTCTAACCTTTAAAACCCTTAAAACGAAGATCCTAGTGTGTACTCCTCCTCTCAGGAGCAAGTCTGTGCCTTTCCCTTCTCCCCACAGGCACACATCTCCTAAACTAGAAAGGTCCCCAGAAGACTTGCACTAGGGGAGCAATGGATAGTCGAACTATACTACCTGGCGAACCCCCTGACCCTGTCTCCAATGCCCCATTTTCTCTGACTTCCTAGTGAGCCAAAGAAATACTGCCCAGATCTCCTGTTGCTCCTTCTATGCTAAGTAAGCCCTTCCTGGTTTCACTGTCCCAGCTTTAATTAATGTATTCTCAAAGTAATAAAACACAACAAACAAACAGAAAAACAAACGAAACCCCCAAACAAGTATTTTTTTGCATTACTGGAATAAGAGATAGCAGTTGCAAAGCATATAGAAAAAAATAAGGTAACATATTCAATTAACTATAGATAGTTTGGTTTGCCTGTATTTTAGAGTATGTATTAGGGACATGAATGAAGGAAAGATGCGTGTAGAAATTCCATACTGTAATGATTTAAATACTCTGTAGTGAATTTATATTTTTTGAAATTTGTTTTTATCAATAGAACATGATGTTTCTCCTGCCACATTAAAAGTTACATTTTTTTTTTCAATTACACATAAAGGTTAAAATTTAATAGCGTGGTGAAGTTAAAAGGAAGTGTTTATCAATTATGTGTTACTTCAGGAATTTAAGGATTTGGTGGCAATGTAATGATATGGTAGGCAGTTAGAAATGAACAAAGCAAGGATGATGGGCTACAGAAAAGGTCAGAAAGTCACCAGGGTGAAAGCTCTGGTGCCCACCAAAGGACAATCATAGGGTGGGACCTCACCTCCAGGGTGACCTTTCCTTCCCCAGCATATTGCCAATTATATGATTTGGACCCCCAGACCTTTCCTCCTTAGAGATAACATCTAGACCTCAGTTGTATTTTAACTCCAAATTCAGAAAAGCAGCAAAACCAGACAAGTGTCCCCATAATTGACCTCAGAACCAGCTGCATTGGATATTGACCCCCTGCCCTGGTGCTGACAAATCAATTCGTGGAGAACTAGACTCTGAAAGGACATACCTAGAAAGCTACTAAATATAACATTGAAATCTTCTCCTTGGCTTTCCCCTAAAATATCCATGGAGCATGCCTTTAACTTCCCTTTTTTTCTATTATTAACTCCCCTTTTCTACCTTCTTAAAGGTGAGTTTCTTTTAGCTTCCTCACTTCTAAGTTTCAAGGACCATCCTTTACCTGTAAACTTGTTTCCTAAGCCCATTTTTTCTATGAATTACTTCTTTTACCTGTGTGATTTTATAAATAAACTAGGGGCCCGGTGCACAAAATTCATGCACTAGGGAGGGGTCCCTCAGCCCAGCCTGCCCCTCTCACATACTGGGAACCTTCAGAGGATGTCCTACTGATGGCTTAAGTCCTCTCTCTGTTGGAGCAGTCTGGCCTCCCTTTTCGGGAGGCGACTGGGCTGATCAGGGGAAGGCGCCAGTCTCATCACCCTGCTTCTGCAGCCACTGCCAGGCACCACAGCCACCAAGGTATTTCCATCAACATGGACTCCAGTCCCTTCACCATGAAAAAGTGACAACTTTCTTTAGGAATTTTCAAGATGTGCCTTTCATAAAATATGATATTTCTTTCTTTCTTTTTTCTTTTTATCCTCACCTGAGAATATGTTTCCATTGATTTTTTTTCCCCTTCCCTCTGATTTTAGGCTCAGCCACTTCCCAGGCCTATAGCCTCCACCCCAGGCTGTAAATTTGGGAAGCAGGCACCCCCCTGCCCACTCCCTCCCCCTCTGATGGCAGGCTCAGCCATTTCCCAAACCTACAGCCTCTGCAACAAGCTGTAGGATTGGGAAGTGGGCACCCCTCGCCCTTCTAATGCCAGGCTTTACCCCTTCCCAACCCTCTACCCCCTCCACAATAGGCTGTAGCCTTGGGAAGTGGGTAACCCCATCCCCCAAGCCTAAAGCCTCTGCAGGATGGCCATCTGGGCATGACGTGGGCGCCAAGGAGGTTCCCAGGACCCAGGTATACATGCAAATTAACTGCCATCTTTATTGGGTTAATTTACATACTCACTCTGATTAGCTGTGAGCATAGCAGAGGTACAGTCAATTTACGTGTTTCTCTATTATTAGGAAAGATGTTCTCTTATAGTTTGAATCTTGGCTCTAATTCTTTACTAGCCAGAACTTTCCAGGGTTCCAGAAAATCCTGAGTGATGGATGAATGATTAATCAGACACACAATGGCTGTTAAAGAGAGGGCTAAGGGACTGCCTGAATATAGGAACCAGAGAGCCTTGTTTGCCTGCCTCTTCAGGCTTTTATTATAACAGCAGTTTGAGATAAATTTTAACTTTTAGATACAACCAGCAGGGTAAGGATTCTTAGGAGGACACAGGCATCTGCATTGTTCTTTAAGCATAAAAATTCCGGGAAACACCTGAGGGTCCACACACTTACACAGACTTGCTTAGAAAGATTAAGGAAAAATAAGGGTGGATGTCTTTAGCCAACTCCCCTAGAAAATTATTTTGGAATTTTCTCTTTATAAACTTTCCAACCAGGTCCCATGTTCCCCCATAAGAACTTAAGTACCAAGGTTGCTGAACCCAGGCCCCTTCTGAACCCTCCAGACTACACATGGTGCCATTCCAGCTGCCAACAGCAATATGATAAATATATGTTAAGCCATGTGCATCAGCTTTGCCTGTTTCAACTGATAACTACTAATCAGAATTACACAGGAGCAGGAGGACTTGGGGTAACAGGGGAACACAATCTTTAAGCTCCAAAGCAATTTATCTGAAGTGAAAGAGACTCATTCAGGAGAAAAGCTAGAGTCTGTCAAGTGGATATAAAAGCACATGAAACTGCTGATGAGAATGGATGACTTGGGATGTCCTGTGTGATGCCACCTCCATTTTCTTTGACCAACTCTCTGGAAGAATTTGAATTAAAAAAAAATAGCATGAGGACTATAAGAGTCAAAAAATAATGCAAGAGGTAAATAAGATATTATAAAAAACTAATAAGGAATAATAAGAACCTATTTCTATCCTAGTAAATAAATTTTAAATACATTTCACTTCAATAGGAAGATTATTGTAATTATTTAATCAGAAGATGAGATTTTGACATCCCTGCATTGAGCAGATACACAAAGTCAAGAATAACTGGAAGAGTTTTCTTATAAGACAACAGCAGAAGCAACATCTAAAGCCAGGAGAAGAGATTAAGTAACCACAGAGTCTCTAGCCACAGACACAGAAAATAGCAGAGTCCAGATTAGGTGGTTCTGTTGGTTGAAGAATTATTCTGTACATCAAAAGATAGTGAGTTTAATTCTCTATCAGGGCACATACCTGGATTACAGGTTCTACCCCCAGTCAGAGTGTATGCAATAGGCTGGCAATCAATGTTTCTCTTTCTCTCTCCATTCTTCTTTCTCTAAAATTAATAAAAATATATCCTGGGGTGAGGATTTTAAAAATAACAAAGAGAAAGAGACTAGGGAAGCTTATGGAAATGGTACCATTTATTTATCAATCATTTGGAGCACACATGATAATTATAATATATTTATCTCAATGTTATATTAGTTAAGCCTTAATCTATAAGAATATTTAAAGTTGTTTTATGTTTTAATTACTTCTTCTCAGCACCTGTCTGTATATAATTAATAAAGCATATTATCATAAATATTTAATGAAATCCTCTGCACTACAATATACAATCAAATCCCTCAAGGAAAGTTTGTCTTGAAAACTGTCCCAGTCATTAATTTAGAAATGCATTAAGCCATTTAATTCTATTTATTTGAATGATGTTTTGCTTTTTGCATTTCAGTGTGTAATGTGTCCACTTAAATTTTCAATGAGTTGTTTGGGAATTAGTTATCTAAAAAAATGAAATTTCGACATTTTTTGGGTAAATCTTCAGCCAAGGATACTTTTTCCATTGTTTTAAAGAGGGAGGAAGGAGAGAGAGAGAGATTGATGTGAGAGAGATATTGGCTGCATCCTACACACGCCCCAACTGAGGTTGAGAATCGAACCTGCAACCCAGGTACATGCCCTTGACCAAAAATTGAACATGGGGCCCTCCAGTGCTCAGGCTGGTGCTCTAATCACTGAGCAACACCAACCAGGATATATTCCTACATTTTGATATCTAAGGGCAGTAGTACCAACTCAGCCTTGAACAAACCAGCTGGCATGCTTTATAAACATTCAGCTTTTTAAAATTTGATATAATTCATACTGAAAAAAACTCAATATATTTTGTAATGTATTTCTTTAATTATATAGTATTCCAATTCATGATAATGCCACATTTTATCTAGAAATTGATCTAATTGAATCATATCAAGTTGTTTCTTAGGGTATCACAATGAACATCTTCACAAATATCTCCTTGTGCATATGTACAAATTTCTAGGTGATATATATATACACACACACATATATATTACATATATATGTATACACACACACACATATATATATATATATATATATAACATATATATATGTATAACATATATATATGTTATATGTATAACATATATATATATATAACATATATATATGTATATATATTGCTAGGCTTTACAGGTAAACACATTTTTACTTTGCTTATAATATTAAATTATACTTTAATATTACTGTGTTACAGCTTTATTATCCTATCTATTAAAGAGGTAATATGCAAATTGACCATTGCTCCAACACACACAAGATGGCCGTGCATATGGTCAAAGAAGGCTGCCCGCATGTGGACACAAGATGGTCAGCAAGGGAGGGCAATTGTGGGTAATCAGGCCAGCAGGGGACGGCAGTTGGAAGGGACCAGGCCTGTAGAGGAAGGGAGTTGGGAGGGGCCAGGACTGCAGGGAAGGGCAGTTGGGGGTGACTGGGATTGCAGAGGAGGGTCATTGAGGGCAAACAGGCCTGCAGGGGAGGGTAGTTGGGGGCAATTAGGCTGGCAGGGGAGGGTAGTTAGGGCAACTAGGCTGGCAAAAGAGGGAAGTTATGGGTGACCAGGCCAGCAGGGAAGAGTAGTTGGGAGCAATGAGGCCATAAGGTGAGCAGTTAGGCATTGATCTGGCTGGGAGGGGAGTATTTGGGGGTTATTAGGCTGGCAGGCAGAAGCTGTTAGGAGCTTATGGGAAAAAGAGAAACTCATATATACTGACTAAAGGCCTGGTGCACAAAATTTGTGCATGGGGAGAAGGGTGTCCCTAGGTGCAGTGTGCACCCTCTCCAACCTGGGACCCCTCAAGGGATGTTTGACTGCCCACTTAGGCCTGATCTTGTGGGAAGTCAGACACCCCTCTCACAATCCAGGACTGCTGCTCCCAACTGCTCACCTGCCTGCCTGCCAGATTGCTTGATCTTCCTGTACCAAGTTAAAGGATACTCTCCAGGTAGTATTTTAGTTGCCTTTTAGTCCTCACATTGCATGGTGTTGTTTAAACAACGTCATTGCATAGAAAGATTAAATCAAGTCTCTGTAAGCACTTCCTCCTCCTCCTCTTCTTCCTCCACCTTGTCCTCCTTATTCTTCTCTTTCTCTCTCTTTTATTGGTTAATATTTGCCTCATATATTTTTCTATTATATAATTTCCAAATTCTAAAAACATTTTAACTATAGACTATCTTTTACCATATTTTTACATTTGTGCTTATTTTAAATATTAGTTCTCTTTGCTCCCTTCAATCTCTTACTTTTAGCTCTTTCCTTTCCCAATATAAATCCACCTCTGGCATTTTAGTTCTGAACTTGGACAAATACTATTACTATTCAATAATTAGTAAACAAATGTTAATAATTTATTTGCTCTTCATATGTGTTAATTTTCTTCCTGGGTTCATTTTCTTTGTATGCTTTATTTTTTCTTGGATAGCATCATTTAAAAGTAATTTTAGAAAGGGTCTCTACGTGACAAGTTTTCTGAAAATAAATTATTATACTCAAACTAGAGGACCCATGCATGAAATTCACACAAGAGTAGGCCTTCCTTCTCCCTGCTGCCAGCACTGGCTTTCCTCTGGCACCTGGAACCTAGGATTCCCTCCAGCTCCCAGCAGGCACCTTGGACCCTGGCTTCCCTTGCAACCCTGTGTTTGTCCAGCTCGTCCAGAAGGATGTCCAGTCTAATTAGCATATTATACTTTTATTATTATAGATTATTATAGATAATATTCTAGATAGAAATATACTTGTGTTTTCAAAGTTTTTTCCTCTCAACTTTTATGCTGTTTGATTGCCTACAATGTTTTTAAAAGAAATTATATCAATCTTATGCTAATTAACTACAAGTGTTTTAGCAATTTTTTTGATAACTTTTATAAGCCATATTTTTTATTTCATAAAATTTTGCTCCCATATATCCAGAAAGAGCTATTTTTATAATTTACTTCTGTTTCTTATACTAGAGTGTGCTTTTTACATATGCACTATGAAGACATGTAACATGCTTTCCTTCTAAGAATTCTTTAATATCAATTTATCAAAAATTGCCTTATGTTTTTTATTTCTTTTTAATCCCCCATTAATTAGATATTAGATCTTAGCATTTTTTATTTCTCCAATTTTATATTATATTTTCTACCCCTCTATTCAATTTTGCTTTAAATGGGGCAAAAAAACCTCTGTTTCTTCTCTATACCTATGTTCTGAGTTTCTATTTTTTCACTTTAAGTATTTGGGTTATCATTTCCAATATCTTATATTGTTTCTTGGAAACAGGCCCTGGAACAGTTCAGCCTGTCATCAGAATTTCTAGATTGCTTCACATCCTATACTTACCTCCACTCTAGTTCAGTAATAGTTGTAGTATGGATAATGCTATCATCTAAAATTCAAAAGAATAAAATATTAAATTTTTGATCTTATTCTAACCACTTTCAAATATTTGTCTCACTTCCTCTGCACCTGTTTCTTGATCTCAGAGATATATTGTGGGCTATTTTTTTCTATCTTTCACCTTGGCCTCTCTCTCATAATAAGCATTGATCTATGGTTGAACTGCATGACCAGAGAGATGTTTTAACATATCTCTTTTAGAAGCTGATGGATAAATGTAATAACCCACAAATTCTCAATAAAATATGTAGTAAATATAGAGTAAGTATAAAATTCCCTGTTTACAAAAGTGGAAAAACTTATGATGACTCATATCATTTGCAATATATGCCAGTCAGAAATAAGAAGAATCATTTTCCTGGCAGTGTAATGATTCACTGATCAAATATCTAGTTGGCGATTGTCCTGTTCACTAGAAGACTCTTCATTTCTAGGTGACACCACTTTATCAATGTATGTTTTATTTCACAATTATGGGTCCTGAAAATTGTCATTGAAACTATGCAATAGTAGTTTAGCAATAATATCTACTTAATTTCCTGAAAGGATTATGATATATTTTGGTTTGTTTTTACTTATTTGTTTAGAAAATTCTGTGGACTGGTGACTAAATTTAGAAATTTTGCTTCATGTAGTAGTCAGTGCTAGAGTTAGTATATGTAAAGATGCTTACCTTTAAATGTCTTTATTTTTTTCATATTTATTTTTGTTTTATTTTTTTACATTTTTAGGTGGGAATATAAAAATATATATGATTTATAGTTTCTAATTAGTTTCCAAAATAGTGAATATTGCATATGTTTTTTACATTTTAAATTGTTTATATTCATAGTTAAAGTATCTATTCCTTTTAAATCTGTATATTTTTGTTTTTGCCTTTGCTTTTTGGATTTACTGGCTGAAATAAAAACAAAAACATCTTAAATTCAATTATACTACCTTTATTGTTTTTTATTTAAAAAATATATATATCTGTATGTGTTAGCTGACAACCCCCTAGGTCAGAGAAGGAGTCTACTCCTACTCAGCTCTTATTAATATCATAAGATTTCAGATAACTAAAAGCAGCATTGTAGCAAAATAAGTAAATGTATTAAAGAAGTGAGGCAAGCAAATTTATTAAAAATACACTTGGCATTGCCTGGCCAGTGTGGCTCTGTTTGTTGAGTATTGTTCCATGCACCAAGCAGTTGCTGGTTCTCCTGGTCAGGGCACATGCCCAGGCTGCGGGCTCCATACTCAGTAGAGGGTGTGCAGAAGGCAGCCAATCAATGTTTCTTTGTTATCAATGTTTCTATCCCTTCTTCTCTCTCTAAAATATCAATGAAAACACAATGTTAAAAAATACATTTGGTGTAGAGCACATGGGCAACCCACCTAGTCTAAGCACACTGCTTGGTGGGGTTCAAGGTTTTATACTCTTCTGTCTACAGATTTCGACATTCCTCTGCTGGATATTTTTGGCAACAGACTAGATTTCCAGCCTCCTCTCCCCCTTACTTTGTTGTGGCTTTTTCCAGAATTAATGAGAATATTTTGGCAAGTGTGTGAGATACCCCCTTCCTCTTTCCCCTTCCTGCCTTTCCTGTAGTCTCTGGTTAGGGATGAGAGGTATTAACTCTTTACTCTCCAGCATCTTTGGTCAGGCAGGATAAAGTCTTGTGATTCACAAGCTGGTTGCAAACTGCACAAACTATTTGGCCCTGTTTAAGTTTCTTGTCTCAGATTCCCCATTCCACTTGTCCAGGAATTTTCCTAATTTCTCTCTATCCTGCCACATATCTATATATCTTTTAATATTCCTCAATTCTACCTCAGTTACATATGTTTAATTATAAATATTAAAACTAAGTTCAATTTTACTTATGGTTATTATTATTTTTGTTTAACAATAAAAATGAATAAAGAACAAATTTGTCTCTAAATATAGTTATGGGGAAGTCTCTAAGCTTTGGCAGTTGTTATTATATTCTTAAAATTGCAATTTACATCATATATTTTTAATTTTAATCTTAATGCACTATCATAGTTTCTTATTTAATAGTACAAATCATTAAATATTACATATTTTTATCAAAGTACAGTTTTGGAAAAAATTCTGTACGTTTTGATGTTTTGTTCTCATTACTGTTTATCTTTAAAAATTCTATAATTAGTGTTCAGATTAAAATAAATTAATTATTGATTTGAGAAAGAGGGAAAGAAGGGAGAAAGAGAGGAGAAGAGGGGAGAGAAAGAAACATTACTTTGTTGTTACTATTTATGGTCTCATTGGCTGATTCTTGTATGTGTTCTTATTGTCAGATATTGAACCTATAACATTGGCCTATGGGGATGACACTATAACCAACTCAGCTACACAGCCAGGGTAATTAATATTCAGATTTAACTCTGAATATTAACATTAATATTAATCCAGATATTAGATGGATTTTTTTTCTTTAAAAGGTATTTTTTCTCTGTTTGTCCTTTTGTTACTCACTTTTATTTTTGCGCTACCTTTTTATTTCTTAAGCCAGTCAACTTTATATCAACATTCTACATGTACAGGAAGATTAACTTTGTTTCTTGAAGACAGAGTTTGATGTATTTTTATTTAATAAGACCTATTTTCTTATTCATATGACCTAAATTCTTAGTAGATTTTGCTGCTTAATATGTACAGTAATACACTGAATGAGTATGTCATCTTCAATATTTTTCCTGAATTGTTTGCTTTCTATTTGTGTATAACTGTAGAGAAGTACATATGCATTGATGGACTGTGTGATTGATAGGCTATTTTAAAGCCCAATAGTTTCCAGCAGTAATAACTTCATTGTGGACTAACTGCTTTTAGAATTTTACACTTACACATAGTAATACTGTAATTCTTGATTTTCTTCTTTTTAATATGACATGGAATTTCTTTGCTGTTCTTTAAAATACTGCCCTTAAATTAGTGACTAAGATTTATATGAGTATCAAAGTAGCACATCAATAAATTAGTGAAATTTTCTTTACTGGTGAACAATATAAAAATGAGGTTAAGAGACTCAAAACTCTTAAAATGAGTTTTCAAGGCTTTAGGGAACTTTGAGGGGAAGACACATGTAGTTAGTAAGTAATAAATGATACTCAATGTAACTGCTGTTTAGAAGGGTGTATGAATTCTCAACATACATGAATTTATTCAATAATTTGAAAACAAACAAAACACAGATGCATATCTTGTGATTCCACAATGAGAAGGTCCTAGGGCAGACACAGGAGGCTGCACATACATGATATCGGGGCACCTTCTCAAGACAGACTCTGTAAAATGTAATTATAAACATCAATAAGAAAACAAACAAAACAGAATTTTTCCTGGAGCAGGAAGGAAAGAAAATTGCCCACCTCCCTTTTCTTAAAGCATTTACTTTTTCTTAAAAAAATTAACTTTATTTTTATTGTTAACACTATTATAGATGTCCCTTCCTCCCCCCTTCACCCCCCACTTTGCCCACCTCCATCCTGCTGCCTCTTCCCTCTGGCCATCTCCACATTGTAGAATACTAATGATTATGACTCTTTCTCTGGCCAAATGAGATGCAATGTATATACAAGCATAATTGTACTTCATTTTATTGCATTTCACAGGTGTTGTAATCTTTTTGCTGGTGGAGGGTCTTGCCTTCAATTTATAAAAACACAAACTTGCTTTATTGTGATATTCTTTATTATGGTGGCCTGAAACCAAACCCACAATATCTTTAATGTAAAAACCTTTTAAAATGATAAATAAAAGCCTCTTATCAGACTAACAATTGAGAATGTCTTTCTCAAGAACCTGGGAGCCATCATTTGGAAATGTAATTATCAAGGAAAATTGTGTCCCCATCTCCCTATACCCCTGAGAATTTAACATAGGTTATCTGCTCAAAATTATACTTTACTTCATGGAGATGTGACTGTGTAGTTTTATTATTCCTTTGTCTTATCTTGTTTTTAAATCTTTATTGTTGAGAGTATTATAGATGTTTCCCTCCGCTCCCCCACCCATTGCCCCTTTTCACTGGGTTCTTACCCTGCCCAAAGCCTTTACTACCCTATTGTCTGTGTCCATAGGTAATGCATATCCCATACAGTAAAGAGGTAATATACAAATTGACCATCACATCTTCACAATATGGTTGCCTATTACTAGGCCAGCGGGGGGGGCTAGTGAAGGATGACCAAATGACTGAACATTTGGCTGTATGGGGCAACCAGACCAGCAGAGGAGGCAGTTGGGGATGATGAGGCAAGCAGAGGGGGAGGGCAGTTGGGGGAAATCAGGCCAGCAGGGGGGCATGCAGTTAGAGGTGACCAGGCAGACAGGCAGGTGAGTAAGGAGCCAGTGGTTCAGGATTGTGAGGGGAAATGTCCAAGTGCAGGTTTAAGCCAGATCCTGAGGGGTCCCAGATTGGCGAGGGTGCAGGCTGGGCTGAGGAGACTCCCCTCCACTCCCCATGTATGAATTTTGTGCACTGGTCTTCTAGTATGCATATAAGATCTTTGGTTAATCTCTTCCCTTTACCATCTCACTCCCTTTCCTCTGAGGCCCTATCCCATTTGGCTCAGTGGATAGAGCATTGCCCTGTGGACTGAAGGGTGCTTCGTTCCATTCTAGTCAAGGGAACATATCTCAGCTGCAGGCTTTATACTCAGTTACAGGTTGAACCAGAGACAACCAATGTTTACATTACATTGATGTTTCTCTCTGTCTCTCCCAGTCCATTCAACCCTCTCTAAAAGTAATTGATGGAAAAATATTCTCAGATGAGGATTACAAAATATTTGTATTTACATTATTTATATTATTCTTCTTCTTCTTCTTCTTCTTCTTCTTCTTCTTCTTCTTCTTCTTCTTCTTAAATTCTTTTGGATACAGGCAATTAGCAAACAAATGGCCAGCCCAATTGCCTGGTGAATTTAAGGTGAACTCTGTGTGATAAATGGTGTTGTCAAATTTTGAGGGGAGAACCAAGATGGCAGCATAAGATATAGACCTGTACATGCTGCCAAAACTACAACTAAAAGACAAAACAACTATCCACCAGAACCATGAGACAGTTGGCAGAGTGGAAGTTCTATATTAGAAGGGAAAAAAAAAGTGCATTGAGACCTGGTAGAACATGCAGAGGCTCAGAAAGGCAGAGGTACAAAGACATGTCAATTGGGTTAGTGTGCACTGTTTTCTTCAATTGGGAGGGAGCTGCAAGTTCCCAACTGCTCTGAACTCCAGTTTCTGGCAAGATTCTGGTAACCCAGACTCAAACAAGGGAAAACTTAACTGTCTGACATTGGGTCGGAAAGTGAGGGTGGCTTTCTCGCAGAGATGCGCACAGGAATCATTGTTTACTGCACTGGGGTGCAGGATGCGGGACATGAAACAGAACCCAAAAACACAGAGAAGCAGAGAGGGCTGACTGTCAGCCATCACTGTTTGCCAAACCTTAGTGCTTTTCTGAGATGCTGCCCTTCCCAATTTACAAACCCACCAAACTGTGTGCAGCGGTTTTTGTATATGAATGGCCTGCCCTCTCGCTGCTTAACCTAACAAATTGCAACTGGGTCAGATAACTCTAAAACCTCCAAACACCAAGCAAAGAGGAGAAATCTACAGATCTCCCTGTAGCTCCTGCTGGGTGGCCTCAGGCAGTAGCTGACTTGCACCTCCTTAGAGATCCAGGAACCAGTGTACTTAGAGGTCAGTGTGAGACTACACCAGATTTCAACTCCTCATAACATAAGTGACACACTCAAGAGGCAGACTCAGTGAGCACCAAAGCCCCACTGAAGCAAGTCCTGCCCCATAGGGGTGTCTCCAGCACAGCAGTTCTTCCATTATAGACACAGCTAATCCACACAGTCAATTGGCCTGGAGATCAACTCCTCCCAGTGTGCCAATAGCAATCAAGGCTTAGCTACAACAAGACTGTATACTCAGCCCACAAAGGAGTGTACCAAGAATGTCCACCTCAGGTGATTGGAGAGGCAGAGCTACTGAGCCATAAAGGACAACTAGCATACAAAGCCACTCCATCAACACAGGGAAGCAGCCAAAATGTAGAGACAAAAAAACATGTCATGAATAAAATAAATGGAGGAAAGCAAACTATTGGACATAGAGTTCAAAACCATATTTATAAGGTTACTCAAGAATTTTCTACAAATTTGTTGAGAAACTTAGTGAGATCTCTGAGAAACTTAGGGAGACCTTCAGGGATCTTAACAAGAATGCCAAAAAATGGAAAAGGATCAGTCAGAAATTAAGCATACAATGTCTGAAATAATAATAATAATAATAATAATAATAATAATATAAAGAAATCTAAGAGCAGACTAGAGGACCCCAAGAATCAAACCAAAGATTTGAAATATGAGGAAGGAAAAAACACCCCACCAGAAAAACAAAAAGAAAATAGAGTCCAAAAATGTGAAGATAGTATAAGGAGCCTCTGGGATAACTTCAAGCATACCAACATCAGAATTATGGGGATGTCAGAAGGAGAGAACAAGATACTGAAACCCATTTTAAGAAATAATGACTGCAAACTTCTCCCACCTGATGAAAGAAATGGACTTACAAGTCCAGGAAATGCAGAGAACCCCAAACAAAAGGAATTCAAAGAGGACCACACCAAGACACATCATAATTAAAATGCCAAGGCAAAAGACAAAGAGGCAATCTTGAAAGCAGCAAGAGAAAAACAGTTAGTTACTTACAAGGAAGTACCCATCCGACTGTCAAATGATATCTCAACAAAAACTATGCAGGCCAGAAGGGAGTGGCAGGAAATATTCAAATGATGAATAGCAAGAATCTACAACCAAGATTACTCTACTCAGCAAAGCTATCATTCAGAATTGAAGGTCAGATAAAGAGCTTCACAGACAAGAAAAAGCTAAAGTTCATCACCACCAAAACAAGGTTATATGAAATGCTGAAGGGTATTCTTTAAGAAAAATAATAAGAAGAAAAAGGTAAAGATAAAAATTATGAACAACAATATGATAACAAATACATATCTATGAACAAATGAATCTGAAAATCAAGTGAATAAGAAATCTGCTGAACAGAATAAACTGGTAAATATAATAGAATCAGGTGCATAGAAAGGGAATGGATTGAGTGGTGTGGGGAGAGATTGGACAAAAATCTTACATCTATGGATAAGGACAGTGGTGGTGGGTACAGGCATGGGTTGGGAGTGCAGAATCAGGTGGAGGGGAGGTATGGGGGGGGAAGAGGAACATCTGTAATAAACTAAACAATAAAGATTTACTTAAAAAGAAAAATCTTCTTGAGTACTAATATTTACCTTGGCAACATGTGTCTAATGAATTGGTTAAAAGCATTAGATTTTTTCTGCATTTATGTACTCTTCAATTTGCCTCAGATGGACATCATATTCTGATTTAATGCTTATCCTATCTAATAAAAGAGTAATATGGAAATTAACCATCACTCCACTATACCGACAAACCACACCCACAAGCCACACCCACCAGCCAATCAGGCGTGAGCATGCAAATTAGCCCCAACCAAGATGGCTGCAGCCATGAAGCGATCATGTGAGAGGCTAGGGTTTCCCCAGTGATGAAGGAAGCCATGCTTTCCACATACCCTGGCTGACCCAAGCTCCCACTCTAGGCTACACAGTTTCAATTATAGAAGATAAATAAATCCCAACAAAAATGGTGGCAGCCATGGAGCTAGAGAGAGCAGGAGGCTAGGATTGTCCGTGATGGAAAAAGCCAAACTTCTGCAGTTCTGCCCTGTCTTGGCCTCTGCTTAAGGCTATAAAGTTTCAATTATAGAAGATAAATAAATCCCAACAGAAATGGCTGCCATATGGAAGTTAGCAGGAGGCTTGGCTCTGCTCCAATATACAAAAGTTTCAATTGTATAAGATGAATAAATCCCAAATACTAGGGCCTCCACTTGGGTCGCCAGGAGCATGGCCAGCCTGCAAACCACCACAGGCCCCTTGCCCAGGCCACCCCATGCCCCATGGAAAACCAGCTGCCCCCCCCCATTGCACCAGACCTCTATCCTATCTAATAAAAGAATAATATGCAGATTGACCATTATTCCAACACACAAGATGGCTGCCCCCATGTGGTCAAATATCCTGTCCCATGTGGACATAAGATGGCTACCACAAGATGACCAGTAGGCAAGGGTAGTTGGGAGGGACCAGGCCTGAAAGTGAGAACAGTTGGGGGTGATCAAGCCTGCAGGAGAGGGCAGTTAGGGGTGACCAGGTTGGCAGAGGAGGAAAGTTGAGGGTGAACAGGCCTGCAGGGAAGGGCAGTTGTAGGAATCCAGTCCTACAGGGGAGAGCAGTTGGGGGAGACCAGGCCTACAGTGGAAGGCAGTTAGGGGTGACCATGCCTACAGGGGAAGTCAGCTAAAGGGAACCATGCTGGAAGGGGAGCAGTTAGGCATCAATTGGGCTGTCATAGGACTGGTTAGGGGATGATCATTCTGGCAGGCAGAAGCAGTAGGGGCAATCAGGAAGGCATGCAGGCAAGCAGTTGGGAGCCAGCAGTTTTGGATTTGAGAGGGATGTCCCAGATTGGAAAGGGTGCAGGCTAGCTGAGGGATAACTCCCCCATGCCATGCACAAATTTCATGCACTGGGCCTCTGGTCAATAAAAAAAATGGTTTCTCTCTCTTTTGTTGTGGAGAGATTTTTCTGAAATGGCAGATTTTGCTTTTAATTATATTCCCTACCCCCAACAATTCCCAATCAGTATTTACCAGGTAGTGAGTGATAGGTGATCAACAATTTCCAACAAGGTGCTGAGAGCCAATTTAAAATGGGTTTCAATAATTTATTTGATTTCAGAATGGCTAAGAGCCCATAACTTGACTAATAGATTTATTTGGTCATTTGCCTATGATGTTCCACTAACCCTCTTTTGTAGAGATTAATGATTTTTTAGAGGATGAGAGATTCTATTGCTTACTTCAGAGATGGAAAAGAGGGCTAGTGTGTGTCTACTGGCTTTAAGTAACTTTTTTCCCCCAATTAAAGATGTAAATCTTGTGCTTGCTCTTTGAGAAGCCACCCATTCTCCAGTTTAAAAGTGTGAGAAAGGATTGTGTTGCAGTAAAACTCTGAGTTGCAGGGCTTACAAATCTCCAAGAGAAAATATTTACTCTGTTTAAAGGAAGGAAAGTCAGATGTTGGGCTATCAATGGAAGAAATACCTGGGAGTAAAGTACACACATAAATATCAAGTATATTTTTAGGATCTGCCAGTTGTCCCCCCATGGTTTAGCCAAAAATGGAGAGAGATAAGTCTTTCTAGAAGAGCAATAAGAAAGAAAAATATGTTTTCTACTTTGAAGATATGCGCATGGTGAGGAGCTTTCAGGACTGGGAGCAAAACATGCAACTAGGGGAGAAGAAAAAGTGGTTGGATTCAGAAAAGGGTAGTGACATTCCACCTTCAGCCAAGGTTTAGGTGGGATGCAAGAATGAGCATAATCCTATCTAATATAAGAGTAATATGCAAATTAATTGTCACTCTGCAACAAAAATGGAGGTGCCGATAGCCCCCAGATGGCAGTGTCCAGTCCTCTCAGTCCCACTGGAATCCCCCAATCTCAGGGAGGGCTGCCGCTGAGAGCCTGCAGAGTAAGTAGCCTGGTGGAATGCTGCCCATAGGCCCTCCTCACCCTTTATAAAAAACACGAAAATGAATTCACTCCCCCCAGCACAAACCCCTCCCAGTACTGGCAACTTGGACTGGGGTCTCAGCCTAGCAGGGGCAATGCACCCCCCAGCATGATCCCTTCCCAGAGCCGGCAACCTGGGATAGGGTCTTGCCACATCCTCACTGCACGATCCCCTGCCAGCAGCAGCAGCCTGGGCTGGGGTCTCAGTCACCCTCAGGGTGTGATCTCCTGCCAGCAGCTGCAGCCTGGGCTGGGGTTTGAGCCTGGCAGGGGTGTGTACCCCCACTGCACAATTCCCTCCCAGCTGCAGCTTCCTGGGTCTCAATGACTGAGTCACACCAGCCATCCAGATATAGAGGAATCTTAAATGTTTGTTTAAAAAAAAAAATATATATATATATATATTATATATATATTATTGATTTTTACAGAGAGGAAGGGAAAGGGATAGAGAGCTATAAACATCTGTGAGAGAGAAACATCGATCAGCTGCTTCCTACATACTACCCACTGGGTATGTGTCCCTAATCAAGGATTCCTTGATGGGAATTGAACTTGGGACTCTTGAGTCTGTAGGCCGATGCTCCATCCAGCTAGCCAAACTAGTTAGGGCTTTCCAATATGTTAAAGAAAAAACAAAAAACTATCTAATAAAGAGGAAATATGCAGGGGAGGGCATTTGGAGGTGACCAGGTTGTCAGGGGAGGACAGTTGGGATGATCCAAGGGCAGGGGAGCAGTTAGTCATCAATCAGGCTGACAGGGGAGTTTTTAGGGGTGATCAGGCTGGCAGGCAGAAGCAGTTAGGGACAATCAGGTAGGCAGGTGAGCAGTTGGGAGCCAGCAGTTTTGGATTGTGAAAGGGATGTCTGACTGCCTATTTAGGTCCGATCCCACAGGACATCCCCCGAGGGATCCCAGATTGGAGAGCATGCACGTTGGACTGAGGGACACCCACTCCCCTGTGCACAAATTTCATGCACCAGGCCTCTAATCCTATATAATAAAAGGCTAATATGCAAATAGACTGAAGAGTGGAACAACTGAACAACAAAATAACCTGTTACTATGATATGCACTGACCTTCAGGGGGTGTGCATGGAACATGGTGGGTATCAGCTATAGCAGGAAGGTGGAGCAGGTGAGCGGGGGCACCAGACCAAGGTGGGGTGCCAGTCACTATCATCAGGGCAAGCCTCTGGTGGTTACTGAAAATTCTTTGCTCCCACGTGCTGTGGTCCTGCTGAGCTCTCATACCTGATGTAGTGCCAGAGCTGCTGTTTGCAACCCCTGCCAGCAATCAGCATCAACTGGATCACTCAAGTGCCATCAGCAGGTGTGAGCAGTCACTGCCAGCCCCAATTGCCCTTCAGGACTTTTCCACCTCTCCCTGTTCCTGAAGGGTGATCAGGGCAGCAGCCACCACTCATACCAACTACCAGCACTCAGCACTGGTCCCAGTTGCTCTGTGCCTTCAGTGTGTGTGAGCAGTGGTGGCAGGAGTTGGGCTGTCAGTAGACAAGGCATGGAGGATGGTCTGAGACCTGCCCCTGTGTCAACCCCATCTTGAGGCCCACAGTTCTTTTCAAGGTGCACAAATTTGTGCCTTGGGCCCCGAGTGTAATACAAAACCTTTCCATACTAATCCTACTTATTATGAACTGTCAAAAACATTCAAACCTGTAAATAATTTTTTTGTAAGTTTACTTAAGCCAAACTGAACAATTGCCAGGAAACAGAATCTCAATGTATTGGTATAATGCTCTGGAGAATGGCACTTTTTCATCTTGTTTTATATATTATAATCAAAAGAGAAGAAGTAAATGGGTTAAATGAAATTCATTGATGATAGGTTAGGGAGTGTGGAGAGGAAAGAAAAAGAGGAAACTTTGAGTTGGATAAAAAGCAAAATGATAGACACACATTTCTTTTACTTAGGGTACAGGATAGTTAACAGTCAACAATTAATATTTATAGTAATTTAAGGATAATATGCTAATTAGACTGGATGTTCATCTGGACAAAGACACTATGGCAGGGGCTGAGGCAGAGGCAGTTAGGGATAAGGCTGGCACAGGAGCAGTTAGGGGCATCAGGTCAGTAGACAGAGCGGTTAGGGGTGATCAGGCAGGCAGGCAGGTGAGCAGTTAGGAGTCAGTAGTTCCAGATTGTGAGAAGGATGTCCAACTGCCAGTAGTCGGATATATACTCCGAGGGATCCTGGATTGAAGAGGGTGCAGTCCAGGCTTAGGGACACCTATCCTCCCCACAGATGCATGAATTTCATATTCTGGGCCTTTAGTCTATAATAATAAAAGGGTAATATGCTAATTAGGTCAGATATCTTCTGGACATCATTCTGGACATCCTTCTTGATGAAGCTGGGGCCAGAAGGAAGCCAGTGGGGACCCAGGTGCCTGTATGCAGCCCATGGGAACCAGGACCCACCAGTCTGAGTCCTAGGTGCCTGTGGGTAGCCCTGAGAAGCCAGCCCTAGTCCCAGGTGCCTACAGGAAGCCTGGGAAAGTAAGCCTGAGTCCCAGGTGCCTTCCAGTGGCTTAAGGAGGGGAGCCAGAGAAGGAAAGCCTATTCTTGTATAAATTTTCATGCATCAGGCCTCTACTGATAACAATAACAAGGAAAAAATAGATGGTCTCCATGGCCCTGGCCTGGTGCCAGGCACATTTGGTTGTGCCCTCAGGGGTCCAGAAAAGGGGAAGTTACAAGTTATCCTGACATTTCAGGCATATTATCTTAGATGAAAGAAGACAATAGGCTTGGTGAAAGTAAAGATTGATCTTTATCAAGAAAGATACTGCCCTAGGACATGATTACCTACTATAAACTGCTTTTAGTTAAAGTTTTAATTTGAGACCATCCCTTGTGCTTACTTTAGGTCTTTGAGTTTGCAAAATTGCCATGCAGGCCTTCACTGAACTAGTCAGATTAGCATGTGGTCTTTTTTACATCCACAGAACTGAGCCTTTTTTGGTGAAGTTTGCAGTTTGAAGCACCTGAAGACAGGCCCCTTTTTCGAATTTTAGAGGGCAGAACTATGTTTTAACAATATAGCATAAAACTTTCTGCACATGCCCTTTTTAATTCTGAGAAAAATAGAAAGAGCCCACTATATATATTCTTTTGTGTGGTACCATCAAATCTAAACACCCGTGCATTTCAAATTACTTATTTTTTTTTTTATCCTGGACTCAGCATAAATTTCTGTTTAGAGATTTCAAACTCCATTGTGTGTGTTTTAACTTGTCAGTTATCTCCTTCTGGGCATATCATAGTCTTTCCATAAATATCTTCACCTGGCTTTGCCAGACAAGCAGCAACAATACAGTACTACAAAACACCCCAAGGGCTAAACATGAAAATAAGAGGATGTAGAACTTCTTTATCTCTTTGTCTTGTCAGTTTTTATCAAGCTGACATGCAATAGCCAGCCCCACCATTCCTCAACTGCATCTGAAAGTGTACCAGAGCATTTTGAATAGAAATCAAGATCATTCTATCAGCGACCCTATTGAATGCAATGCATATCCTTTTTCTTTTAGTGTAGCAAATATTTTTAAAAAATCATACTTCACAATGCACTTAGCCTCTTATTTTAGTTATAAGCATCAAGGAATTAAAGTTGAAATTAACATATTTTTTAGATAGATAATCTGAAAAAAAAAGTGTGGATTGCATTGTCTCAAGGGTCAAAATGGGAAACCTTCTTATATCTATTCCATGTAAAGGACCTAGATCATGAAATCGGTTTATAATTATATTAAATTAACTGTTTTAAACAAAACAAAACTGGGAAAGCCGTATGTCCTCGGCATGGAGCATATAGTTATTAATGGTTTAGATCTGTTACTTGTATTTAGAGAGATGTTCATCCCCACCTATTGAGGCTAAGAATGGAATTATTGAGTTATTCTAAGAAAAAGAACTTTCTGAGACTTGAATGGGAGGATGAGATATGGTAGAAAGCTTTATGTATGTGGAATCAAACCCTTGAGTTCCCAAGGTTTCATTTCCCTTAGTCCTGCCAAGGAATAAGTCCAAGTTTGCCTTTAGCAGGGCTAAAATTGGAGCCAGTGTCCAGAATTTTCATTCCATATTTGCACACTCTAGTCCAGCATCAGGTGAGCCTAGTTTGTGTTCCCAAATGCAGTCCATTATTTCATTGCATGTGGGGTACCACATGGCTGTAGGCCAAATGGGTGAATGCCAGGGAGCCAAGAGCAACAAGAATCGCGATAACAACCAGAGAGAGAATTCCTTTGTGTAGGGCAGTGGTCAGCAAACTCATTAGTCAACAGAGCCAAATATCAACAGTACAACGATTGAACTTTCTTTTGAGAGCCAAATTTTTTAAACTTAAATTTCTTCTAATGCCACTTCTTTAAAATAGACTTGCTCAGGTCGTGGTATTTTGTGGAAGAGCCACACTCAAGGGGCCAAAGAGCTGCATGTGGCTCGTGAGCCCCAGTTTGCCGACCATGGGTTTAGGGTATTATGTATTCCCATATTTTCAAGTGCTTGCAGTGGCCACACCCATTCTGGCCAATGATCTTTGTTCCCAGGTATGACTGACAGACATATCTTCCCTATGCCACTCCAATTTCACTGCAGCCTGTATCTATCACCCTTTGTCCAATCCCTTCCCCAAGTGTTTTGCAGGGAATTGGCTGGTGGTTCCCTGGGGGAGTGTGAAATTCTAGTTTCCCAATGAAGTTGCCCAAATGATTTATAATTTGCTACAACATATTCAGCATTTTAATTTATTGACATGTGAATTATAATGTGGCAAAATTGTACAAATAGGTAACAAGGAAATAGACATGAAGAAAAGCAGTTAAGTCTAGATTACTTTAGAAACACATTTGTTGACCAAATGAGGTCTGTGTGCTAACTATGGCTAGTTACTTGTTTTTGCAAATAATGTTTTATTGGAACTCAGCCACATTGATTCTTTAGGCACTAACTATGGCTGTTCTCAACCAACAACAACAGTACTGAGTAGTTGCTACAAAGACCTTATTGCTCACAAAGTCTAAATATTTACTATCTAGTCCTTTATAGAAAAAGTTTGCCAGCTTTTGCTTTAGGGTATCTTTTAATATAGCCAGATCAAGAAATTAAGTAATAGTTAAGGGTTTAATGAGTGTTTGCTTCAATAAATATGAAACTCATATCCTGAAAACTCCTTCATTATGACATAGAACTTTCATAGATGCTGAACATGTGTACTGACTTGGTTCTGAATTATATTAAAATTTTATGCTCTGAATTACATAAAATATTTTAAAATAAGTCAATAATTGATGTACTATTAAGTAACATATGTTACAATGTTCAAACAGCAAATAAAGTAAAATTAAAAGGAAAGTGCCAGCTCCCCTTAATTGGAGATCCAGTCCCTAAAATAACAATTGTTAATTTCTGCTTTATTTATGTGGCTGTATAATGTAGTAACTTTAAATATTCTTATTTTTATATTTCTTTAATATCAATGTAAACAGCTTTTATTTTCCCCTTTTGAAGTATTCTATAATAGTTATTTCTTTCAGATTCTACCCCATTGTCTCTTTTATTATATATTAATTGCATTTTTTACATATTTTTAGTTATCTATGATATTTTTAAATGCATTAATTAAAGTATAAATGACAAATAGCATTTTGATTACTTGCTAGAAAATATAATTTTTAGCAAGTATTTTGGTTCTAGGTTAGTGACAAAATTTAGAATCAATAAGTAGAATAAAATATTAAAATTATGTAAATATTTTTCATTAAAGAAGAATCTTTTAAGTTTCAGGATTCAGCTATCAACACATATTTTAAAACCTACTAAATAGCTCTGTTTTTGTTTGTTTTTAATCCTAGGTTCTCAAAATTCTTGGTTTTCCAGTTTTTTTAAACATTGTTTTTAGTAATTTAAAAATTATACAAATCTATACATATTTTTATTTTAAATTTTATAAAAAGATTGACCAGGCAAGAAATTCTGGTTTTAATATAATTTTGTATTAGAATTAGTTTTCAATTTTACTAAATAAAAGTCTGTTGCTTATTTGAATCATTCATTTAGGAAATTTTATGTGTGTTTTTTTTCCTCCATTAAAAATGTTTTCTCTGAATGGTAAGAATGAAAATTTCATAGCATTTTATCTGTGTTGTGCTCTGCTCATTGATTCTGCTGGTCTATGTGAGCCCAATCTGGTTAATCTCTTTTCTAGCTTTGAGAACTTTCTTCTCCTAAGTCTTCTCCTGAGTTTGCTGAAATTCTGAGTTTGTAGATGTTGGACTCAATGACTCAATGCTGGACTCCTTGAATATTAGCTTTCTTGTTATATTTTTTATTTATATCTTTCTTCTCTATGTTCTAGTAGCGACTTCTGATATTACTCAGATCACCAAATTGTTTCTCATATGTGACTATTTAATTATTTTAGTTAAACAATTACATATATATATATTAATTTCTTTTGTATTTTGTTATCTGATGACTATTTTTTCTTAGTAGTCTGTGATTATTTTATGAATACATTATTGTTTAAAAAATCTTGGACATTAATAATATGAATGAATTAAAAGTTTTTTTATAGTGGGTATTAGTTCTATTTGTTCACATTAATCTTTATCTCTTTTTAAATGTTCAAATAACTATTTATTAGTAGAAATGGCTGGTATGATCTATAATAATAAAAATGTAATATGCTAATTAGGCAGGATGTCCTTCTGGACAACCTTCAGGATGAAGCCTGGGCTACCAGGAAAGCCCAGATCCTGGGTGCCAGAGGGAAGCTGGTGTGGGCAGCTGGGGGAAGGAAGACCTACTGTTGCATGAATTTCATGCACTAGGCCTCTAGTTTCATTTATAAAAGATTATGATTGATTTCTCAGCAGGTCTCTTTGAATTATATGGTGACTGCAGAATTGCATAAATGAACAAATAATGATATTAAGTGGTTGGATTCTCTTTTGAGGATTTTGTAGGATATATATGTGGGCAGAGTTTTTTTTTTTCCTTCTGCTGTTGATGAATTAAGAAATTCTTCTACTTGGAGAGCAGAGATATCTGAAATTTTCACCCTTAGGTAGAGCTGCATTTTCTTTATTCTTTCTATTCCATTTCTCCCTCTTCCCTAAATATCCATAATAGAAATCTCGGGTTGATTCCTCATACCTTCTAGAACAAAATTTCTGAAGCCTGGTATTGGCAGTTCAAAGAGAGAACGGCCTGAGTGATTCAAGTTTTTTGGTGCTCAGTTTTTCAGTTACTTATCTTCCTATTTCATCAGTAATGCACAACTGCCTTTCAACATGTTGATTCTGACATGAAGTATTTTCTAGGGATTGCTGAAAGAATTTTTATCAGACTGTAGTTGCTGCTCTAATATACCAACTTATTTAATTTTATAGAAACTTCTGAAAATACTACAGTGGTACCTCGAGATACGAGTGCCCTAACATGCAAGCTTTTTGAGATACGAGCCATCAAGCAAGCAATTTTTTGCTTTGAAACACGAGCAACATTTGAGATACGAGTAATCGCACGGATCAGCCGGCTGCACACAACACACCAGTTTACCGCAACTCGAGGGTCTCATAGTTTCCCATGCCTCAGTCAGTGTGCTTGTTTACCTCCTTGTCAAAGCACCTTTTGTGGATTTACATACTTTATCACATTTCTTTTTATAACCATGGGTCTGAAGAAAGCGAGTGGAAAGGTCAGTGCTCAGAAGACGATGATGTCTATTGAATTAAAGCTTGAAATCATAGAAAAACATGAACAAGGTGTGTGAGTGGCTGACTTGGCGAGGCAATACGGGCGTAGTACTTCAACCATATGCACTGTGCTTAAACAGAAGGAGTCGATAAGGGTATAATGCCAGCTAAGGGCGTTACAATAATCTCTAAGCTCCGTAGCTCTCTCCATGAAAAGATGAAGAATCTACTGATGGTGTGGGTGATGGAGAAGCAGTTTAAAGGAGATACATTAACACAGGGCATCATATGAGAGAAAGCGCGAGCGATTTACGGTTATTTGCTGGAGCAGACCCCACGGACTTCCAGGGACGAAGCATCGAAAGACTCATTTAAAGCCAGTAGAGGCTGGTTTGATAACTTCAGGAAAAGGTCCGGCATTCACTCCATCGTCAGGCATGGTGAGGCAGCAAGTTCCGATGTGAAGGCAGCTGAGGATTACCTCAAAACTTTTTCCGAACTGATAGAAGCCAAAGGATATATCCCCCAGCAAGTCTTCAACTGTGATGAGACAGAGCTTTTCTGGAAGAAGATGCCGAATAGGACTTCTATAATGGCAGAGGAGAAGGTGATGCCAGGCCACAAACCCATGAAGGACAGGCTAACTCTCGCACTGTGTGCCAATGCGAGTAGCGACTGCAAGATCAAGCCTCTGCTCATATACCATTCGGAAAACCCCCAGAGTCTTTAAGTCACATAAGATTTTAAAAGATAAACTGCAAGTTAAATGGAGAGCAAACCCGAAGGCATGGGTCACCAGGCAGTTCTTTGTGGAGTGGGTAAACCTGGTTTTCGGCCCTTCTGTGAAGAAGTATCTACAGGAAAACAACCTAACCATGCAAGTCCTCCTCGTCCTTGACAATGCTCCTGCTCACCCACCAAACCTCGAAGATGAACTCCTCAAAGAGTTCAAGTTTTGTCTACCTACCTCCCAACACCACTCCTATCCTGCAGCACATGGATCAGGAGGTGATTTCTAATTTAAAAAAGCTGTACATCAAGCACCTGTTCTGGCACTGCTTTGAGGTGACGGAGAACACAAACCTCACCCTTCGAGAGTTCTGGAAGAACCACTTTAACATCGTGATATGCCTCAGAATTATTGATCAGGCCTGGCTGGGTGTTACAACGAGGACTTTGACTTCTGCATGGAAGAAGCTGTGGCCTGAGGCCATAGCCAAAAGGACCTTCAAAGGATTCGAACCCGAGGTGCCAGTGGAGGAGGAGATAATGTCTCTGGGAAAATCCATGGGCCTGGAGGTGGATGAGAGAGACGTGAATGAGCTCGTCAAGGAGCACTCTCTGGAACTCACCATGGAGGAGTTACAAGAGTTGCAGTCTCAGCAACATGCGGAGGTTCTCCAAGAAACTGGTTTTGAGGAGGAGCCAGAGGTGGAGGAGATCTCTACAAGTGAGATATAGGAGATCTTAGGAATGTGGGAGAGGGTGTCACACTTCGTGGAAAAGAAACACCCCAAAAAAGTTGCTACTGGTCGTCCATCGGAGCTGTTCAATGAAACTTGCCTCACCCATTTCAGAAACATTCTGAAAGAGAGGAAGAGGCAAACCTCGTTGGACACGTGTGTTTTTTTTTAATTGGCCAAAAATGCAAAGACCAGTAGCATTAAGTTCAGTGAAAATTAGTTAAGTTACATTCAGTTTAGGGATAAAGTATAGCATTAAGAGTGTAATGATAGGTAAATACACTTTATAAAACCAGTTTATTCCTTTACATTCTCTTTTATTATGTTTTTATACAGTATTTGTCATTTATAAATACATTTTTCTTATTCAAAAACACGTAACAAGAACAACTGGGGTGGCATTTTGGGGTCTGGAACGGATTAACGACATTTCAATTGATTTCAATGGGGAAATTTGCTTTGAGATACGAGCAACTTGATATATGAGCAAGGTTACGGAACGAATTAAACTCATATCTCGAGGTACTACTGTATTCGTATTAACCTTTTTTAAAAACTTTGGTTGACTAAAAACACTATGCACCTATGATTTGTCACACAGCAAGTAAATAGTAAAGACATAATTGATATATTAGTGCATGTTGTGACTATAAGTGTTTGCAATTATTATCATTAATTTGCTCTAAGACATATAATATTCTTAGCTAGAAATTATAATATTTTCATAAATAATTTTTTACATAAGTATTTCTTAAAAATTCTGTCAGTAGAGGTCATTTCTGATATCTGTAGTCTTCATTGTATATGTTGAACTATACAGTATGGCAGCAACTAGCTACATATGCCTATTTAAATGCATACTTAAATGGAATGAAATTAAAAGCTCAGTGTTGATTAAGAGAGACCCCTCTTGTTACAAATCTTGCTCATACAGGCCTGGTCAGTGTTAATACCAGAATAAGTATGTAGAGAGAGTGAGCAAGAGAGAAATGGGAACTGTAAAGATATTAGTGATAGATTCCTTTTATTTTATAGATTTACCCAGGACAACCTTAATCCTGCATGGACTTTATACTCATTGTTTGTATCATTGTATTCCAAGGTACCAGATAATATTCAGATTTATGTACCCAATATTAAACCTATGGAGCTAAAATATCAGAATGGCAATCATCAACAAATCAACAAAAGACAAGTGTTGGCGAGGATGTGGAGAAAAAGGAACCCTTGTTCACTTTTGGTGGGAATGCAGACTGGTGCAGCCACTGTGGAGAACAATATGGAGTTTTCTTAAAAAAAACTAAAAATGGATCTCCCATTTGACCCAGCAATCCCACTCTTAGGAATTTATCCTAAGAAATTACAAACACCAATCAGAAAGGATTTATGCACCCCTATGTCCATAGCAGCACAATTTACAATAGCTACAATTTGGAAACAGCCTAAGTGCCCATCAGCAGATGAGTAGATCAGAAAACTATGGTACATCTACACAATGGAATTCTATGCTGCCATTAAAAAGAAGGAACTTTTACCATTTGCAGCAAGCTGGATGGAACTGGAGAGCCTTATGCTTAGTGAAATAAGCCAGTCAATGAAGGAGAAGCACCACATGATCTCACTCATTTGTGGATAATAAAGAACATTGTAAACTAATGAACAAAAGGATAGACACAGAGGCAGTAAAGCATCAAACAGACTGTGAAATTATAGCAGGAAGATTAAGGAGAGGTGGGGTAGATAAGAGATCAATCGAAGGACTTGTATCTGTATATATAAACATAACCAATGAACATAGACACTGCGGGGTTGAGGTATGCCTGGGATGGAGGAGGGGCAATGGGGAGATATGTATACGTGTAACACAATAAAAAATAAAATAAAATTATCATTTTAAAATATATTTTTATTGATTTCAGAGAAGAAGGGAGAAGGAGAGAGAGGGAGAAACATCAATGATGAGAATCACTGATTGGCTACCCCCTGCACTCCCCTGACTGGGGATCGAGACTGTAGCCCAAGTATGTGCCCTTGACTGGAATTGAAGCCAGGACCCTTCAGTCCACAGGCAGATGCTCTATCCATTGAGCCAGACCGTCCAGGGCAAGCTGAAATTATTGTGTTGGACTTGGAAATCTGCATTTTTAACCAGCTCCGTTAGGCTATTTATGTACTCTTCAGTTTTGAGAGCCATTGCACTAAATAGTTACCATGATAAATAGATGAGACATTTGGAATTAGTCACTATTTATGAGAATTTTGTGTACCACTCACATTCTCAATACCATTTTTCAGATAATTAGTCTTAGTTCTGTCACAGTGATCAATTTAGCTATTAATTTATGCCATTGTTTGGATGCTAGTAAAATAAAACTAATTATACATGTATAATTACTATTCATTTTATCAGTCACAAATTTGTTTTGGCATGTCATTAATTTAGTAGATTTTTATTTAAATAGTAATGCCTGCTTACCATATGTAATGGTATTACTTCTGATTTTAGAAGACATTGAACAGTAATGTTATAATAGAAACTAAGCTGTTGTAAATATTGTTTACAACAAAATAACATTCTAGAAAATAACATTCTAAAAAATAACATTCTAGAAAAGGCAAATAATTTCTAATAGTTGAGTTCTCAGATTATATATATATATATATGATTGCTTATATTATTTAAGTTATGTTTAACTATACACATTTTGAAAAGTCACAGTCATTAAAGTAATTTTAAAGTAAAGTTATGAAACTTCATTTTCTAAACATAGCTTGAGAAAAAAATAACTAAATTCAATAAAAATACCTATTATAAAAGCATAGCTTCTCTGTGAAAATTTATGTAAAATACCAGGAAAAATTGATAGTATTGAAAACTATACTTAAAACCACTTAATAAAAGATTTAAAAATATTTGTCATAATAGGGTATGATTTACTTAAAATAATATAGTAGAATTTTTTTCATGAACTTTAGATAAGAAAATATTCTTAAAACACAAATATGCATAAATTGGAGAGAGAGAGATTGGAACTAAAATCTCATATTCATCAACTGATACACAACATAATAGTGGTAAAATTGCAAGACATATAGTAGGAAATATAGTTGGAAAATATATAAGCAGCTTTATTGTTTCGAAAACTGAAGAAACTATATAAATTCAAAAGTAGAAACAAACTATCCCATAAGATAACTCAACAGTCAACTTCAAGAAAACAGATAGATACCAATAGCCAATAAATATATGAGGACATTTTTAACCCTTTAGTCATAAGATAAATTAATACTAAAACTACAATAAAATATCACTTCACACACATTTGGGTGACTAAAATATGGACATAAATGATTAATTACATGAAAAATTAAAAGAGACAACAGTGAATGTTGACAAGAAGATGAAATAATGAAAATTTTCATACACTAGAGGTAATACTATAAGGTGGTACAAAATTCTACCAAATTCTGATAATGTAAACAGGTTCAACTTCTCTGGAAAACTGTCACTGTCTTCTAAAACTAAAAATATACATAATTTATTACTAAAGAATTTCACTGCCAGGCATTTATACTACTATACTATAGAAGCTCACACAAATATGCCACACGACACATACTTGAGAATGTCTGTGGCAGCTTTATTTGTGATAGTTACACATTAAAAAACATCCAGATTTCCATTACCTACAAAATAAACTATGCACTCATGGAATGAGTACTCTGCAGCTATTAAACACTTAAAAAAATACAGATGAGTCACACAAGTACAATATTGGGCAAAAGAAGCAAACACAAAATAGTATACTATTGTATAATCTCACTTATATAAAATCCCCAATCAGCTGTTTTACAATGGGTTTGATGCCAGATAAGGGTATGAAAACCACCACTAAATCTAAGCCAAAATGGGAATGGAAAATATTCATATCAATTTATCATCATTGGACATATAAATTTGGGCAAGTCTAACACTACAGGCTATCTGATCTACAAATGTGATGGGAATAAAAAATCCGAGGAGTCCTCTGAGATACAAAAAGGTACCTCCAAGTTTACCTGGTTGAAAGCTGAACATGAGGGTGGTATATGGAAATTCGAAATCGGTAAGTACTATGTGACCATCACTGATGCCTCAGGACAGAGATTTCATAATAAACATGATTACATGCACATTTCAGGCTGATGAATTTATTGGTGAATTTGTAGCAGGTACAAGTCTTGGTGAATTTGTAGCAGGTATCTCCAAGAGTGGGCAGACTTGTGAGTATGGCCTTCTGGCTTACATATTGCATGTAAAACAACTAATTGTTGTTAACAAAATGAATTCCACTGAGCTGCATTGCAGCTAGATGAGATAAGAGGAAATCATTAAGAAAGTCAGCACATACATTAAGAAAACTGACTACAACTCTGACTGTAGTATGTAGAATTTGTGCCAATTTTGGGGTGGAATGGTGACAATATGCTGGAGCCAAGTGCTAACATGCCTTGGTTCAAGGGATGGAATGTCACCCATAAATATGGAAATGCCAGTGCAACCATGCTGCTTGAAGCTCTGGATTGCATTCTGCAACCAACTATTCAACTGACAAACCCTTGCACCTGCCCCTCCAGGATGTCCACAAAATTGATGGCATTGTTACTCTGTCTTTGTGAGCCCAGTAGAGATTGGTGTTCTCAAACCTGGCATAGTTGTCACTTTTTGCTGCAGTCAACGTTATAGCGAAGGTAAAGTCTGTTGAGATACACCATGCAGCATTGAGAGAAGCTCTGCTGGGATCATATGGGCTTTAATCTCAAAAATGTGTCTGTCAAAGATGTTTCTTCTGACAATGTGTTTGGTGACATAAAAAATGACCACCACTAGAAGCAGCTGGCTTCTTGGCTCAGGTGATTATCCTGAACCAGCCAGGCCAAAATCAGTGTTTTTACACACAGTTGTTCGGGGCTGTCACACAGTTTTCAGTGCTCACAAATTTGCTGAGCTAAAGGAAAAGATTGATTATCATTCTGGGAAAAAGCAGGAGGTGGCCCAAAATTTTTTAAATATGCTGCTGCTGCCATTGTTGATATTCCTGGCGAGTCCATGTGTATTGTGAGCCTCTCTGACTATCCTCCTCTGAGCTGTTTTGTTGTTTGTGACATGAGACGGACATTTGGTGTGGGTGTCGTTCAAACAATGGACAAGAATGCAGTTGGAGCTGCAAAGTCACCAAGTCTGCTCAGAAAGCTCAGCAGGGCTAAATGAATAGTATCCCAATATCTGCCACCTAGTCCTAATCAGTGGTGTAAAAATGGTCTCAGAACTCTGTCTCAATTGGCCATTTGCATTTAATGGTGATCACTGGCCAATGATTACTAAATCATAAAACCTTCAGAAGGAAAGGAGAATGTTTGTGGACCACTTGGGTGTTTGTGCACGCACATGTATGTATATGTGTGTGTGTGTGGCAGTTAAGTTATTGGTTCTTAACATCAGTACTTTTTAATGAAAATAGAATTTTGAGCCCCTTAAAACAAAGTTTAATGAAGAAAAGTCCAAAACAGACAAATGTATATTTTAAAGGAAGGCAGAATCATGGTTTCCTTAGGTAAAAGAGCATGAGTCTAGCAATTGGGACAGGGTAGAAGGGGAGGTTCCTCTGAAGAAATGTGTTTCAATTTGTTTAACTGGTTAGTAATCTCATAATTTTATTCACTTTGTGATGACTCACTCAGCTACAGGCTTATTATTTGCATCTTTATTATGGAGCCTATGCTTCAATGAAAAGTTAAATAATTTAGCTTATAATATTATTATTGTGCAACTCAAAAACTATACTCCAGATACTTACCCCCAAGAAAAAGAAATCAACAAATTGTACCAAACAAGTTTTATACTGTGGTACATTTAATGAAAACAATTTTCTTATTGTCTGAGATGGTTTCTCTTATACAAGTTTAAAACAACATAAAATAAAGTAATGTTAAATTAAGTAAAAAAGATACTATAAAAGAATCTCTAAATTTTGTCATTTAACCCAGTATAAAGAGTTCTTCTCAATGACAGTGTGCATGCATATTCTACTCTAATTCACAAAATGTTTATTAAAGTCTTAAATGTGATTGAGAAAAATATAGTAAAACCTTACATTTACCTCAAGGAAGCAGTCACCTATATGGATATTTAAGGAACATTCACTCTTATATTTAATATTAGAGGCTCAGTTCACAAAATTCGTGCATGGGGGCAGGCCAGGGTGGGGGGACCTCTCAGCCCAGTTTGTGCCCTCTTGTTATCTGGGATCTCTCAGATAGGGTCCCGAGGCCTGGCCGGTGATCAAGGCCTACTGGAGCTTTCTTTTCTCTGACTGCCAGCAGCTGGCCCCACCCTACTGCTGCCACTGCTTGCCATTTGTGCAGTACTGCAGTCTCCTACTCTGACCCTGGACTCCTCCCTCTGTGGGCAACAGGCATGGGGTGTGATCTCTTGACTGACCTGGGCTTCCCTCTGCAGGGTGATCACTGGCCAGCCCGGGCACACTCACCACAGAGTCATGGCCAGTGGCAGGGGCCTCCCTCTGTGGGGTTCAATCTCAGGGCCCCCAGATCAATCTCCCTGCAGTACTGCCAGCCAGGTGGCCTGGGACTCCCTCTTTGGGACAATCAATCATAGAGCCCCTCCATCAATCACCCCACAGAAGGTGGCCTGGTCCTCCCTCTGTGGGGAGATTGTGGAGCAATGGTGGGGGCCCCCCTGACCAATTGCATCACTCCCACCTTGGCTGCCTGGCGCCAGTGCGTGTCATAGCCTGTTTGTCTGGAAAGTCATCTGGATGGTGGTTCTGCTGTTCAGTCATTTGCTTTATTTGCATATTATGATTTTATTATTATAAAATATGTTCATGATTTGATACATAATTTTGATACAAGGCACAAAGTAATCATTATTACAAGTGTCCAATGTCTGTGTCCTTTTCATATTTAAAGGAAAGGAAAATCTCTTTAATCTAAAGTTGAAATTCATACTAGTTTAAAAATTATATCAGTATGAAAGCTATTGGAAAGTATTTTAAGGGATTGGGGAATGGCTATACTTGTTACAGGAAATAATTAAGGATAAGAATGAGACAAGAGCTCTCTAAGAAAAGATTATTACTTGAGCTGAAAAGGAACTGTTGAAAACTGTTGGATATTTCCAAATAACAGCTGTTCATACTGTTTGACAGCTTTTTGAAATAAAAATCTGAAAGAAATATAGGACAAGATTTAGAATTTAGTGGGGCTAGTTTATAAGGAATTTTTTAAGTAGGATAAAGATTGTGTATTTAATTTGTTAGGCTCTTATAGAAGTGTCTCTTTAAAAAGTTTTTATTTAAGATTTCCTGATAAGGGGCATTAAACTACTACTGACATTTTAGGGATTAGAAAAGAAGGCTTATATAGTAAATAGCCCATTTAGTAGGATATAACAGTAGCTTATAGATGAGAGTAATAAGCAAATCACCTTGAACAGTAAAAGCAAGAACAGAAAAAAAATAAATAAATAAACCCTAAGGTCATTGTAGAATATATTGGTCCTGGTATTTTTTATAAATTTAAATTGAGGTATAATTGACATATAAATTCATATTAATGAATTTATAAAGTGTAAAACAAAATGATTCAATATTTGATATATTTTGATGTGATCACTACATACCTATAGTTCTTATTCATAACCATCTACTCTTAGCAACTGTCAAATATGCAATACAGTATTATCCTATCTAATAAAACAGTGATATGCAAATTGACCATACCTCTGCTACACCCACAAGCCATGCCCACCAGCCAATCAGGAGCAAGTATGCAAATTAACCCAACCAAGATGGCTGCAGCCATGGAACGAGCAGGAGGCTTGGATTTTCCCAATAATGGAGGAAGCCAAATTTTCCACACACCCTGGCCGGCCTAGGCCTCCACCCAAGACTACAAAGTTTCAACTATAGAAGGTAAATAAATCCCAGATACTAGGGCCTCCACTTGGGTCACCAGGGGGCATGGCAGATCTGCAAACCACCACAGGCCCTTCACCCAGGCTACCCCATGTCCCAAGAAAACCCTTACCCTAATCTCGGACACCCTTCAGGGAAAATCAGCTGGCCCCTTTTATTAGATAGGATAGGGCTCTATCCTATCTAATAAAAGAGAAATATGAAAATTGACCATCACTCCAACACACAAGATTGCTGCCCCCATGTAGTCAAAGATGACTGACCCCATGTGGACATAAGATGTTTGCTACAAGATGGTCAGCAGGGGAGGACAATTGGGAGGGACCAACCCTACAAGGGAGGGAAGTTGTGGGTGATCAGGCCAGCAGGCTAGGGCAGTTGGGGGAAAACAGGCTGGCAGGGGAGCAGGTAGGCATCAACCATGCTGGCAGGGGAGTGGTTAGGGGGTGATCAGGCTGGCAGGCAGAAGCAGTAAGCGGCAATCAGGAAGGCAGGCAGGTGAGCAGTTGGGAGCCAGCAGTCTTGGATTGTGAGATGGATGTCCAACTGCCCATTTAAGCCCAATCTTATGGGAGTGGGCCTAAAAGGGCAGTCGAACATCCCTTGAAGGGTTGCAGATTGGAGAGGGTGCAGGCTGGGCTAAAGGACACACACACCGCCATGCACGAATTTGGTGTACTGAGCCCCATGCTTTAAATTATTTCCTGTGACATTTTTTATAACTGGAAGCTTGTATCTTTAACCCTTTACCCATTTTGATCAACCACCATGTCCCCCCTCACCTGTCACCAATCTGTATCTATGAGCTTTTTGTTTTGTTGTTGTTGTTTTTTGTTTTTTTCCCCCAAGATTCCACATATAGTTGAGATCATATGGCATTTGTCTTTCTTTGTCTTACTTTTTTCATTTACATAATGCCCTCAAAATTCAAGGTCCATAATATTCCATCGTGTGTGTGTGTGTATGTGTGTGTGTGTGTGACATTTTCTTTTCCTATCAATGGGCACTTTACCCATCATTGGACATTAGGTTGTTTCCCTGTCTTGAATATCTTACCTAATAATAGAGAAACATATAAATTGACTGTACCTCTGCTATGCCCACAACCAATCAGAGTGAGTGTGCAAATTAATCCAACAAAGATGGAAGTTAATTTGCATACATACCGGGGGCCTGGAAACCTCCTCCCACCCAAGTCACTCCCAGCTGGCCATTGGAGGAACCAAACCCGCAATCAGAAGGGTGGGGCAGAGGTGAGGTGTGGGGAGTGCCACTGTCTTGGGAAGGGGCTGAGCCTGCAACAAAACACAGACCTTCCCAAGTCCAGCACTGGGTTGCCCAGCTGCAGCCTGGCAACCCAATACTGACTACACAGGTGGCTGAGACCCAGAAAGTGAGTCAGGGTCTGATATGCAGCCTCAATGGATACTATTGATCAGTTTACTTACCTCTCTCTTTCTCTCCCTCTTTATTTTTGATTTTTGCCAGCAGCCAGGCTTTTCTTTCTCTACTGGCCTCTGAGGGGGCTGCTGTTAAGCCCCACCTCTTTGATCAGGCCCAGAAATAGGCCTGGAGATGCTGACTGGCATGGGAACCAACCAATGAGAACCAAAGATGGGTGCTGTGGTGAGCCAATAGCTGCCTAGGAGGTGAAGCTTTTGATGCTGGTATAGGAACCGACTGATCAGAACCAAATTAGTCAGCAGAGGAGGGAAGTTGGTGGCTACATCAGGCCTGCAGGAGAGGGCAGTTAGGGGTGATTAGGCTGGCAGGTAGAAGCAGTTAGGGGCAATCAGGGAGGCAGGTGAGCAGTTAGAAACCAGTGGTCCCAGATTGTGAGAGGGATGTCTGGGATCAGGCCTAAAATGGCAATTGGACATCCCACAAGGGGTCCCCAATTGGTGCAGGTTAAGTTGAGGGAATCTCCCCTCTGTGCATGAATTTCATGCACCAGACCTTTAGTTGTAAATAATGCTGCAATAAACAAGGGGGCGGTGCATAATCTTTTTGAGATAGTGTTTTTGATTTATTTGAATAAATACTCAGAGGCCTTAGAGTTTGACTGAAAATCAGAGAAAAGAAACTGGGGTAGAAAATGGCTTCACAGTTTGAGATACATGTGATTAGGTATCAGGTATAGAAAAGGGTAGACCTAGCTAAGTCAGCAAAATGTTTTTTTCTTTTCATTCATAGAAGCTTGTCAATGAATGGAGAGAGTTTAAAGGATACATGAAATTGAAGGCAGAAAAGGGTCAAAGTAAAATACTTTATTTTAGAGTTAAATCAATGCTTTCCTTTTCATCACAATTTTTAAAACATTCTTTAATTTCATGATTTTTTACTTTATTTTGTTGAGAAACAAGCTAATACTCTGTATGTTTTCAAATACTTTTCTGAAAAGCATTATTCAATTTTACTTGCATTATAATTATATATTTTTGGGAAGAGAGATTTTTGTAAGTCTAAAAGAATCTAAATAGACTTCATATTGCTTGAGTTAATTATTTAATATTAAATTATTTAATTATTTTAAATGTACTTCAAATATTATTGTAACCAAATATGATTGCCCCTGCTATTCTTTTCATGTGAAATAATCTTTTTAAATTATACCTATTCTAATTTTTTGCCATTTGCCTCAGAGAAAGCTGAATATCATCTGATTTTCAAGGTAAATCCTTCTTACCCATTTCTGTGCTGAGTGCTACTCATCATCTAGTTCTAGGAACATGGTGTAATGTTAACCAGCTCAGTTGCTTGTACTTTTGATTTTCCCCTATATTTTAGATCATTTCCTTTAGATAACAAAGAAGCTTATATTTTCCAAAATCTCAAAACTGATATTCCTTGCCTTGCCACATTTCTGTACCTTCAGTGTAAAAAGCCAGAATGTAAATAATTTTACTTTCTAGTAATTTTTGTACTCTTGAAAATTTTTGTGAAGACCAGAATTTATAAAATGTTACTTTCTAATAATTTTTGTACTCTTAAAAATGTTGTAGTATGATTTATTTTCCTGTCACTTTTAGGAAACTATTCTCTCAAATCATTAGTTATTTTGGTCTTTGTTTTTTTTTATTTTAATAAATCTTTAATGTTCAGATTATTACAATTGTTCCTCTTTATTTTCTCCCCATATGTCCCCTCCACCTGGTTCCCACCCAACCCTTACCTCCCCCGCATTGTCCTCATCCATAGGTATATGATTTTTGTCCAGTCTCTCCCTGAACGCCCCCTCCCCTCTTCATCCCTGAGAATTATCAGTCCACTCCCTTCTATGCTTCTAATTCTATTATATTTACCAGTTTATTCTGTTCATCAGATTTTCAATTCACTTGATTTTTAGATTCACTGGTTGATATGTATTTGTTCTTAATTTTTACCTTTACCATTTTCTTCTTCCTCTTCTTAAAGAATACCTTTCAGCATTTCATATAATAATGGTTTTGGGGTTGATGAACTCCTTTAGTTTTTTCTTATCTGTGAAACTCTTTATCTGCCCATCAATTCTGAATGATAGCTTTGCTGGGTAGAGTATTCTTGGTTGTAGGTTCTTGCTATTCATCATATTGAATATTTCTTGCCACTCCTGTCTGGCCTGAATAGTTTCTGTTGAGAAATCAGCTGACAGTCAAATGGGTGCTCCCCTGTAGGTAATTAATGGTTTTTCTCTTGCTTCTTTTAATATTCCCTCTTTATCTTTTGCTCTTGACATTTTAATTATGATGTGTCTTGGTGTGGTCCTCTTTGGATTCATTTTGTTTGGGGTTCTGTGCATTTCCTGGACTTGAAGTCTATTTCTTTCACCAGGTGTGGGAAGTTTTCAGTCATTATTTCTTTAAATAGGTTTTCAGTACCTTGCTTTCTCTCTTCTTCTTGCACCCCCATAATTCTGATACTGGTATGCTTGTTCCAGAGGTTCCTTACATTATCTTCACATATTTTTATTCTTTTTGCTTTTCCAGTTGAGTGTTTTTTGCTTCTTTGAATTTTAAATCTTTGACTTGATTCTTGCCTTCTCTAGTCTGCTGTTAGGTCTCTGTATAATAATTTTTATTTCAGTCAGTGTATATTTAATTTCTAGTTGGCTCTTTTTCATCTCCTTTTGGGTCTCACTAAATTTATCCATCTTTTCTAGGAAATTCTTAAAAACCCTTATAACCGTGCTTTTTAACTCTATATCCAGTTGTTTGTTTCCCTCTATTTCTTTCGTTTGTGATTTGTTCTTTAGTCTCCACATATTTTGCTGCTTCCCTGAGTTGGTAGAGTAGCTTTGTGTGCTAGGTGTCCTATGTGTCCCAGCAGCTCTGCTTCCCCAGTTACCTGAGATGGACATTCTTTGTGAACTGTGTGTATATCCTTGTTGTAGTTAATTATTGATTGATGTTGGTATCACTGGGAGGAATTGACTTCAAGCCAATTGGTTGTGAGGATGCTGTTTCTATACATGCATGCTTGCCTCCAGATTTCTGCTTTTCACGCATGCCCACAAGCTTCTGGAACTCTGCCTTTGAGTTCCCCTGAGTTTCCGTGCATTCTAGGGACCTGTATGAATCTGGATCCCCAGGGTCTCACCCAAAACTGGACTTCAGTGCAGTTGGACCTGGATTTCAGTGCTGTTGGGAGGTTCTGTTTTCCTCTCACTAAAGGAAGCCAGGTACAATCAGCAATCATCACTCTGTGTGTGCACTTTTGCACTTTCCCTAGCCCCCTGACTTCTGTCTTCCATGGCTCCCCTAAGTTTCTGTGCACTCCTTCCTTTTCACAACAGTTCGGACTTCCACTATGAGTCTCCCTTGGAGATGGGGTTCAGTGCAGTTGGGCTTTTCAGTCTCCCTCCCACTAGAGGAAGCCAGCCAGACCCTCTTCTGCCCATCCTCTCGACAAGCATATCTCTATACCTCAGCTTTTTACAGATCCTCTGAGTCTTCGTCAGTCTTTCTCTTTACTTATAATTGTAGAGTTTTCACTCAGCCAGCATTTCTGTGGTTTTGGATGGTGTCCGTTCTGTCTTTTAGTTACAGTTTTGAAATTGTTGTATGAAGCTGCAGCTTAGGTGTTCACCTATGCCGCCATCTTGGTTTCTCCTAGTTATTTTAGTCTTTGAATGGAAAGTTTTTGTAATTCTACCTTCTTTGACCTTCTTTAACATACATACCTGTTGATTAACCTTTCCCTTTTGAAAACCAGTTTTATGCAGGTTTAGATCTTCTCCAGATTCTCTGATGATTCTTTCTCTTAGTTCAGATTCTATATTGGGTCTTTTCTTTCTAAAATTTTCTATTGATGATTAGGTGACTTTATTATTTTGTGTGACAATGTGACACATTTCATTCTATTAATTCCCAATATGAATGCAGCATTGCAGTTGTTTTAACCGCTTTATGTGATAGCCTACTCACTTTTTGAACTTAAGTCTGTAAACAAACTTATTTTTTTCAATTTCTGTTATTCCTCAAAAAATCTCTATTTTCTAAAGGACATCACCTTTGTCTTGGTTTTATTTTTTAATTTTTTTCCAAAATATTTTGAGATCATTATGTTTGAAAGATTGGTAGGAGAGACAGCTGTGTAAATTCTCAGCCAGAATGAAAGCAGATTAGAGTTGGAGTTGGAGATTACCTATGATCATATGAGTAGAGGACTTCTGAGAAACTGTATGGTATGTAGCTGAACATCATCAACTGGAAGAATGGAGCGGTAAACATTTAGCCAACATCTTTAGTGCTCTATTTGATAAGGATTGCTTTACTTGTAAACTCTTCCAGACCTCTGAGTTGTATGCATTTCAGTGCCAAGGAATTCTGAAATTTTCTGACTTTCATGTCTCTGAGAAAACTCATGGCAGAAAAAAAGAGACTCACAGTAGGCAACCAAGGCAGGCACACTTGAGTTACACTTACAAGAAGCTAGCCGATGCTGGTCAAAAATCCTTAGAGCTAGTTGCTGCAATCATTGCCAAAATAAGTGATGATTAGAGAGAATGTAAAGCAGTAAGAAATGACTTGTTCATTGTAATTCTCCTATGTTTTAACAGGCCAGATTACTTTTATATCTGTGTATTTTAAAGAAGCTAATCATTACTTCCCAGCTCTGCCTATTTTAATCCCATCTCCTCTTTAATTCCAAACTCATATTATCCTTCCTTGATTTTATCCAATTAATAAGAAGCTATTTCCTCCTCCTAACTCTAATATCCCAATACAGTCATTTCTGTTTTCCCTGATGACTTAACAAAATAATTTTTAGCTAAATGAATTTTTCTCTTCCTTGTAATGTTTGATTCTATCCAAACTAATAAGTTGGTAAAAGTGTGTCATGATGATATCATATCTATTATAAGTTATTAATCCCATTTGAGCTACAGTTTGTCTTACCTTTATAATCTAGATTAATATTTATTCTGCTGCATTATTGTGAGACAGCATAGGGGTAAAACCTAAGGCTCATCTTGACTGAAAGAGCTCCATCTTAAAGGCCTGAGGGTGATTCATTGGTTTCAGTAAAATTTTATAGTTGAAATTAACCTAACCACAAAGACAGTATGACAATAACATCCTTTCTTCACATGATGTTCTGCAAATATATTTGTTTTGTCAGTTAAGTAGTAACTAGAATATTTGTGCAAGCATTATTTTATAGGTCCTTGGAGTGGTTCACTGACCATGGAAAACATCTTATGAGTACCCTGGGATCAATCACCAGCAGATGCCAAGGATCATAATCGTGAGTCAACTGAATGAGTCATCCTTATTCATGAGCCCTGCACCCACTCTATGGCCCCTATATAAGCCCTCCACAAAATTCCTCTGGGAGCTCTATTTCTCTTTTCTGCTCGACTCCCCTGTGCCCAAGCTCTTTTCAGTAAACTCTGTCTACTTGATCTTGTACTGAGTTCCATTTCTATGACATTGAAACCCAAGAACCTGACATTCAAGGTCCGGTAATAATTTCAAGTTTTAAATAATAAACTATAAACAATTTGTCTTCACAAAATAAATGCTCTCTGAAAGTTATCATCCTACTTGCAAGACCATACTACAGATTGATTAGGCAATTGATAGTTTTTTTCTTTTTTTCTTTATGCTTCTTTGAGGTAATTCATTGCAGTTTAGTTTCTCACAGCTAAGGAATATTTTTCTCTGCAGTGAAGATGACACTTTCTTTCAGTTTACCCAATTCTCTGATTGCCACAGAGATCTTATGGTAACCACTAGAGGGGATGGGTGGTGCAGACTTGGAATACAGCTCATGCGGAGTCAGACAGAACAGGAGTAGAATGGTCCCATTGACAGTCCTGCTTCAGGAGCCTGCTCTACTGAACTCCTAATGAAATAATGCATTTCCTAATTTTTCAGGCTTATTTGAGTTAGGTTTTAGAGTATCTAAAATAACACATACTTTTATTTAACTTTACTGATGCTTAGTCTTTCCATTTATCTCAGATTCGGCTGTTGCCCCCTCCATTAGGTCAGGTGTTGGCAAAATATTAAACTTCAGGAAGCACAACAGCCATAGGGAAATATGACTCATCATATAGGATGGAACAATTCTGGGTCTCTCCACCTGTGCACAGCATTTGTTCTGCTTTCAAGACTCCCCACAACATCTGAAGCCTTACCTCACTGGAGGCTACTGCCCATATGTTCACCTTTCTTATCAACCTACAATTTCCAGGCATCTGCTAAATTACAGTTTTTAGTGCTCAAATGTGATTTCACTTGTGGGAAAAATGAAGACTTGCCCCTCATTAAGTTAAAATGGCATTGCACCACAGTGTAGACTTTACTTATAAATATAATAAAGGAATCCATAGAGCTAAAAGGATTAGAAGATTATGTGTGCAGTTAGAGGTGAGGAATCATTTCTGTTCATTTTTGCTTATTGTTGTTGTTTGTTTTTTTTTCAAAACAATAAATAGATTATCTCCTTTCAGAAAAGAAAGTTTCTGTAATGTAGAGTTATCTTTGCTTCTGTCTACAGTCCATATTTTTATTTTAACTCCAAGGAACATATTACAGAGTATATAGGAGAATACTGGCAACATATAAAAGGCTATAAAGGCTACAGAGCTACAGACGTTCCCTTATCCCATGCAATCTGGTTCTTCAAGGTAGCTTCCTTTTTGCAAAGCTGCTAGCTTGTTCTGTTGCAACCTGATTAGACAGCAGTGCCAGCAACCTTGTTGGCTGTCCTTCTTTCCTTGGTTTACTTCCCTTGTCAGTGCAGTTGAGTTATCAAATGGTATGTTATGTCAATACTGTTTCAATATAAAACACTAGCCATGCAAAGGCTAAGGCAAATTGCTTTCCAGCTAACTGTTAGCAGCTTGCTCTTATAGATTAAGACCAGGTCTCTCCACAAAGCACTGAAGCAGCAAATTCAAAAGGAGTCAAGTAGAATATAAGGTATTTGGCATCAAAGATAAAACAGTTCATTACCTGGTTAATGTTTGCATTTTCCTGGTGTAAAGCAAGCATAAAATTACAGATAACAAAATGACATTTAATAGGCATTGGACATTTCAGGAGAAATGTAGCTTTTAAAAATGTTTCTTCTCCATTGCTGGAAAAATTAAGGATATGGGGAGAGAGATTGTATTAGATTCATATCTCAATGCCAGAAAATATAGGAAAAATAACTAAATTCTAGCCCTAATTCTATGAATTATAAGTTATGGAAATGCGGAAAAGCCACTTTCTTCTTTGTGGGGACTTAGTTTTCAACTGATATACAAAAATTAAAATAGCTGTCATCTATACCACACAGGTTGGGGAAAAATTGAAATGAAATCACATGTGTAAAAGTGTGTTAAAAATTCTGAAGCATAATAGCAAAATGTAAGCCATTCATTTAGGTGTGTTTGCAGTCTCGATGCAATAAGCTGACAGCAACAATGACTTGGAACATGCAGCTGAGACTGACATAGTCATGATTTATAAAAATATTACATATAATGTAACTAAGCCTCTCAGAGTTAAGAGGTTGTTTTTTAAAAAATTAATCTTTATTATTGAACTAGGAGCCCAGCATGCTATTTAAAATCATGTGGTACTGCCCACTCTTGAGTTGCCAGTCTGGGCCTGCCTTGGTCCCAGGGCCCCACATCAGCCACTGCTGCTGCTGGTCCAGCCCTACCTTGCTCTCTGTCCCTTAAAGCAGCCATCGCCTCTGCTGATTAGGCCCATCCCCAATGCAGATGTGTGGAGGCCCCTGCTGCCCCACCCCTGATGCTACACAATCTTCTCTTGTCTGGTTGACTTATTATGGCAACCCAGTTAATTAGCATATTTCTTTATTTTATATATATATTATAGGCCTGGTTCACAAAATCATGCATGGGGGTGTGTGTCCCTCAGCCCAGCCTGCATCCTCTCCAATCTGGGACAACTCAAAGGATATTCGACTGCCCGGTTAGGCCCCATGCTAGTAGGATCAGGCCTAAAGAGGCAGTCCGACATCCCTCTCACAATTCAGGACTGCTGGCTCCCAACTGCTCACCTGCCTGCCTTCCTGATTGCCCCTAACTACTTCTGCCTGACAGCCTGATAACCCCCTAACTACTCCCCTGCCATCCTGATTGTCCATTGCCAGGAAAACCCAAGCCTCCTGCTTTCTCTGTGGCCACAGCCATCTTGGTTGGATTAATTTGCATACTTGATCCTGATTGGCTGGTGGATGTGGCTTTGTGTGTTAGCAGAGTGATGGTTAATTTGCATATTACTTTTCTTTTTTTAGATAGGATATATATTATAGATGTCCCCTTATCCTACTAATAACCTCCCTCTACCATGCTCACACTCCCTCTCCAGGTCTTCCTTTTACTACTTTCTGTCCATGGGCTATGCATATATGCATATAAATTAATTGGTTAATCTTTATTGAATTATTCTTCTTCCCTCTGGAATACATTCTTTCTGTTCCATGCTTCTATGTCTCTGGATCTATTTTGTTCATCAGTTTATTTTGTTCATTCAATTACACATGTAAGTGAGATCATGTGATACTTACCTTTCTCTGATTGGCTTATTTTACTTAGCATAACACTCTCAAGGGACCTCAGTGCTGTTAAAGGGTAAGAGAGCCTTCTTTTTCACAACTGCATAGTATTACATTATATAAATGTGCCACAGCTTTTTTTAATTCTTTCATCTACTGGTGGGCATTTGGACTGTTTCCAGATCTTAACTATCCTACCTAATAAAAGAGTAATACACAAATTGCCATCATTACAAGACATAAGATGGCCACCCCTATGAGGTCAAAGATAGCTGCCCCCATGTGGATACAAGATGGCCACCACAAGATGGCCTGCAGGAGAGGGAAATTGTGGGCAGTTAGGGGTGACCAGGCCAGCAGAGGAGGGCAGTTGGGGGAACCAGACCTGCAGGGGAGGGCAGTTCTGGGGGAATCAGGCTTGCAGGGAAGGGCAATTGTGGGGAGACGATGCCAGCAAGGGAGGGCAGTTGGAGGCGACCAGGCCTGCAGGGAAGGATAGTTAAGGGTGCCCAGACTGGCAAGAGAGGGCAGTTAAAAGTGACCAGGCTGGAAGGGGAGGCCAGATAGGGGCAATCAGACTATCTGGGGAACAGTTAGGTGTTGATCAGGCTAGCAGGGGAGTAGTTAGTGGGTGATTAGGCTGGCAGGCAGAAGCAGTTAGAGACAATCAGGCAGAGGCAGGCAAATGGTTGGGAGCCAGCAGTTCTGGATTATGAGAGGGATGTTCACTGGGATTGGGCCTAAACAAGCAGACAGACATCCCTCAGAGGGTCCTAGATTGGAGAGGGTGCAGACTGGGCTGAGGGACACATCCCCTAATGCATGAATTTTGTGCACCGGGCCTCTAGTTGTAAATAACAATGTTATGAAAATAGGGATAGATATATATTCTTTCTAATTGATGTTTCTGGCTATTTAGGATATAATTCTAGAAGTTAGATCATTGGGTCAAATGGCAGTTACATTTTTAATTTTTTGAAGGAACTTCACACTGTTTTTCACAGTGGCTAAACCAGTCTGCATTGCTACTATAGGGTTCCTTTTTCTCAAATCCTCTCCTATACATGTTGTTTGTTTATTTATTAATTGATGGTAGCCCTTCTGGAAGGTATGATGTGGATATAAATAAATGGAAGAATATACCATGCTCATGAATTGGTAGAATTAACATCATTAAAATGTCCACACTACCCAAAGCAATCTAAAGGGATTCAATGTAATCCCTATAAAAATACAAAGAGCATATTTCACAGTTCTAGAACAAATACTCCAAAAATTTATATGGAACCAAACATAACCCTGAATAGCTGCAGCAATCTTGAGAAAGTACAGAGTTGTAGGGATCACAATACTAGATATCAAGTTATACTGAAAAGCAACTATAATCAGGTTAAAAAATTAAGCTCACCTTTACATACTTCCACAGTTTCCTTATCAGTATTTACCTATTAATTAACATACTTCTTAGCAGGGCAGGTATAACCTGTTACTGACATAAGAACAAGCAAATAAATCAATGGAACAGAACAGAGAACCAAGAAATCAACTAAAACCATTCTGTTCAATTAATATTTGACAGAGGAGGCAAAAGCATGCAGTGGAGTAAATTCAGTCTCTTCAATAATTGATGCTGGGGAAACTGGACATATATATGCCCCTGACTCAATCAATAGGTACCTCATGTCTCATCAATTCTTGTGGCACCTCAGTGTGTGGTGGCACACAGTTTGAAAATCACTGTTCTAAAAGTTTATTATAGGAAAACAACTCGCCACCTGCTATAAGCAAAATAAAGGTGCCTTGATTTTTAAGTTCCTTCAACTTGTCCCCTCCTACATATACACAAACAAAATCCATGAGCAGGAGCTTTAACCTAGCCTTGGCTAGTTAGAAATAATAATCCAAATTTTGAATTAGGAGCTACTGATGCAAAGAAATAAGAACACTAACAAATTCATCTGGTTATGCCATTAATGATGATTGCAACACCCAGCTGCACAAAATAGGTCCACAAAATACATATCCTCTTCCACTGATTACAAGTATTTTCCCTGTGTTTAATGACTTTTATAGATTTTATCACATTCTAATATTTGTTTTTAATTCTAAGAGTTCATGTTTTATTTGATTTTGATATGAACATTATTTTACTTTTATAAATGTCTTGACAAATATTTTATCTTGAAAAAAAATTAAGCTCACCTTTACATACTTCCACAGTTTTCTTATCAGTATTTACCTATTAATTAACATACTTCTTAGCAGGGCAGGTATGATTATTAAAAAATCCCAAACTGATGAAATAATTGACCCTATCACATTGGGATTCCTAGCATTGCAGTAGTTGCTTGATATTTTAAGGTCCTATTTAATGCCCATCTGTGGTAAAAGATATGTGGCTTGAGTCATAAAGTCATGGTTCTTTACCTGATTATAAGACCTGAGTTTCTTTACTAAGTGATTGACCTTGAAAGAACGATCAGCTATTCTTAAAACTATAACATTAAAGATACACATTGTGAATCATTATCTCCAAAGACTCCTGTGAACATAATATATATATATATATATATATATATAGCTAACATACAAAGTGTCCTCTCAGGAGTTTGACCAGGAGACTGGTAGTTTGATTGCTCGCTATTACATGTGCCAACCATCAGGGGATCAGACCTGATCACTGGCTAGGCCTAGGGACCCTACCCATGTATAAATTTTGTGTACTGGACCTCTAGTGTGTGTATATCATTAAAGAAAAAACAGCCTTCACATTTTCACTATATAAGCTGTCCTAACGACAATATTATTCTGAGCTTCATTCCACTCTTGATTTGAGAGCTCTAGTTCACCAATTATTCTTTTATACACAATTCTTACTAAATACTGTTTTATTGACCTGGTGTTTTAATTTTTCTGTTTCTGGATTTTTGACTAAATATAGAGTCAAAAATCTAGAAATAGGATATTTATAAACAGGAGTGGGCAAAAGTAGGTTTATAAGTGTTCATATGAAAAAAGACATGTGGGTTATAATTATTACAAAGGCTTTATTAACTCTGTGTTTTGCATACTCACAACTAATTCTGACCACCCTTGTATAACATCAGAATATGGCAAAATCAGTATTATTTTACTGCATGCATAGGTAAAAAAAAAAAAAGAATGAAAGTAAATAAAGTTGTAAGATCCTAGAAATCCCTTGATTTCTTCTTTTAACAAATAATAAATGAAAAAGTATTATCACATTTCTGAAGGAATGGCAGAAATTAGTGAAATCATCAAAGACTTGACTCAGATGTGATTATTTGTATCTCATTGACATTTAAATCTTCACTTTGCTGATTATAGAAGGTAAGTGAGATGTAATGATGATAGACTGTTTTAAGCCTAATATGATGGTGACTTTCATTGTAGACCTTCTGCCAAATGTGCTGTTCTTGGTGGAACAAATCTTATATAATAAAGAGGTAATATACAAATTGACCATCACTCCAACACACAAGATGGCTGTCCTTATGTAGTCAAGATGACCATCCATGGGGATATGGACACAAGATGGCCACCCCAAGATGGCCGGCAGGGGAGGGCAGTTGTGAGCGATCAGGCCAGCAAGGGAGGGCAGATGAGAGGGACCAGACCTGCAGGGGAGGGAATTTAGAGATGAATGGGTTGGCAGAGGAGGGCATTTGGGGGTGACCAGGCCTATAGGGGAGAGCAGTTGGGGGCAACCAAGTCTGCAGGGGAGGGAAGTTGGGGGAAACCAGATCTACAGGGGAAGGCAGTTAGGGCTGACCAGGCTGGCAGGGGAGGGCACTTAGGGGCAATAAAGCATGCAGGCAGGTGAGTGATTGGAAGCCAGCAGTCCTGAATTGTGAGAAGGATCCCAGATGTGCATGAGTTTTATGTACCAGGCCTCTAGTCAATACTATATTAGACACCTGAAATAAAAGCAATGATCTCATTTTTTTTCCTATTCCAGCAAGACTTGCACTTTAAAAGTAGTTTGTTTTCACTCAATAGGATTAGCAATACATCATGATGTTACAATGATGTCTTAGAGCATGGCTACCACCTATTTCTGTTTAGACTCATGCCAAGGCATTGTGCAGTTTCACTATTTTAATAATATACTGATCATGGGAACTGTTGAGCAGAAAGTAGCAGAAATAACATTTTCTTGGTAAGAATAGTTCAGTAAAGTTTCTGTTGATCACTATAATGGGCATATAGAACTGGTCACTACTAAAGTCAGTGACCAGTTCTTCTAAAGAAGAAAAACAATATTATTCTAATAATAAATAGCTAATATGCAAATTGTCTCCTCAACTGGAGTTCAACTGCCCATGGCCGCTTCCCCTGGCTGGTTCCAGCCCAATTGGCTTTGATAGGGCAGAGGGCAGGTCAGATGAACCCCACCCATGCACAAATTTGTGCACTGGGCCTCTAGTATTAATATATTTGATTTTGTGTGCAGCATATACTAAGTTTAAGTGTATTTCTGACAGTAACTTACCTGGTATTCTAAAATGTTACTGGCTTTGACAGGTTAAGAAGAGTTCTTAATGGTTCTAGGCTGCACTATAATCTATACCAATTTATCCTTCATTACCCACTGGTAATTGATGGTTTTGGCTAATTGTGGTGTTGTAGAGAATTGGTAGCAAACACAATAGGAAAAAATCATATTGAAGTGATCTTGTATTTTGAAATGATGCCAAGTTTTCTTGAGTAAATAACCATTCTACACTTGAGAAATATACCTTGGTTTACTGCTGCTACCTCACATATACTAAAGAGTTAATTATAGCATAGCAGATAAACTTCTGGCTCTTATTATCATATTCACCTAGTCATAAACCTGGTTACAATCAGCATCCCTATTGTAAGAATTCATTTTGTGTAAGTAGTTTGCAAACATGCCTTCTGTCACAGTGCCAGCTCTCCCACAGTGCACAGTTATACTTTCATGGAGTTGTTTGTTTATCTGTTTGCTGTACTGTTTGAAGAGCCTGAATCTATATCACAGATGACTCTGTGTGATATATTGGCACTAGCACAGGTGGCTCTGGCAATGATGGAAAGAAAAAATTACACTGAAAGGAGACCTCTAAGCATTCCATCTGACTGCTCATCTTCGCTAGCTTTAATAGAATGTCTTCAGGATTTAAACTATAGGTCAGATGAACCAATGTGAGCTACCCAAAATTCAATAATATTATATTCATTACTCTTATTGATAGCAGATATATGGAAAAACATAATATTTTTGATATTTAGTAGTGTTTGTTTTTGAGTTGAAAATAAACCTTAGAATCCCATCAACACAATAAGGGTTATTAAAGATAAATGGGTAAATACAAACATAGATTTTAAGAATAATATATAATGAAATTCCATTCCACTGATCAACCTAAATAGGAGTTATATGTGTCTCTGATTATTCTTATACTAGATGCCTGGTGCATGAAATTTGTGCACTAGGGGGGGTGTCCCTCAGCCCAGCCTGCATGGTCTACAATCTGGACTCTTGGCTCCCAACCACTCACCTACTTGCCTGCCTAATTATCCCTTACCACTTCTGTCTACCAGCCTGATCACCCTCTAACCACTCCTCTGCCAGCCCAATTGCCCCCAGCTACCCTCCCCTGCTGGCCTGATCACCCCCAATTGCCCTCTTCTGCTGGCCTGGTCACCCTAACTGCCCTCCCCTGCAGGCCTGGTTTCCCCCAAATTCCCTCCCCTGCCATACTGGTCCCCTCAACTGTCCTCCCTTGCTGGACCAATTACCCCCAAGTGCCCTCCCTTGCCAGCCCAATTTCCCTCCCCTGCTGGCTTGTTCACCCCAACTGCCCTCCCCTGCTTGCCTGATTGCCCACAACTGCCCTCCCCTGCCAGCCGTCTTGTAGTGGCCATCTTGTGACCAGATAGGGCGGTCATCATGTGACTACATGGAGGCAGTCATCTTGTGCAAGGGTGTGATGGTCAATTTGCATATTACCTCTTTATTATATAGGATATAACTAGAGGCCCTTTGCATGAAATTCGTGCATAGGAGGGTGTCCCTCAGCCTGGCCTGTACCCTCTCCCAATCTGGGTCCTTTTCTCAATCTCAATCTATGCTTCTCCAGGCCAGCAGAAGAGGACAATTGGGGGCGATTAGGCCAGCAGGAAAGGGCAGTTGGGGGTGATTGGGATGGCAGGGGAGTGGTTAGAGGGTGATCAAGCTGGTAGACAGAAGTGGTAATGGGTAATTAGAAGTTATTTACAATAGAGCTTCAGGTCTTATATTTGACTGAAACTCTATTGTAAATAACTTCTGTTAACTGGGATGGTGTCCAGGTTCTTCCTGGATGGGTAAACTCATTTAAATGTTGTTAAACCCTTGAAGGTAAGGTCTTTCTTTAATATTATAAAATAGAGCCAAAGTCCTTAATGAGTGATTTAAAATAAAATAACTCATTTTTAAAATCTTTTAACTTTAATACATTGACAACTAATTGTTTAAATCCAAAGCATACTTGTAAATATTTGAACATAAAGCCAACCTGAGGTTGTTATCTATGCACCTAATAATGGTTTTGGTAGTTGATGATAGACTTGGAAAGAACAAGAATAGAGAGTAAATGACACAGAGGTTTGGGTCTAAAGTGTGAGTATATATATATATATATATATAGTAAATGCATTTAACATATGCCACTATATTAGGAATTTTACTGTTGGCATCTACAGTCTGCAGGTCAAATCTGAGCACCTGTATTCATGGGGTTTAAAAAAGACTATTTTATGACATACAGATTATGTGAAATTCAAATTCAGAATTCAAATATAGAGTTTCATTAGCACACAGCCACACCTGTCCATTTATGTATTGTCTATGGCTCTTTTTGCACTTTAAAGGCAATTGAGCAGTTGTGACAGAGTCAATATGGCCTACAAATTCAAAATATTGTCCATCTTACCTTTATAGAGACAGTTTGCTCTGACCCCTGACCTAGTGAATAACATGACATGTTCTGTGGATTTAATGCCTTACTACACATTCCCCAGAAGAATAGAAAATTATTGTGGATTTGAACATGTCTCCTTAGCACTATAGTCTTTGTACTTAATATGTACATAGCCATTTGCAGTAGCCACATTCAGGTTTCAGTAGCTGCATTGAACATGGTGCCCAGGGCCTGAGACGAGATGATGTGTGGCCGCAGTAGCAGTATCTAACTTGAGACCTAGCTGACTGATCTCTCAGTTTGTCTGAAACTTTTCAGAGGTCTCCTGTTTTCCCAGTGATTATGTAAACTACCCAGTATTCTTTCAATTTCTTCCCTTTCTGATTAAATCACACTAGTAGTTACTTGCAACAAAAGCTCTGACAAGTACAAAGCCAAACACATAAGTAAACAAATAAAAGAGAATCAAGATTTTGGACAAGCTTATACTAGTAAATATGAAAAGCCAGCAAATCTATGCCTTTTTTCTTTTTCTTTTTTAAAAATTATAGTTGACATACTATATTTGTTTTAGAGGTACAACATAGTGATTCAATATTTATATACCTTACCAGCGTGATCACCGCAACAACTCTAGGAAGTATACAAAGTTTTTGTGATATTATTGACTCCATTTCTTATTCTGTACATTATATCCTTATGACTTGTTTATTTTATAACTGAAAGTTTGTACCTCATAATCCCCTTTATTTTTTCCATGCATACTCCCAGGCTCCTCCCCTTTAGCAGTCATTAGATTATTCTGTGTCTATGAGTCTGTTTCTATGTTGTTGTCTTCGTTTCATTTGTTTTTTAGATTCTACCATAGAAGTGAAATAATACTGTTGGTTTTTGTTTTTCGTGTCTAACTTATTTTACTTAACATAATACCCTTCAGGCCATCTGTGTTGTCACAAATGACACGGTTTCATTCTTTTTTTGGCTACATAATATTCATATATATTTCGTCTTCATCCATTCATCTATCAATGACACTTAATTTGCTTTCATATCTTGGTTATCCTATCTAATAAAGAGGGAGTATGCTAATTGACACTCATGCTGGCACAAAGGTGGTGGTGCCCATAGCCACAAGATGGCAGTTCCTAGTCTCTTCAGCCCCATTGAGGTGGCAGGCACAAGGCAAGGCCTAGCCACTCTGCACACCCACCTGCCTCTGGTGTCCCTCAGTCCCCTCAGCCCCCAGCCATGCAGGGTCGGCTTGAGGCACAGGAAAGCCTAGGATGGTGGCTGCCCAGCCAATGCCTGAGGTGCAGGCAAGCCTTGGATGGCGGCTGCCCAAGGCTCAGGTAACCAGGCCTGGCTGAGGCTTGTGCTGCCAGCAGTGATAGTAGCAGCAGAGGTATGATGGGATCATCAGCTTCTCCTGATTGCCAGGTTACCTCCCACCTCTGAGGGCTCCTGGACTGTGAGAGGGGGCAGACCGGGCTGAGGGATCTCCCCCTCCAGAGTATGAATTTTCATGCACAGGACCTCTAGTTATAAATGAATAAAAAATGAGCATAAGGGTGCATTTATTGTTTTGGATTAGTGCTTTTGCTTTCTTAAGATAAAATCCCAGAAGTGGAATTGCTGGGTCTAATGGTACTTAAATAATTAATCTTAATGGTCAATTAAACTAATTTTAATTCCTTAAATAAATTACATGTTTGAGCAGTATTCAAAAAGTTTCTTATGAAAATTAATTTAATGAACAGTAAGAAAATATTAACTTAATTTTTTTGCCATCTATAATAATAAAAGCATAATATGTAAATAAACCAAACAGCCAAACAGCAGAATGACCTTCCAGAGGACCACACTATTACTCATACTGGTGCCAGGCCAGCCAAGGCAGGTATTATGGGATTTGTCTGGGGATCCCAATAGGATTGCAAGGTGATCAATCAAAGGGTTCCACAGAACCAAAAAACTGGGGTGTGGGGCGGCAGATATGGGCAGTGCCAGGCCAAGGCAGGTGATGGGAGGGCATCACCCAGGATGAAGCCAGGGCAGCGAAGCAGGTAGCCAGGGCTGTGAAGCTGGCAGCCGGGGGAAGGAATTCCTACATTTGCATCAATATCTTGCATTGGGCCTCTAATAGAAAATAAAAGGCCAAATGACAGTAATAGGAAAGAACTCTCAATTGTGGAAAAAGAAAACAAAATTACTTTCATAGCTAAGCAAAGAAACACCATAAAAAACCATTCTGTATTTCTGATTCAACAATGGAAAAGTTAAAAAAATGCAACAAGATTGGTTAATCTCTTCCTGCACCACCTGCCTTTCCTCTGAGATACTTCAGTCTATTGTCTGCTTCAATATCTCTGAATCTTTTTTTATCAGTTTATATCTGTAATACTTTCAACAATAAAGATAAATAAAAATATTAAAAAAAAGAATAAGATTCATAAGAATGAGATCATTGTGGGGAAAAATATGGCCTCGAAAGGGTTGATCTACAACCTTCTTATGCAAAGGAATGAATGATGCTGATGATTAAATTAAAAATAGCCACTTTCTCTTTATGTTCTAGTATCAGACAAGAATTCTTTACTATGGTGCATCCTTTACTGTGGATATCCTGACAACAATTTTTATATGTATCTGTGAATCTGTATAACTTTTTCTCCATAATTCTATACATCACTCTCTCTCTCTCTTTCTTTCTCTTTCTCTCTCTCTCTCTCTCTCTCTCTCTCTCTCTCTCTATATATATATATATATATATATATATATATATATATATATATATACTTACCTACCTATTATCTATACTAGAGGTCCAGAACAAAAAATTAGTGCTCAGGGGTGTGTCCCTCAGCCTAGCCTGCATCCTCTCCAATTTGGAACATCTCTCTCTCAATCTAGGACTCCTGGCTCCCAACCATTTACCTACCTGCTTGCCTGCCTGATTATTCCTAACCACTTCTGCCTACCAGCCTCATCACCCCCTAACTACTCCCCTACCAGCCTGATTTATGCCTAACTGCTCCCCAGCTGGCCTGGTCACCCCTCACCTCCCTCCCTTGCCAGCCTTGTTGTCCTTAACTGCCCTCCCCTGCTGGCTCCATTACCCCTAACTTCCCTTCCCTGCTGGCCTGGTTACCATTAACTGCCCTCCCCTGCCGACCTGGTCCCCCCCAACTGCCCTTTCGTGCAGGGATTGGGCCTCAACTGAAAGTCAGACACCCCCCAATGGGTCCTGGATTGGAGAGGGTGCAGGCTGTGCTGAAGGGACCCCCCACCCATGCACAACTTTTGTTCAGTGGACCTCAGATATTATATAATTAATTAGCTCAGGGTAATTGTCTTTGGTATAGAAAAGTAAAAGAACTTCTTTAGAAACCACATTATATTAGAAACAAGTAAACAATACCTAATTTATTTTATTTAAAAAAATTATCTTTATTATTGAAAGTATTACAGATGATCCCTTTTCCTCTCCCATTGACCTCCTTCTCTCCACTCCTGTCCACTATTCAAGCCTTCACTGCCATTGTCTGTATCCATGGATTATATATATATATATATATATATATATATATATATGAATATTAATTCTTTGGTTAATATCTTTCCCCTCCCCCCATCCACTCCACTATCCTTTCCTCTTAGAATCATCAGTCTACTTCATGCTTCTATGTCTCTGGATTTATTTTATTGATCAATTTATTTTATATGTTAGATTCCATATAGTAGTGAGATTATGTGATACTTACCTTTCTCTGACTGGCTTATTTTGCTTAGCATGATACTCTCCAGATCCCTCTGTTTCTCAAACGATAAGAGATCCTTCTCTTTTATAACTGCATAGTATTTCATTGTATAAATGTATCACGTTTTTATCAACTTATCTTCTAATGGGCACTTGGGTTGTTTCCAGACCTTAGCTATTGTAAATAACTCTGCAGTGAACATAGGAGTGCATATATTATTTCTGACTGTTTTTTTCAGAGTTCTTATGATATAATCTAGAAGTTAGAGTTCCATATTTAATATTTTAAGGAAACTCCACACTATTTTATATAGTGGCTGCACCAGTCTGCATTCCCACCAGCAGTATCCCTAGGGTTCCTTTTCTTCCACATCCTCACCAGTATTTGTTGTTTGTTAATTTATTGGTGGTAGCCATTCTAGCAGGTGTAAGGTGTTACCTCAGTGTTTTAATTTGCATCCATCAGATGATTACTGACCTTGAACATATTTTCATATGTCTCTTGCCATTTGTATGCCCTCTTTGGAGAAGTGTTTATTTAGATCCACTGCCCATTCTTTTTAAATTAAATCTTTATTGTTTAGATTATTACATTTGTTTCTCTTTTTTCCATCCATAGCTCCCACCACTCCCTCTACCTTTACCTCCTGTTGCATTGACCTCATCCATAGGTGTATGATTTTTGTCCAGTCTCTCCCTGTATACTTCTCACCCCCTTTCCCCTGAAAATCGTCAGTCCTCTCCATTTATGTACTCCTGATTCTATTATATTCACCAGTTTATTCTGTTAATAAGATTTTTAATTTACTTGATTTTTAGATTCACTTGCTGATAGATATGTATTTGTTGTTCTTAATTTTTATCTTTACCATTTTCTTCTTCCTCTTGTTAAAGAATACCTTTCAGCATTTCATATAATACTGGTTTGGTGTTGATGAACTCCTTTAGTTTGTTCTTATCTATGAAGCTTTTTATCTGCCCTTCAATTCTGAATGATAGCTTTGCTGGGTAGAGTAATCTTGGTTGTAGGTTTTTACTATTCATCATGTTAAATATTTCTTGCCATTCCCATCTGGCATGCATAGTTTCTGTTGAGAAATCAGCTGACAACCATATGGGTGCTCCCTTGTAGGTAATTAACTGTTTTTCTCTTGCTGCTTTTAATATTCTCTCTTTATCTTTTGCTCTTGACATTTTAATTATGATGTGTCTTGGTGTGGTCCTCTTTGGATTTTTTTTATTTGGGGTTCTGTGTGCTTCCTGGACTTGTAAGTCTATTTCTTTCACCAGGTGGGGGAAGTTTTCATTCATTGTTTCTTCAGATAGGTTTTCAGTATCTTGCTCTCTCTCTTCTTCTGGCACCCCCATAATTCTGATGTTGGTACGCTTGAAACTGTCCCAGAGGCTCCTTACATTATCTTTACATTTTTGGATTCTTTTTTCTTCTTGCTTTTCCACTTGAGTATTTTCTGCTTCTTCATATTTCATATTTTTGACTTGATTCTTGCCTTCCTCTAGTCTGCTGTTAGGTCTCTCTATAATTGTTTTTTATTTCAATCAGTTTATGTTTAATTTCTAGTTGGTCCTTTTTCTTCTCTAGTTGCTCATTTTTCATCTCCTCTTGGATCTCGCTAAATTTATCTATCTTTTCTAGGAAATTCTTGAAAAACCTTATAACCATAGTTTTGAACTCTATATCCAGTTGTTTGTTTTCCTCCAATTCTTTCTTTTGTCTCCGCATTTTCATTATGCCAGGAGAACTTCTGGGTTGGAATCAGCCTTATGATACAAGACTTGCAAAACTACAAAAGCCTCTCTGTTGAGCTTGGGTGGAGTGGAGTCTCAGGGCTTAGCAGACCGCCTTCCCTTCCAGTCAGCCCTGCCCTATGCAGCCCATGGGTCTCACATGTCTCTTGGTAATCATTGGAGCTGTCCCTGTGCCAACGTGGGCTGTGCCTCTAGACTGCTGCCTTTCAGGCTCCTCCTGTGCTCCAGGCTCCTTATGAGTCTGGGTCTCCAGGGTCTGGCCCAAAACTGGGTTTCAGTGGAGTTAGAAGTGGCATCGTTGGGAGGCTCTGTCTCCCACCCACTAGAGAAAGCCAGTGGCACAATCAGCAGTCCATCTTCTATGTGCAGTGGTGTGTGCGCCCCCAGATCTCTGCCCTTACTGCTCCCCTGAATTTCCATGCACTTTACCCTTTTCACAGTCCAAACTCCCCCAGTATTAGTCTCACCCAGACCTGGGGTTCAGTGCCGTAAGACAAGCAGTTCAGTGCAGTTGGGAGTCTCCATCTCCTTCCTGCCAGAGGAAGCCAGCCAGGCACTCTGGTACCTGCTTTCTCCACATGTGCATCTCCATACCTCAGCTTTTTGCAGCTCTTCTGAGTCTCCGTGAGCCCCTCTCTTTCCTTCTAGTTGTAGAATTTCCACTCAGCCATATTTCCTATGGTTCTGGATGATGTCCGTTCTGTCTTTTAGTTGTAGTTTTGAAATTGTTATGCGAGGCAGTAGTTTAGATGTCCACCTATGCCGCCATCTTGGTTTCTGCCCACTCTCCATTTTTTAATTGTGTTGTTTGTGTTGTGGGGCAACCTCCATGATCAGTTGCAAATGACCATGGAGGCAGCTAAGTTGGTAATAAGCAAGCAAGGATTTATTGAGCTGGTCAGCAATGGCCACAAGAGCACCACATGCAGGTGGAGTCCACACACTCATAACTGCACTCTCTCAGGGGTATGCAGTCCTTTTTAAAGATCCAAACCACATTTTTTGTTTCCATTGTTCTAAAATCCACAAACAGCCTCGGGGGGGAAGCAGGGAGGGGTTCAGTGGACCACTATTGTTCCTGTTGACTGCTCCTTATCTCCCAACCACACTCTGCTAGATGTTGGAATGTAGACCTATCTTGCGAAAGCAGATTGTACAGAAGCAAAACTGAGCAAAATAAAGGTCATCTACAGGTTCAACTCCTGGAGCCACTGAGTCAACAGGAATAAATCTTTTATGGTTCTGGTCCTCAGGCATAGGAGAATAACCTTTGTGATGTGAGATGGATTTATGTAACCTTCCAGGTCAAACAGCAGTTTTTATCTGAGATGAATGCTCTTATGGTTCTATTTCAGTTTACTTTTCTTTTTTAAGTTGTATAACTATTTCATATATTTTGGAAATTAATCTTTTGTCAGATGTATCATTGTCAAATGTTTTCCCATACAGTGGGCTCCCTTTTCATTCGGTGCTGGTTTATTTTCCTATACAGAAGCTTTTTATTTTTTATGTGAGACATTTAGGAACAAAAGTAACCAAGGAGGTCAAAGATCTGTACTCATAAAATTAAATAACATTGAAAAAAGAGATAGAAGAAGATATAAATAAGTGGAAGAATATACTGTGTTCAAGTATTAGTAGAATCAACATCATTAAAATGTCTATAAGACCCAAAACAATCTATAATCAATGAAATCCTTATTAAAATATCAATGGCATATTTCACAAATCTAGAACAAATACTCCAAAAATTCATATGGAATAATAATAAAAAGACCCCGAATAGCCGCAGCAATCTTGAGAAAGAATAATGTTGGAGGGATCATAACACTGAAATAGAATTTTTAGGGGTAAAAAAGACAGATTTTAGAAAATTTTAGAAATTTGGGAGAAGCACAGGGCTGCAGAGCAGCAGAAGGTGTGTTTCCATAGAATAGGGGAGTGAAAAGCTGAAATAGGTATATTTCTATAGAATGAGGGAGCTGAAACAGCAAAAGATCTATATTTACAAAATAAAAGGAAGGAGAGGAGGGAAATCTCACATATCTCATTGGAAGTTTCATCTTTGAGCTTAGAAGTTCCTATAGTAACTACAGTGACCAATCAGAGGGGATATCAAGGCACAAAGATCTACAGCCTTTATAAACTGTCAAAACAGAGACCAGGTGGGACTCTTTCTCTCTGTCCATGTGGGAGTCTGTGCTGTGGGACTCTTTCCCTCTTTCCACATGGGAGTCTGTACTTCTTCAATAAATTTCCCCCTTTTTTGTACCACTTTTGGTCTATGGATTCATTCTTTGATTTTGTTGAACAAACTAGTCTGCCCAGGGGAACACTGTATATTTCAGTCAAAAATTCCATTTCAGTACCAGATAGCAAGCTATAATATAAAGCCACTGTAATCAAAATGGTCATATAGATCAATAGAACAGAACAGAGAACCCAGAAATCTACCCACTCCATTATGCTCAATTAATATTCAACAAAGGAGGTAAAAACATAAAATGGAAAAATGACAGTCTCTTCAATAAATGAGGTTGGGAAAATTGGACAGATACATGCAAAAAAATGAAAGTAGACCGCCAACTTACACCATACCCAACAATAAATTCAAAATAGATAAAATGCTTAAATGTAAATTGTAAATCAATAATAATCCTAGAAGAAAATGTAGGTAGCAAAATACCAGACATCTCAACTAGGGCAATAGAAAATAAACAAACAAACAAATAATAGGACTATAACACCTAATTTTAAGTATCTGTGCTGCTATTTTTCCTTAATGGGTACATTTTTATGTTGTGCAATTCATCATTTTTTCTTTTATTTTTCATTTTTATTATTTAAAAAATTAAGTTTATTTGGGTGAAATTAGTTAATAAAATTATATAGATTTCATGTGTACAAGTTTATAATATATTAGAGGCCCAGTGCATGAAATGCATAAAATTTGTGCAGGAGGGGGTGGGCACATGTCCCTCAGCCCAGCCTGCACCCTCTCCAATCTGGGACCCCTGGAGAGATGCTCAACTGCCGTTTAGGCCTGATCCCAAATGGGTAGTCAGACATCCCTCTCACAAACCAGGTCTACTGTCCCCGAAATGCTCACCTCCCTGCCTGCCTGCCTGATTGCCCCTAACTGCTGCTGCCTGCCAGACTGATCACACCCTAACCACTCCTCTGCCAGTCTGATTGATGCTTAACTGCTCCCCTGATGCTCCAATTGCCCCTAACTACCCTCCTCTGTCAGCCTGGTTGCCCCTAACTGTCCTCCCCTACAGGCCTTGTTCCTCACAACTGCCCTCCCCTTCAGGCCTTATTGCTCCCAATTGCCCTCCCCTGCCAGCCTGGTTGCTCCCAACTGCCCTCCCCTGCCAGCCAGGTTGTCTCTAACTGCCTTCCCCTGGAGGCCTGGTCCCCCACAACTGCCCTCTCCTTCAGGCCTTGTCCCTCCCAACTGCCCTACCCTATAGGCCTTGTCCCCCTCCCAGGTACCCTCCTCTGCAGGACTGGTCCTTCCCAACTAGCTTCCCTTTCAGGCCTGTTCTCTCCCAACTACCTTCCCCTGCTGGCCTGATAACCCACAACTGCCCTCCCCTTCTGGCCATCTTGTGGTATCCATCTTATGTCCACATGGCGTCAGCCATCTTTGACCACATGGGGGTGGCCATCTTTTGTATTGGAGTAATGGTCAATTTGCATATTACCCTTTTATTAGATTGGATCATCTGTGTATTATATTGTGTGTTCACCATTCAAAGTCAAGTTTCTATAGATCACCATTTATCACCCCTTTGCCTTCTTCTACCTCCCCCTACCCCTTGATAGGTTCTAAATGATGGTAATCACTATTAGAGGATCTCTCTTCCTGAGAGTTTCTAGTTTATTAAGAATGTATATATGGCCCTTTATTCTTTAGGTGACAGCATGAGGTGGACACAAACTCTTTGGCAATAATTTCAATATGAAAAAATAATAATTCAAGCCCCTAGGCATTATTAACACACTAGAGGCCTGGCACACAAAATTCGTGTGTGGGAAGGTCCCTAGGCTTGGCCTGTGATTAGGGCCATCTTCTCCAGCTTGCTGCAGTCAGCTCTATCCCCCTCCACCACCCACCCCCGATTCCCTGTTCGGCATCAAGTGATCAGTGCCTGACGGCCAGGGTAGGGACCTCATAGTGATTGGACCAGTGATCATTCTGGTCATTCTGCCATTAGGGTCAATGTGAATATCACTCTTTTGTTATATAGGATAGAGGTCTGGTGTATGGGTGGGGACTGGCTGGCCTGTCCTGAAGGGAGACCCAGATCAGGGTGGGGGATTCCCACTGGGGGTTGGAGCTGGCCTGAGCAGGTCGGTCATGCCCCCATCAGGGTGGGGGTCTCTGCTGGGGGTGAAGCTGGCATGGGCAAGAGGCTGAGGGTGTTTTTCAGGCTGGCCACACCCCTAGCTTTATCAGGAAGGACATCTGGAAGACATCCAGTCTGATTAGCATATTATCATTTTATTACTATAGAATAGAGGCCCAATGCATGAAAATTTGTGCAAGAGTAGGCCTTCCTTCCTCCAGCACCCAGGACTCAGGTTTACCTCCTCCATCAGGCATCCAGGACTCAGGCTGCTACCCTTTGACCCCAGCTTCATCAGGAATGATGTCCAGAAGATGTCCATTATAATTAGCATATTACTCTTTTATTATTATAGGTATGTCTATTACATTTCATCATTATTAATGAAATGAAAGTAAAAATATAGATAACATGTTAAAGAAAATGTGCTTACATTATTTTAAGGAATAATTTTATTTTGTCAGAAAAAGCTTTTTAAAGATACGAAAAAAATATCCTCAAAAGATCTGCTGGTCCCTGAAAGTTAAGATATTAAACAGGATTTTTTTCTAACCTTTGAATGATAGAAAATTACTGTTATATAAATAAATTGTTTATTTATGAAAAAAGACAAAATCTTACCACAAATTTTACAAGAGGAATAAAACACTTCAAAATCTGACAAAAAAAGAACAAAAAACAACAACAAAGCAATAGCAAAGTTTCCCTGATAAACCATTATAAAAATCATGAACATTATTAAGTCAAGCTCAGCAATATAAGATAGGTCTATATGAATCCATGTGGTGTTTACTCCAGTATCATATAGATGTATAAAGCAATAACACTATTACCTTTGTCTAAATTTTACCATCTAGATGAAATATCAAGAGGAAAATATTATTACAGACAATCCTCATATGCTTATAAAATTATATATGCATTTGTATGTAGAGATATACAAATGCATTTTGTAATGGTTATAGAATTCCTACAAAAATTTAATATTTCTTTAATTTTTTTATTAATTCTCACCTGTAGATATTTTCCCATTTCTTTTTAGAGAGTTGCAAGAAAAGAAAGAAGGGAAGAGGAAGAAAGAGAGAAAGAGAGTTAGAGAGAAACATCAATGTGAGAGAAACACCGATTGCTTTCCTCCTGCACATGCCCTGGCCAGGTACCTGTCCCTTGACCTGGGATCAAATCTGCAATTCTTCCTTGCATGGGCCACTCTAACCATTGGGAAACACAGGCCAGGGCAATATTTTATTAACTTTAAAGGAAGAAGTTTAAATGAAAGAATGACTTGAATTTAAGTTATTGTTTTCTTCTCTATAGAAATATGTTTCTAAATTCCAATATGGGAAGTAATTATTTTATAAAGAAAAAAATATTAAAATTTGGAGTAATTTAAAATTAATTATTTATAAGGTAGAAATATCCATTGCAATCCTGCTGTGAAAGATGAAATTTAGAAATGATTAAATTATGTAATGTATATTTTACTACTAATAATTATTAATATGAATATTATTCATTAGTTGTTTACCAATGAATAACATAGATAAAGTCTATGATGTACTTTCAGTTAAAAAATATGTAATACAAATAATTTGATAACTAATTGATTATATAATTTTTACATTGGGAAAAAGTAAGTAAAATAATATTCTCACTTTGACATTTGTTATTTTTTTAACAGATATCTGATTGATTGTTTTTCTTCTTTATTTGTGAATAATTCCTCTTTAATTCTACTACGAATATGCCCACTATTTAATATTTATAATGGTAAAGTATGTTTTAAGTACATTCAATATTATTTCATATATATACCGGATATCCCCCCCAAAATATATACACACTTTAACAGCTGACAGCTCAATTGATGTTTCTTTCTTTTCAGATTTAACCCATTAAAATGAATAATTATTCAAAGTGTCTATATGTCTTTAGGGGACACTTGTATAGATATATCCTCATTCCCCTTTATTGATAAACATTGTCATTTCTACCAAAGATCACCAGAAACACACCTGTAGTCAAGCAAATGTGGATTTATTACTTGTTGCTCGAAGGGAGACTACACACTATGGGGATACATGGATCCCTAAAGAGGCTATGGGTGAACTTGTTATATGAGTTGGGATTTGGTAGGTGATTTAGGCTTATTTTAGAAATTTTTGCTGGATTGGCTTATCAAAAAAGTAGAGTAATTTGGGAAATAATTTAGAAATATTTATATATAAGGCAAACAGGAAAGGACTAAAGTTGTAAATGATAAGTAAATAGCAATCACTAATGTTAGTCAAGAGAGGAAGCTACTTTATTATTATTGTGGTTTGCAGAGTTCCAGTTTTTGCCTGCTGAAAAACAATTCTATAATTTTATTTTTATTTTATTTTTTTTGGTCTGGACACTGAATGGCTTCAAATTACCTTAGTGATGTGAAAATGTTTAAATAGGAATTCATCACCTAGTTGTTAGGGCTGTTGGCAAGACTTGCCCACTGTCTCCATTCTGTAGCTGTGGAAGAGTTGTTCTCAAAGTGTAGGCCTTGAACTATGACATCAGAACTCCTGGGAACTTGTTAGAAAGGTAAATTCTCAAGCCCCACATGACATACTGAATTAGAAACTCTGGGGGTGGATCGTAGTAGTCTATGTTTTAACAAACCCTCCAGTCCAGGTGACTGTGATGCAATCTAGTATACTTGAGAAGCACTGAAGTGGTTTTCTACCCTGATTTTGCATTAGAATCATTTATGTATTGAGAGCTTTAAAATCATACTTATGGCCAGGACTAACTTTGCCCGATTATAATCAGAATCTCTAGCATGGGCCTATGGTTTGGTAATTTTGAAATGCTCCTTGCCTATTTGAATGTGCAGTCAGGTTGAAGAACCTCTGTTTTAGTGTATTTGGGAAATGGAAAAATATATATATATATATTTTCCCCCTTCTGCATTTACGGACAATGCTATTGCTTCTCTTTGAAGAATAATTTTGAAATATCAATTGAAGTTGAAAATGCACATAACATACAAGTTAGCAATTGTATTTTGAAATATAACCATATCAACATCTTACATGTGCACAAAGTAATCTGGAAAAGGATGTTTATTTCATCACTGTTTGCAATTGAAAACAGTAAATATGATATAGTTTACAACTGAGGAATGGCTAAATTGTAGGATATTTATAAAATACTACTCATACTTGTGTTTAAAATAAACAATATATCCCTGGCCAGAGTGTCACAGTTTGTTGGAATGTCCTCTTGTGCACTAAAAGGTAAAAGATTGCTGGTTTGATTCCAGGTCAGGGCACATAGCTAGGTTTCAGATTCATCCTCAGTGGCTCAGTGGGGGAGGGAATGAGAGGCAACTGATAGATGTTTCTCTCATATGTGAACATTCTCTCTCTCTCTCTTCTTCCTCCCCCCTCCTCTCTCTCTCTTTTTTTTTCTCTCTCTCTCTCCTCTCTGTAAAATCAGTAAAGCATATCCTTGCTTAAGAATTAATAATAATATAAACTGAATCAATATGAGCTACTATAATGATGATAGACACAACCACTTGAAAAACATTACACTAATTTTAGTAAATCTTAAAAACTTACTAAATAACTCTACATTTATTTTATATTTTAGGCACAGTGAATTGTATAGTTAAAATTTAAAAGCAACCAACACAGAATGATTTCTACAACTTCAGCAGATGAGTTACTTCTGTGGGAACTAGGATGGGGCTAGAAATCTGAGAAGTTTAGAAGTATCTCTACTATTTTATTTCTTTAAAGAATCAGTGAAGCAGATATGAAAAATGTAATATTTTAAAATTAGGCTAGAGATTGCCACTTGCAATTGGGACTACTGTCTTTCTTTAACTCAGTGCAGATGCCACTAAGCTGGCTTCATTTCCTTTAAAGCCCTAACTATTAACTCTACATAGACTGTGATTCTGTGTATTTAACAATAACTTTTGGAAAAACTAAATGGAATTTCAGGAAAAATAAAAACCAAATAAAACCTGAAAAGCTGAATGTTAGATACAACTGTTTCTGTGCTCCAACATAAAAAAAAAGGTGGAAGAGTCCTCATACAGAATGTCTTAATGGTAACCCTGTGTCTCATCTAGATCCCCCTTATTTTCCTTCTTTGAGAATTCCCCTTTCCACTTCTCCTCCTGTAGGAAATCTTATAACCATGAGATATGTTCTCACCCTGGGATGTGCACACAACCTCAAAACCACTCCAGCCATCCCACTAACTGCCATAATCCCCAGGCTGCAGTTGAAGTAGGTTTAGAGCTTCAGGACAAGGGGGCAGATTTGGAAGAATTGATTACAGTGGACATTACCACTTTATATTCAATACTCTTTAGGTTCATTCTATCTTCATCCTATTAAGATGTATTTATGCATTCTTTAATTGCATTTCCAGTCTCATATGGAAAACTATTGGGAAATGTATATGCAATCCTTCACACACATACATACACAAACCCAAATTGGAAAAACATTTACTATTCTTGGTGATATTATAGTCCAAATTTATGTTAAAGAAGGTAAACATTTTTCCAAGTGATAGTAGAATCTTTAAAAATTTAAACTGTCCAAGATAGAGATAGCATTTTATATCATTATGCAGACAAATTTCATTGATATGTTCTTATTTCTCTTTTTTGCTCCATACAATGAAACTTAACTTTGCTAAAAATGATACCCATCACTGGGCCATCTATCAAAATTGCTCCATTTGTAATATAAAAACAAGAGGGATGTTAAAGTAAATAAAATTTTCTCTTTAATTTTAACCAGAAAATATTTTTAGGATGACTTTACCTTCAATCTCACTAATTTCTCTAATTGGAAGAAAATAGGATAAAAATTTGTAATTTCTCATTGTCCATCAATTAACTTGTTATTTTAGAAAAAGTTCATATTTTTTTGGTAAGTCAATTAGAAGAAAACATGTTAACATGACTATGGTAGAATTATGAATGATTTTCATTTTCTTCTTTAAAATGTGCTATATTTTAAAAGTATTTTATATACTGCATTATCAAGAAAAATAAATGTTACAAAAATAATTTGCAGGAGGTCTAGTCAGAGACTTAAGTTTATTTAATTATTTATTAAAATTATTTTTATCTCTATCTGTATCAGTTATCAGGTCTAGAAAATCGAATGATAAATAATACATAGTCATTTCCCTCAAGGAACTTGTAGTCTGAAGGTGTGATGGGCATATAAATGGCACTGATCTCAGTTGTATAGGAATATGTATCTATGTCCCTCTATATTTGTATCCTCATCTATACCTATATTTGTAGTGGAGCTATTTTATGAATTATCTTTTTTTAAATACTTTTTAAGGAAAGCTTTTGGATTAGAAGGCATATGATGTAGATTTTCAAAAATCAATAAGAACTATGCAAATATAGGAAATATACAGATACTTGGAAAACCATAATGAGGAATAATTATGGGCACACAAGAAGTCCTTATTATATATAACATGAAGATTTGTTGTGATGTTCAGGTACTATGTCTTCCTGTTCAGGTCCAGGAACTAACTACCTCTTGTGTTCTTTGTCATATGTGTTATTTCTGATTAGTTTAATTTCACCCACCATTAAGTAAATAGTAGCAACAGTTCTTAGTTCAACAAGTGTCTCTTCTCATGTTTTACTGAATCAATATAGATTTTTGCCACTGACAGTCTTCAAAACCACTTAGTGTTGGTTATATCATTATTCATAACACTGAATCATCTGTCATGTCACCAATGATTGCTTGCTTCCAAAGCCTTTACTCTGCTTAGTTAATGGCTACAGATATAAGTCTTACTCAGACAATACAGTAATGTATGAATGATAATATTTTTCTGGTAATTTTAAAACCACTTTTTATTATTTTATAGTGTAAAGGTAGGACTATGTCTTCTCTTAAATTCTTCAGGTTATACTCAGTGAATTCTTAGACTAGGATCTCTTTCAAAGTTGATGTCATCCCTACTTTCCATACACTACTACCAGTGGGGAATATGGGAATGGAGCCTCTAGGTGGAGTGAGAAGAATGTTGTCATACATGTGGCATGGTCAATGCCTGATCTGGAAGGTAGAGCTGCAGTGGGGATGGAGACATAAGGGAAATTATTCTTTATGCTTCTCCTGCTACCCTGTGTGCTGTATACTGGGAGTATCACTAAGTTGGGAACATGGACAGGAAGAAGCTGATTCATGGGATTACACACATGGTTAACCCTTTGGTTATGGTGGACTGTTGACTGCATCTAAGGTGTAGGGTTCTGACCGCATCAGAGATCAAATGTGAGTAAGAATCACTAAAACCAGTATGTCAGCGCCTAATCCCATGAAATAAATATCACACATATCAGTAGGAAAAATGTTCTTGAGAACTACTCTTCCAGCTGACTCAGGGGCATAAATTCTAAAGATCCTTTAGGGCTATCTGATTGAACCCAAATGGTGTGATGCATGAAGGGAGGGGAAGGGGCAAGGAAAGAGTTGAAGGAGAGAACCAGACTGGGCTCTAGTTGTATAATAGATCAGTCTATGGACACCTTTCTGGATGGCACTCTTAGCCTTGTTAGTCCCAGCTACCAGAGGAGGACTTAAATTTTTTTAGGAAAGACTTCAAAGCAGAGAGTCCTTAAGGCATAAGACCCAAGATAGGGGCCTCACTTGCCCATTCTAAGGGTGGTAGTGACCACTGGAGCATATCAAACAAGTGATGATATTGACTTTATGAAGATATAATATGTATACAAGATTTATAATTTATAGTTCTCACATGAAATGAGACAGTAAGAAAAGTCTATAATTACATTTGTTTCTGACTTAGGTAAATTATATTTGAGGACTCATTAGTCTGGATAGAAAGAAATTTGTCACGACCTGGAAGATAAATTTATGTACTATCAAGGGTGACTTAATTTTATCAGATTACTTATTCTTAGATCTATGTGCAAACTAGTCATACAGAGATCCTGCTAAAATGCAGATTGTAACTTAGCAGGGCTTTGTGGGCTGAGATTCTGTATTTGTAACAAGTTTCCAGGTTATACTAATTATTGAAAAGTATATTTTCAATATCTATGTACTAGACTGTGATTTTAAGTTACTTGTTAAATTACCCCTAATTCCTCTTGGAAGAACAAAATCATATTAAGAGGAATTAACATATCGTATATGTTTTCTGGGCTATTTTCAAACTGTCATTTATCTTTTATCTCAGGGACTCACTGACAATAGAAGCAACCATCCTAATAGACATGGGTAACAATAGCTCTTCCAAAAATCTAAGTATTCATTTATTTAATATAAAACAAACTATGCCAAAACGTAGTGTGTTAAAATAGAAATTTATTACTCCCTCATGTTTCTATAGGCTTGTTCTGTTCCATGTAGTGTCAGATAAGGTGTTGGTGTTTCAACAGTCATCTGGAGACTCAACTGGGATCTCAGCTGGGTACATCAGTCAGGAGCCATGGTTCTGCACATGGCTGCTTGGGCTGCCTCATAGCATGGTGGATGGGTTTCAAGCAGGAGTTTTTTAGAGAAAGCATTCTAAAAAGGAGAAAGTGGGAAGTTGTCAGGTCAATTAAGGGTTAGATCCAGATCTGGCACAGTATCACTTCTACTTCTTTTTTTCTGTGTCAGAACAGTCAGCAGTAAGAAGAGTGTTACTAAGGCTAGAAATTTGGGCAGCATGGTTCATTGAGGAATCATCAAAGTAACAGTCCACCACAAATGTTTAGAAAATGAAGGTAGTTAACTGAGAAGTTGATTGAGTTTGATTTTTAGTTAATCATCATTTCTCTTCTGACATTTATTATTTTTATCTACTATTTGATTATTAGAAAACAAAATATGGTCCTCTTATTTGAAATCGTATATAATAAAAGCCTAATATGCTAAGTGTCGGAACATTTGTTTGAATGTTCAACCAGTTGCTATGACGCACACTGACCACCAGGGGGAAGATGCCCCAACTAGAAGGTTAGCTTGCTGCTGAGGTCCAGCTGATCAGGACTGAGCGAGATGGGCTGGACATGCCCTAGAGCCCTCCCACAGTCCCACCCTGGCTCTGATTGTACACTAATGGGATCCCTCATCCTGGCTTGCATTTCTTGAAATCTGGGATCCCTTGGGGGATGTCAAACAGCTGGATTTGGCCCTATCCCTGCAAGCCAGCCCGAGGGACCCCACCAGTGCACAAATCCATGCACCAGACCTCTAATAGATATATAAAACAACAAAGAGAATGAATGAAAAGAAAAAAGAATATGATAGAGGTGGGAGAGCATACAAACATGTATACACTGAAATACCAAAATAAAAATTAGGACTGTATTTGTTCTATTCATTAAGTATCTATAACACTTAATTTATTATAATTATATGCATCTATGAAATTCTATGGTTGTGTCATCATCCTGCTTTAAATTATAAAAGAGTTAATTTAATTGACTCTTAATATTTAGATCTTAAATACCAAAAACTTAAATTTTATGCAGGAATCTGCCGAGACCGGTTTGGCTCAGTGGATAGACCATCGGCCTGCTGACTGAGGGGTCCCAGGTTCGATTCTGGTCAGGGGCATGTACCTTGCTTGCAGGCACATATCCAGTGTGGGGCGTGCAGGAGGCAGCTGATCGATGTCTCTCTCTCATCGATGTTTCTGACTTTCTATCCCTCTCCCTTCCTCTCTGTAAAAAATCAATAAAATATATTTAAAAAAAATTTATGCAAGAATCTTTTACACAATCTGTAGGTCAAAATCTGAGGTTTAGTAGAATTAAAACTTAAAGTGAAAATGTAATTTCTGGAACATTTTCTGACCCAATAAGATTATAAAAACTAAATAAAATTCCATTGAAACAATACATGCTGGAACAGTGGCAATATTAAGCTAAACTCTTTTTCTAAAGAAATAAAATTGCAGAACTGAAATAGGTTTTAAGAGATGTTGAGAGAAATAAAATTACATATATTAAATTTGTGATAAGACAAATAATTTAGACAGCTGACTTCCTTCCTTTGCTTCACTTAGACTCTCAGATACACAGAATAGTAAAATACAAACAAAAAAAAATCTCTGAAGGAATATTTATGTAAATTGGTCCTTAGTTTCAATGCTTGATTTATACCTAAAACAAGCATAGTACATGTCCTTACATAGCTGCTTTGGGAATAGTATAAAATACAATTTTACTTATGGGTTTTAATGGCTATCACATTTCCTTCTTTTTAAAATATATTTTTTAATAGTGGAAAAAGAAGAAATCTCTGTGGTGCCTGTTATAGTTAAATGTGGTTATCCATGTTTTTATACTTCTAGGAATGTATTTTCAATTACATAGATTTTTAAATGACCTTTTATTTTGGAATAATTTTTGACTTTCAGAAAAACATGAAAGAGTACATAAAGGTCCTGAGTATCCCTTGTCCAGTTTCTCCATTGCTAACATTTTACATTTCCATGGTACTCTTATAAAATCTGAGACAATGACCTTGGCACATTAATTTTTAACTTAACTACAGTTTTAGTTTTACTTCTACCAACTTTTCTATAATGTTCTCTTTTTGTTCTAGGACCCACTGTAAAGCACCACATTGTATTTAATTCTCATGTGTCCTCAAACTCTGCTCAGGGATAGTTTCTCATCTTCCCTTGTCTTTTTTTTTTATGGCTTTTAATATCAAGAAATACTGATCAAATATTCTGTAGAACACCCTCTAATTTGAGACTTTGTGATTTGCATATTTAGAATGATTATTGACTTTGAGCATCTTTTAATGTCTCTTGGCCTTCCCTTTATCCATTTTGCAAAAGTGTCTATTTAGGTTTTTTGTTCATTTTTAATTTGATTTCTTGGCTTCTTTTTTAAAAATTACAAGAATACCTTATATATTTTGGATATTAAAACTTTATCAGATGTATCATTAGAAGATATATATTCTCATACAGTCAGATCTCTTTTCATTTTCTTGATGGCTTCATTTGCTGTGCAGATGCTTTTTATCTTGATGTCGTTCCATTTATTTATTTTCTCCTTAGTTTCCTTTGCCCTAGGATATGTATCAGTAAACATATTGCTATCAGAGATGTTTTAGATTTTTCTTTTTTTTAACTATTTTTTTTATTGTGTTACATGTATACATATCTCCCCATTATAAATTTTTCTGCCTGTGGTTTCTTCTAGGATTTTTATGGGCTCATGACTTACATATAAGTCTTTTATCCATATTGAGTTTTTTCTTGTATATGGTGTAAGTTGGTGATCTAATTTCATTTTTTGCATGAACCTGTCCAATTTTCCCAACACCATTTACTGAAGAGTCTTTCTTTACTACATCCTATCTAATAAAAGAATAATATGCAAATTGACCATATCTCCACTACACCCACAAGCCACATCCATTAGCTAATCAGAGCAAGTATGCAAATTAACCCAACTAAGATGTCTATGGCCACAGAGAGAGCAGGAGGCCCCTACTTAGGTTGCTGGAGGTTGTGGCTGGCCTGCAAACTATCATAGGCCTGGTGATGGAGGAAGCCAAGCTTTCTGCACAACCTTGCTGGCCCAGGCCTCCGCTTAAGGCAACAAAGTTTTAATGGCTGTGTGAGCAGAAAGCTTGGCTCTGCTCCATGCTACAAAGTTTCAATTGTAGAAGATAAATAAATCTCAGATACCAGGACCTCCACTTGGGTCCCCGGGGAGTGGAGCCAGCCTGCAAACTACCATAGGCCCCTTACCCAGGCCACCCCATGCCCCAAGGTAACACCCAACCTGACTCAGGACACCCTTCAGGGCAAACCACCTGGCCCCCACCCATGCACCAGGCCTCTATCCTATCTAATAAAAGAGTAATATGCAGATATACCATCACTCCAACACACAAGATGACTGCCTCCATGTGGCCAAAAGATCCTGCTTCCATGTGGACACAAGATGGCCACCACAAGATGGCCAGCAGGGGAGAGCAGTTGGAAGGGACCAGGCCTGCAAGGGAGGGAAGTTGTGAGCAATCAATCCAGTAGGGGAAGGAAGTTGGGAGGAACCAGGCCTTCAAGGGAGGGCAGTTGGGGGTGATGAAGCTTGCAGGGGAGGGCAGTTAAGGGTGACCAGGCCTATAGGTGAGGGCAGTTAGGGGTGACCATGCCCATAAGGAAGGGTAGTTAAGGATAAACAGACTGGCAGGAGAGCACTTAGGCATCAATCAGGCTGGTAGGGGAGTGGATAGGGGTGATCAGGCTGGCAGGCAGAAGCAGTTAGGGGTAATCAAGAAGGCAGGCAGGTGAACAGTTGGGAGCCAGCCTTCCTGGATTGTGAGAGGGATGTACAACTGCCCATTTAGACCTGATCCTACCTGGATCAAGCCTAAAGGGACAGTCAGACATCCCTCAAGGGGTCCCAGATTGGAGAGGAAGCAGGCTGAGCTAAAGAACACACCCATGCACAAATTTTGTACACGGGGACTCTAGTTGTATCATAAAATCAATTGATAATTTGGAGACATTTTCAATATTTAAGAATATTTATATCTTTTAGTGCCCAGAACATGGCTAATGTAAATTATGGTTACTTAGTAAAACTTTTGGATTAATATGATCTATTTAAGTCATGAAGAGAGAAAACCAGATAGATGATATTTATCAAGTTCAGGAAAATAGAAAAACAAAAACTACACCTCTTTTTGGATAAGGGATTAATGTAAGGAATTAGTTAAACAAGAATAGCTCACACCTCAAGGACAGAAAGGAAAAAAGGGAAGAGATTGGGATTATTTGAATCTAGAAGCTTAATGGGCCTTCACTTCACTAAAAAGGAACTGTCTCTGTTGATGATATATCTGGAGTGCATTGAAGCTGGTTTGGGGAACATGGAAAAATCAAACTTGGGAACCGGAATACTACTGCTACCAAGACTGTGCTGAAACAATGTTGATAGCAATAGAAGGGCAAGTCTCTTTTTCCACTTGCTTTTGGGCCTTCCTCTACTGCCTCCTAGTGGCAGAGTTTAAGAGGTAATTCAGCTGGTTAAGGAGTATTAGATGATTTGCAGAATTAACTCAGCATCAGAATATAAAAGGATGAATTCATGCTAATACATAATAGCTTAGTAAGAAACAATGATAAAAGTCCCAGAGTTTGTAAGAAGTTCCATTGTATTCATATTAACTATCCATTTTACTCTTAAATATGTGGTGATTTGGTAATGTGGATGACAAATTATATGAGCACTCTGTAGATAAAGCTGTTAATCCCAGTTGAATCAGATAAAGCCTCTGAAGTAAATACGTTCCCAAGATGGACACCATCAATTTATTTCCTCCTGTTTGTGGTGACTGCTTATCACATGAAGAGTTGTGGGTCTACATCCACTCACCTTGAATCAAGCTGATCTAATTTGCTTGATGATAATAATGCATTAATAGACATTCTGGCCGAAACCAGTTTGGCTCGATGGATAGAGTGTAGGTCTGCGGACTGAAGGGTCCAAGTTTGGTTCTGGTCAAGGGCATGTACCTTGGTTGCGGATACATCCCCTGTAGGGGGCATGCAGGAGGCAGCTGATCGATGTTTCTCTCTCATCGATGTTTCTGGCTCTCTGTCCCTCTTCCTTTCTCTCTGTAAAAATCAATAAAATACATATTTTTTAAAAATAGTGACATTCTGGAAGTTCTGAGGTTCGGTTGTAGAAAGTCTTGCAGTATCTACCTGGTCTCTTGAAATGCTTGCTCTTGGGATACAACCTAGGACCCAGCCACCATACTGTTAGATGCCCAAGTCACATAAAAAGACCATGTTGTAGAGGACCTACAGTGCACTGCTCAACTGAAGTCTCAGCTTACAATCAGCATCCAGTAACCACAGCAACCTTCTCACACATACAGCAATTATAAGCCTACAGATATGACAGCTCCACCTGACATCAAATTACCACCAGATGAGCCCTTGTTGGTGTGGCTCAGTTGGTTGGGTATTATCCTGAGCACTGACAGGTTGCCAGTTCAATTCCAAGTTACAATACATGCCTGGGTTTCAGGCTTAACCTCTTGTGGACAGTGTGCAAGAGATAGCCTATCAGTGTTTTGCTCTCACATGGATGTTCTCTCTCTCTCCCTCTCTCTCCCTCTCTCTCTCTCTCTCTCTCTCTCTCTCTCTCTCTCTCTCCCTTTTCCCCTCCCTTTCTATCTCTCTACAAATCAATAAAAACTCTTTAAAAAATTACCACCACATGAGAGACCCAAATGAAAACCGCTCACCTAGGCCACAGTAGCACATATGAAAGATAATAATACATTGTAATTTTGAGCCACTAAGTTTCAGAAAGTTTAGTGATATGGCATACAGAACTAGAATAGCCTACCTATTTAATTTTCCAAAGACATTGTATTAGTGAGTTGTGGCCCACCAAATAAACTTATCTCTACTGTCATCCAAGAAGTGCTGTGTTTATCAATAAACTTGTTTTCCTCACCACAGTTTTCTGCATTTTTTCCTTGATGTGAGAGATTTTTCCCTTAGCTCTGTAAGTAGATTATAAACATTTGTCCTACTTTACTTCTGTATCTCCCATTTGAAAACTGATTATTAACTAGGTGTGAGAGCATATTAGTCAGTTACTGCTGCATAGCAACTAAACTCAAAATCTCACATTCCTGAGTCAGGTTGACTGCAATTTATAAGCAAGGCCAGGTCTAACTACTTAGTTTTGCATCAGGATGTGGTTTATCTGGACTTGTATTCAACCTGTGGGTTAAGTTTAAATCTACCTTGTATGTATTTCTTCTGAGGCCAAGGTTGAAGTGAAGCAGCTGCTGAGGGCATTTTCTTCTTGCAGAGTATGTTACTTAAATCCTACCTGTAGACATTCCACAGGCCAAAATGAGTCACATGGTCCATGACATCAATTTATTTAGGAGGTGCACTTTGTCCAAGTACTCCCTGCTCCACGTTGCCAAATAAAAGCATGGAAAGTAAACATTTACTGAACAGTAACCTAAATAGTTATAAATATCATAAGTAATACCTTATAACTGATTCTGGAATTCAATTTATAACTTATTTGTACATGCTATATAGTATAAATATATTTTATTTTAAAGCTATGTCCAGACTTGAAAATTATTTTTAAGACCCAGTAATAAATCTGAATCTGTGCTTCAGAATATACATAATAAATAAAGTATTTTGGTTTTAGCCAGTTTTCTCAGTGGTTAGAGCATCAGCCTGAGGACTGAAGAATCGCAGTTCAATTCCAGTCAAGAGCATGACTCAATCCCCTGCCCTGGATGGGGCATGTTTGGGAAGCAACCCGACATGTTTCTCTCACATCAATGTACAGTATCTCTTTCTGTGTCTCTCCCCCTACCTTGTGCTCTCTCTAAAAATCAATGGAAAAATATTGGCAGTGAAGATTAACAACAACAAAAATACAATATTTCAGTGAAAAATGTTCTTTGGTGAGGCTATAATAATTAAAGTAATCAAAAAGTCATCATTTCTCCTCATGTAAAAATAATGCAAAATAATAGGCCATTGATCTTTAGCATATAGCCAGAAAGTAGCTGGCATCCTAATTTGTATTTTTTATTATTTAATATTAGGACTTATTTAAATAAAAACTAGTCAAATTTAAAGGTAAGCTGTTTAAACTGGAAGTTCATCTTGTAAAAAGTCACTATGCTGGAAAAAAATGTGTACTTAGTATTATACTATTTTCTGCTAATGTTGTAAGAACCACAATAAATCCAATGACGTATCAATGTATCTAGGTTATAACATTAAAATGTATTGAGTTCATATATTATGGACATCCCTATTTGTCCCAATTGAACAGTTAAAAACACAGAAATCCTCAACCACATATGTACAGCATGACTATTATTAAATAGAATAAATCACCAATTCCAAATCATTTGTATTCCCTGCTGTACATCACCGATTCATGTTAGAATGATGAATTATTTTAATTCTGAGTGAATTGTGGAGGTATGTCTAAGATTTATAAGATAGTCCATGATGAATACTATACTTTCAAGGTAAGGAGGTACTCTGAAGTATAAAAATAAATAACTATGGAAAAAGTATCAACTTTATAAAAGTTGTTCAGTTAGATTTGTACTCTTGAATATTTATAGACTCTGACATAAAAAATTTGAATTTTTTTAGTAAGAGTATTGTTTAAACACTGGAAGCCTTTATTTTGGCAAGCCACTTTGTAGTTCTGGTCTCCATATTTTTATAATTTCTTTTACATTATGATCTACAACAGGTAAAACTAACCCATAAAACTAAGGTTTTATGGGTATGAAGCATTAACTAGAAAGGCACATGTAGAAACTTTTCAGTGAAGAAGAAATTATCTATTTTGTGAAAAAGGTGTGGATCACATAGCTATGTGTATATGTCAAACTTATCGAATTGTACACTTAAGATTAAATGTTTAGGAAGTTTTCAATTTGTCTGTTATTAACAAAGCTATAATGGATTTTTTAGCATTTCTTTAAATATATGCTTACATATTTATTGATTATATACTGAGAAGTTGCTGAGTGTATTTGTCTGTTAGGATTGCCATAACAGAGTATCAAAGACTGGGGTGACTTAACAGAAATGTACTTTCTCACAGTTTTGGGGTTTGGAAGTCTAAGGTCAAGGTGCTATCATAGGTGATTGCTGGGGAGGTCTTTTTCCTTGAATTGCAGACATCCATCTACCTTTTTGCTGTGAGTTTATACAGGTTTTCTTCTGTGTCCATTCCTGGTGTCCCTTCCTCTTCTTATAAATTTGTGAATCACTAAACACTAGTCTATTAACTAGAGCTCCATTCTATTACCTTTTCAAATCTTAAATACCTCCTTAAATATCCTATCTCCAAATACAGTCATAAAGGGTGTTATGGCTTCAACATTCGAATAAGGGGGTGACAGTCTGTAACACTGGGTTCATGGTCTCTATGCTTTTTTATGAAAAAGGATATCTGAAAATTGCTAAGGGCTTTTGGATTGAGGAAGACATAAACTTTTACAAGCCCATAATTTTATGAGACTATAATTTTCTGCTGTAGTTTACTTTGAAGATTTTTTATTGTAGTGTTTGCCCTGTGTTTTATAATTCAAAATAAAAAGCAACATACTACACTACTCTTCAGACACAAATCACCATATACATTTGCTAGCCCTGTTATAACAGCCAAAATGATGCTCTAATGACCACACCTACATAACAACACAATGTGCCCCATTGTCCAAACTCAAACATATATTACTGTTCACAGTTTGCTTAGCTTGGAATATGTCCATTTAGAAAACAAGACATCACAGAAGGTGCTGCAATCAGCATTAAACTGGCCAAGTGCAGAAGAGGTTCTGAACCTTGGTTCAACCTTGGTTGCATATCAGAATCACCTGGGGAGCTGTTAAAGTCCCCATGCTCATTCTGAAGCCCAGACAAATTAAATCAGAATCTGGAGGTGAGAACCAGGCATCAGCATCTTTTAAAAACTCCTCAGGTAATTTCTATATGCAGCTGAGACAGAGAACCACTGATCTAAAGCTCAAATAACTGCAGTTCACATGAGAATAATTTTCTTAAGTCTGATTATTCACTCAGCATTATTTTTAGATTCATTCTATACTCCTTTGCAAGCAAAGCACAGCTGGTACTTAAATTAATGATAAAATATTTCAAATTAAAAGCCTACATATGAATATGATATAATTCAAAGGATAAATGTGTTTTATTAATTTGTGAATCATATATTTTATATAAAGTATGTCCCACTCATACATAGATGGTATGAAAAATATTAAATACAAGAAAAATTTGAAATCAAACTTTTAAAATAAAGCTAAGTTTCTCACTTTTGGAGTGAAAAGTTAAATATAAACATAAAAAGTAAGGTTAAAATAAACCACGTGGTACTAAATTAGAGTCAGGAACAGCAGAATGAACAAATATTTAATTAATATATAGACAGATAGATGTCAAAACAATTACAGATAACTTTTTTCACGTATGTTATTACAGTCATGTGCTGCTTAACATTAGGACTACGTTCTGAGGAACATGTTGTTAGACCATTTTGACATTGTGAGAACATCATATAGTATACTCACACAAACTTAAATAGGTATAGCCTACTATATACCTATGCTATATTATATGGTACACTACTGTTGTATATGCTCCAACATTGACATAAACATTGTTATATAGAACATGACTATATACCTCCATATATTTACAATCTGTCTGCAGATAAAGCTTTGAAACAAGGATACTCCAGCAACAAGCACACACAATGCCCAGATCTTAGTTTCTAAATTTCATCCTATATAATAAAAGCCTAAAATGCTGAGTGTCTGGTCATTCAGCCAGTTGTTTAACCAATCAAAATGTAATATGCTATTGATATGCTAAGGCAGCTCAACTGCATGGTATGATGTGCACTGACCACCAGTGGGCAACAGTTGACTGGTCTGACCAGTCACTATGATGTACACTGACCACCAAGGGGCAGACACTCTGACCAGTAGGTTAGCTTGCTGCTGGGGTCCAGCCAATCGGGACTGAGTGAGATGGGCTGGACACACCCTCAAGTCCTCCCGCAGTCCCTCTCCAGCTTCGATCATGCACCAGTGGGATCCCTTGGCCTGGCCAGTGCCCTCTTCCAATCTGGACTCCTCAGGGGATGTCGGAGAGCCAGTTTCAACCCGATGGTGGAATGGCCAATTGCTATGATGTGAACTGATCAGCAGGGTAGAGACATTAAATGCAGGAGCTGCCTTCTGATGGTCAGTGAACTTCCACAGGGTGAGTGCCACTTAGCCAGAAGCTGGGCTCACAGCTAGTAAGCTCAGCAGCTGTGGCAAGAGCTTCTCCCACCTCTGCAGCAGCACTAAAGATGTTGGATTTAGGCCTGGAGGAAGCAGGCATAAACCATCAGTTAGATATCCCCCAGACTGCGAGAAGGCACAGGCCAGGTTGAGGGACTCCTGCCCCAATGCACAAATTTCGGGCACCAGGTCTCTATCCTATCTAATAAAAGAGTAATATGCAAATTGACCACACCTCCACTACACTCACAAGCCACACCCACCAGCCAATCAGGGTGAGTATGCAAAGTAACCAAACCAAGATGGCTACAAACACAGAGAGAGCAGAAGAGAGGCCTGGGTTGTCCCAGCTATGGAGGAATCCAAGCTTTCCGCAAACCCTGGCCAGCAGAGGTTAAGGCAACAAAGTTCCAATGGCTGTGAGAGCAGAAGGCTTGGCTCTGCTCCATGCTACAAAGTTTCAACTGTAGAAGATAAATAAATCCCAGATACCAGGGCCTTCACTTGGGTTGCTGGGGGGAGCAGCCAGCTTGCAAACTACCACAGGCCCCTAGCCCAGGTCACCTCATGCCCCAAGAAAACACACACCCTGATCCAGGACACCCTTCAGGGCAAGCCAGCTGGCCCCCACCCATGCACCAAGCCTCTATAATATCTAATAAAAAAGTAATGTATAGATTGACCATCACTCCAACACACAAGATGACTGCCCCCATGTGGTCACAAGATCCTGCTCCCATGTGACCATAAGATGGCCAGCGGGGAGGGCAGTTGGGAGGGACCAGGCCTACAAGGGAGGACAGTTGGGGATGATCAAGCCTGCAGGGGAGGGCAGTTAGGGGTGACCAGGCAGGCAAAAGAGGGAAGTTGTTGGTGACTGAAAAGAGAATGATTAACAGTGGTACTTATCTATAGATATAAAGGCCTAAGTGACCATTACAACCAGATGACTGGATGATAGGATGACTGGCTGATAGCTATGATGTGCATTGACCACCACGGGGCAGATACTCATCACAGGAGCTGCCCACTAGTGGTCAGTGCAATCCCACAGCCAACCTCCCACAGTCCCTCCCCACAGCCAGCCTGCCATCCCCAATCCAGACAGGGCAAGATGGCTCTGAGTCTAGGAAGGACCCCACCTGTGCATCAATTCATGCACCAGACCTCTAGTATGCATATATGCATAACCCATGGACACAGACAGTAGAGTATTGAAGGCCTGGGAGAAGCAGGTACTTGGTGGAAACATACACACACACACACACACACACACACACACACACACACATACACACATAACTTTCAGCAATGATAAATTTCCCATAAGAGTATCTGTTTTAGGGCAAATATTTTCCAATATAATTATTAGTTAAACTACAGGCCCAGGGCATAAAATTCATGCGTAAGTAGGGTCCCTAGTGACTGCTGGCTGCAGAACAGGGCCTCCTTTCCACTGGCTGGGGCAGAGCCAGCCAGAGGAAAGGGCTGCAGGTGATTTTCCCATGGTTCTGCCCCCTGTTTGAACTCGTGGTTGAGGGCATAATTTGCATACTAGGCTTTTATTATTTAGGATAGTTCTCATGGGTATTTTGTTTTTAATCCCTGTTCAACTGACTCCAGTAGAAGACATAACTTTTATAATTATTTTCTTAATGACTATTTTTGAGAGATATGTCTGAATTTGTCTAAGATTTACATAATTCTAGAATTACATTATATCTAAGAGTTTTCTCTCTGTAGAAAGGAATCAATAATATTGAATGGGAGTAAATGAATTTGATTTGTAATTTTAGGGGAATGTTTAGTAAATGTATATTCCAATGCACTATAAAAATCTAAACAGGTCCTCCCCATAAACTAGTTGGTTTACAGTTGAAATTAATTAAATTAAAGTTCTTTTGCTCAGTAGTATAATCAATTTTATGAAATTATTTTAAAATTGTGGAAATATTTGAATATGGGTCCACATTCTGCTAAAATATGGGGCAATCTGAGAAAAAAAAATGATTAAAATGAGAATTAATGTTATCAGAACTTAAAATGTAACCAATGGAATTAATTTCATTGTCTTAGGAAAAATTCCAAACTTCTATAGGTAGATACCAGGGATTTTCATATTGTGCTGGTTAATATTCAAGAGATAGTATCTATCCCTCTGTCTTTGACCTTATCACCTGGTTTCTGTAATCTTTAATTTAGGAGAGTGCTTCTGGCAATGTTAGTTTGATGTGTTTAATATATGCTAGCTAGGCTATGTATGGGACCCAGTTAGTCGATCAAATCCTATTCTGGGTGTTCCATTGAAGATATTTTATAAATGTGGTAAATTTCTACAATCAGTTGATTTTAGTAAGATTTTTCTTACTGGTAATGATGGGCCTCATTTAATCAGCTGAAAGGCCTTAAGAGCAAAACTGAGGTTTTCCTGAACCAAAAATAGTCTTCCTTAAGGCTGCAATATCAACTCTAGGCTGCCAGCATGCCTTGTGGATTTCATAAGCCAATCCTTGAACATAAGCTAATTCCTTGAAATAAGTCATACATACGTGTGTGTGTGTGTGTGTGTGTGTGTGTGTGTGTGTGTGTGTGTGTGTTTTCCTATATATATTTAGGGTAGATTAATATTTTCACACTACTAAGTATCTCTTTGTCAAATTACCACATCAGTCAAGGTTCTCTAAAGAGAACCAGTAGTATATATAGACTATATGAAATGTAAAGTAAGGTCTCAGCAAAAGTATATTTGCATCTTTGTCCATGGGATTCTGAAAAAATATTTACTTATAAGAATAAATATATTTATTTTTAGTTTATTTAAATTCAGCTCTTTCCCTGTTGTTTTTTTTTTAATTTATGGATTACTTTTGTTTATTGATCTTTCAATAAAATATGATCAAGGTTACAAGATAATTATAATCATAGGATTAGCTAGGTGAAACACCATTATTTGGTAAAATGAAAATGAGATTGTACTTTAAAATACTGTACCCATTTTATTTCCATTCTTTCTTATAAGGAGCTGGAAGAATAGCTTGAAGTTTTCTAGTCATGAGAATGAGATTAAGGGCATTTATTATGCACCTGTATCATACTTCTCTTTAATTCTTACTAGTATGTCTTAGGTAAATATTTTATAAGGACAGCATGAATATTAACATCTAAAGTAATAGATTCAGATTTGGAACATTTGGAATGTATAGTAATCTATGAAAGTTGTAGTTAGGTAACCTTTTACCTGCTTATTATTAAAAACTAGAGGCATGATGCCCAAATTTATGTACGGGTGGAGTCCCTCAGCTTGGTCAGTGATTGGGTTTGATCGGGGCTGGAAGGCTGGGTGAGGGGAGGAATGCAAGAGGTTGGCCGGCCATGGGAGGTTGACTGTGGGAGCCCACTGACCACAGTCAACCTCCCATTGAGCATCTGCCCTTGCTGGTCAGTGAGCGTCATAGCTACCGACCAGTCATCCAGTTGTCTGGTCATCCGGTTGCAATGGTCACTTAGGCATATATACATATATATATACCAGAAGTGCATGATATTCGTGCATGAGTAGGGTCCCTAGGCCTGGCCAGCAATCAGTGCTGATCTGTGGGGGAACCAGCTGGGTGATCAAGGCCCCCACTTGCATCTACCTTGGTCTGGTGCTGCCCACTCACCAGCCCCATCTAACACTGCTTGTTGCCCCAATCAGGGCCCCTCACTTGTACCTGCCTTGGTCTGGTGTAACCAGCTCAGCTGTTCCACCCTCCCACTGTGGACCCACTCTTGCTGGGACCCATCAGAGCTAGCAGTGCCTCCACTGCCTTTCACTGCCAGTGCCTCATCACCAACACCTGCCATGTTTTGCGCAATCCCCTGGTGGTAAGTGCATATCTAACTCCTGGTCAGTCAAACTCCTGCCTGTGGGGACAATTTTTATATTAGCCTTTTATTATATAGGATACCCTGTTCTTGAATCAACGAATTCCTGTATCTTGAAAGGAACTGTGGTCCACAAGGCTGCAGTGGGCACAGAGGCAAATCTTGGCTTATCCCTCTATGCCCTTGCCCGGTTCCTCCCACTGTGACCCCCAGTCCTCTGTCTGCATGCATCTGCTGCTGGCACCAGCATCATTAGTAAGTGTGAGCAGCTGCTGCTGCCCCCAATTGCCCCTCAGGAGCAAGGGAAGGTGGAGAAGCCCTTAGTGGTGATCTGGGCCAGCAGCCACTACTTGCATCCACTGACGGAGCTGAGTGATCGGGACTAGCAACAGGCACCAGCAGTGGGTGCGAACAGTGGCTCCAGTGCCAGCTGTGGAGGGAGTGGTGCAGCAGGTGTGAGCACGGGGTGTGACCATAGCACACAGGAGCAAAGAATTTTCAGTAACTACCAGAGGCTTTCCCCAATGACAGCAACCGGCGCCCCATCATGGTCTGGCACCCTCAATCATCTGCTCCACCATCCTGCTGCAGCTGGCATCCACCATATTCCACATTCCGCCCCCTGCTGCCAAAGCCTGCCATGTTCCACACGCACACTTCCTGGTGGTCAGCAGAAATCATAACAACTGGTTGTTTGGTTGTTTGATTGTTCTGTTGTTCAGTTTATTTGCATATTATGGTTTATATATAGAAATAATGTTAATCACATACATTTCATATGTGATTTCTAATTCATCAAAATATATTAGGCTGAACTTAAATAAGGTAAGTATTGTGAATTCTAACATGTTATAATGTGAAGTTATCTTTAACCATTTCTGACAATACATTAATTTTTACAATACTATTATAAGGCTATGACAAATGTTTCTAGAATCCAATGTTACATACAAAATGTTGTATAAGCTAGATCTTTATTCATAGGCTGAGTTTGACTATGTTCATTACATTCTCTATAAAGGTTGATGCAATATTGTTCTTTGTCTTCAGTAAACTTATTGTGGCAAAAGGGGCAAGTTCACTGACACTGCAAAACTCTATGGCAGACCTCTGATAAGGGAAGCCCTGGGTTTTGGGGGAGTGCCTGAAGGGGTTCCTTGACCAAGGTTAGTTAAGAATTGAGATAAGAATTGGTTAGGAATTACAATTCCTGAGCCCAATCTAAAAAGACAATTAGCATTTAGGTAGAAACTAATAGACAGACACATGGAATGAAATTGAGGCAGGATAATCATTGCTTAATAAGGAGAATTGTAAGTGTTCACTGTGCTTCTGGGCAGTTATTAGAGTCTAGGATAAAGAATCAAGTAATAGACAAATTTAACCAAGGCAGTAACAATGTACAATTAATTTTTTATGTATTTATTTTATATTCATTATCAGTTTAATTCCAACAGATATTTTGTAACTGGTATAGTACAAAAATCTATGTTATTGATGAAATAGAAAATAATGAATATTTCTGTTATCAGATGGCTAATTTGGATATAATTTCGTAATGTAGGCCATTGGTCAGAATTGTGAAATCCTGGAATCCTGGTTGTGAAGTATGGGAGAAGAGGGTAAAGTAAGTTTGTTTCTTTATCTCATCTAGAGGATTCCAGTAAAGGACTGAACTTGAAAGATAATCTCTGCTTCTCTGTAAGGTGTAGATGGAAGTAAAATTTATTTAAACTGTATGAATCCTATAGTGAAAAAAGGGACATATATAATACGTTAAAGTTTCCCAGGCTGCTTATTTAACTTCTGAAATTTAGTAGGATTGTCACATATTAATCTGCTACTAAAACATTAAGATATTATTCTTCAGGGAGAGAAACCAAGATAGTCGTATAGGTAAATACCTAAACTGCTACCTCACACAACAATTTCAATACTACATCTAAAAAACAAAAAGGACATCATCCAAAACCACAGGATAGCTGGCTGAGTGGAAATTCTACAAGTAAAGGGAAGAGAAAAACTCATGGAGAATCAAAGGAGCTGCAAAAGGCTGAAGTACTGAGACACGTGCGCAGAGAGGAAGGGCAGCTGAATGCCTGACTGGCTTTCTCTGGTGGGAGGGAAAAAGAAGTTCCCAATTGCACTGAATCCCAGTTCCAGGGGAGACCCTGTGGACCCAGGCTCATAGGAGGGGAGTCTGGATTGTCAGGTAGAGAGAAAGGCACATGGAAACTTGGGAGAACCATGGTAGACAAGGGTCTGGAGGCATATGCACAAGTGTGTGCAGAGAGGATGGATGCTGAGATTGCCACTGGCTTTTCCTAGTGGGAGGGAGTTGGAAGCACCTGAATGCACTGAACCCTAGTTCCAACGCCACTGACCCCAAGTTCCTGGCAAGCCCCTGGGGACCCAGGCTCAAAAGGCAGGGCTGATGAGAAGCCAAGACTGGCTGCTCAGCCTTCAGACTCTACTCCATCAAAGCTGAGCACAGAGGTTTTTGCAGTTTTTCAAGTCTTGACCCATAAGACTGTCTCAAGCACCGAAGTTCTCTCAGGTTAGATACAGTTGATCCTCATTGCCAACTGGCCTAGAGGTCAATACCTTCCAGTGATACCAACAACAATCAAGACTTAACTACAACACACAGTCCACAAAGGGGTGCACCAAGAGAGTCCACCTTAGGTAACTGGGAAGGCGGAGCTTCTGGGCCATATAGGACACCTAGCATACAAAGCTATCCCACCAACTCAGGGAAGCAGCAAAAAGGCAGAGACAAAGAAACAGATCACAAACAAAAGAAATGGAGGAAAACAAATGACTAGGTATAGAGTTTAAAACCACAGTTATAAGGTTTTTCAAGAATTTCCTAGAAAAGGTGGATAAATTTAATGAGACACTCGAGGATATAAAAAAGGACCAACTAGAAATTAAACATACACTGACTGAAATACATATATATATATATTATCAGAGACCTAAGAGCAGACTAGAGGAATGATGCAAGAATCAAGTCAAAGATTTGAAATACAAAGAAGCAGAAAATACTCAAATGGAAAAGTGAAAAGAAAAAAGAACCCAAAAATGTGAAGATTATGTAAGGGACCTCTGGGACAACTTCAAGCATACAACATCAGAATTATGGGGGTGCCAGAAGAAGAGAGAGAGCAAGATACTGAAAACCTATTTGAAGAAACAATGAATGAAAACTTCCACCAACTGGTGAAAGAAACAGACTTATAAGTCCAGGAAGTGCATAGAACCCCAAACAAAAGGAATCCAAAGAGGACCACACCAAGACACATTATAATTAAAATGCCAAGAGCAAAAGACAAAGAGAATCTTAAAAGTAGCAAGAGAAAAACAGTTAATTACCTACAAGGGAGCATCCATAGGACTGTCAGCTGATTTCTCAACAGAAACTATGCAGGCCTGACGGAAGTGGCAAGAAATATTCAAAATGATGAATAACAAGAAACTGCAACCAAGCTTACTCTACCCAGCAAAGCTATCATTCAGAATTGAAGGTTAGATAAAGAGCTTCACAGATAAGAAAAAGCTAAAGGAGTTCATCAACACCAAACCAGTATTATATGAAAGGCTGAAAGGTATTCTCTAAAAAGAAAAAGAAGAAAAAAGTAAAGATAAAAATTATGAAGAACAAATACATATCTATCAATAAGTGAATCTAAAAATCTGATGAACAGAATAAACTGGTGAATATAATAGAACCAAAGGCAAATAAAGGGCATGGACTGATAATTATCAGAGGGAAACGGGTTTGGGGGATGTGGGAAGAGACTGGACAAAAATTGTACACCTATGGATGAGGACAGTATGGGGGAGAGGTAAGGGCAGAGGGTGGGGTGGAAACAGTATGGATAGAGCTATGGGGAAAAAAAAGAGGAACAAGTGTTATAATCTGAACAGTAAAGATTTATTAATTTAAAAAAGGTATTATTCTTCAAAGTATAGCAAGGATATTTATAAACAATAGAGTTGAGTATGCTTGTTTTAAATTTTTTAAAAATATATTTTATTGACTTTTTACAGAGAGGAAGGGAGAGAGATAGAGAGTTAGAAACATCGATCAGCTGCCTCGTGCACACCCCCTACTGGGGATGTCCCACAAACAAGGTATGTGTCCCTGATCAGAATCAAATCTGGGACCTTTCAGTCCACAGGCCAATACTCTATCCACTGAGCCAAACCAGTTTTGGCAATGTTTATTTTTAATTTAACACTTTTTAGGAGAAAGTTGGTTGAAAATAGACTCTTTGATTTCTGCTCTTTACATTTCTAATCAAGTTCGGTTTTCTTACATAATGGAACTAAACAAAAATCTTAGAATGACTAGGTGCTATAGCAAAACTTCAGATTTTTGTTTACCTAATGCTTACATAAGCATTGTATGATTTTAAAGAAATGTAACTATTGGTGCTAGCATTTGTAACTTTGTGCCTATGTCCAGAGATTGTTCTAGGTACTGTTGGAGTGGTAAACAGTCTCAGCTACACTAGGTTATATTCTAGTGGCATTTATCCCAAATGTGTAGAGCTTTATATATTCTCACTAAAAGAGCTATGCAAAAATATTAAACAATGATATTATTGTGACTAATCTTGTGAAGTTAAGTAAATGTTTATAGAATCATGAATACTCAGATCTAATCCAGCCTCTTTCAAACAAAGAGCAAGAATAGCTGGAAGTCAGGTTTTCTGTTAATATACTCTATGGAAATTTCTACGCTAAATAATGCTTCAGAAATAATGTATTAAACAATCTTCTTAGATCTGAAATGTGCAATAATTATAAATAGCCAATATATTAACACTCACTTTCTTGTTGTTGTTAATCCTTACCCAAGGGAGAGAGAATATAT